>JAENPR010001159.1:0-205238 GCA_018135685.1 Themeda triandra
GTGGGAAACTCTACGGTATTCCCAAAATCGACATCAAGAAAAAGGTCATCCTCAAATTCAAAGGGGCAAACATCAGAATAGGACTCATTATCCTTGTGATGTGTCCCCTTATTGGGAGGTTCATCAGGAATTGGATTATGAGAGGGATTTGAAGGAATTTCAAATCCAATTGCTGGTGCCTCCTCTTGTTGGTCGGGGCTTGACTCCATTGTATCTTCTAGAAGCTCATCATAAACACCAGTGTAGGGAGTGTTTTCAAGGATTTTCTCCAAAACGACTTTTCCCTCACTAATGGTCATATGTGTGAATGAGCCTCTAGAAGATATATCAAACTGAGAGCAAAGCATCTTTGCTAAGACCAAGATGGAAGTGAAGTAGGAGTACTTGGTCGGGCAAAGAAAGGTCCGGGGCCGTATTAATAAGATTTGTGAACCCTAGCCCCAGGCTGCTCCTAGGGTCTCCTTCTCCTTTTGCCGAAAGGTGAGAATTTCTATTCGAAGGCGGCAACTCTAGAAAGGGAAAAAACGCAAGACAAAATTTGTCTCGAAGTTCATCCCAATTTCCATGAACACCTCCTATGGTATGAGCGTACCATTCTTTTGCTTCCTAAAAGGGAGAACGGAAATAGTTTCTTGTGTCATGCCAGAAAAAATTAGGCAAGAACACAAGTGCTCGAATTCCCGAAGGTGGGTATAAGGATTTTTGTCTAGTTGCCCAGAGAAGGGTTGCTCCCGAACCATGGCTATGAAAGCGGGGCGAATCTCATAGCCATTTGTAAGAATAGGATGGGATGATGGTGGAGGTTCCAATAAATCGCCCTTTACAACCGAAAAAGTTTTGATAGGAGTGGAATCACGTGGTAGTGATGGTGATGGTGGTTGATTGCATAAATTTTTGTAAAAAGATAAATAAAAAGATACACGGACGACTTGGTTCGAATCTAGAACAGCTACCGTTCCCCGACAACGGCGCTAGAAAGCTTGTTGGTATTTCTTAGCGTAAGCAGATAAATCCGCAAGCGCACGGAGTACCGTTGTAGCTTTCACCCGGAAGCATTCAGGGTATCATATTTTCCACAGGTAGAAAGATGTTTTTTGTAGGACGAGAGGGTTTTCTAGGCTCAACCAAGGTCACTAGATAACTAAAGTCTTGGCTTACTATACTCACTTACTTCGCAGTGGTGGTACCTTTCCAGTCCTCGAAAGACCGGGAAGACATAACCGGGGAAGGCCGCCAAAGCTCTACGAGAACACCAACCCGAACGTGGTGGAATACAAAGGGTTGATCGGGCTGTCACCCCGGGGCTACCACAAACTATCCGTGGGGTTGGGCGCAAACTCGGGTAACTCCCTAGCCTTGAACACCACATCTATGCTAGAGGCTACTACTCTAGTCGAATTCTTAGTGGACTAAAGCACTCGGTCGAGCGGAGATCCCGCAAGCAAGCAAGTAAGCACCGAACTTTAATTAAATAGATCACTAAGGAATTGCAAAGAAAGAATATGCATATATTACTCGCGAAGGAGTCGTCTCCATAGAGGTACAACCTGGAGGAGAACCCGACAAGCCGGCTCCGCCTCCGCTCTTCCCTCTCTCTCTCTCTTCCTCTTTTCTAAAATATACAACTAGGCACTAGCACCTAGAGGGACACTACTACAAAGTATATGATGTGGGAGTGGAGCTCTTCTTGTGTAGAATGTGTGTTGGTGTGAGGGGAAAAAGTCCCCTTTTATATGTGGAGGAGAGGGGGCTCTTTGCAAATGCTCCTCCCCACTTGGAAAGTGCCAAACCGACCTTACAACGTCGGTTCCAGGTACAATGAACCTGGACGCACCCGAGAACCGACCTTCACACGTCGTCGTGGGCCATCTTGGGGAGAAGAGCTGGGCTGGTTTGGCCTCCCTAGGCCGGCGTGGTGGCGCCCCCGGCGTGAGCGTGCGAGGAGAGCTCGGCGAGGCCCAAATTTTGCAGGCATGTGGGCCTCATCACAAGATTTCCAACGCATATTCGTTTGCCCAAATTGGACTCCGGATGAGTGAGTTATGGCTTCTTTACCGAGGCCTACTCATGTAGTCCAAGATAGAGTTGGTCGGGTTTTGGGCTTTCTCTATTTTTGATCCAAATTGGTCTATTTTTATATTTAGCCCTGCAAAACAAGGGAAGCACCAAAACTCGTGGAAATTATTAGTTTAAAACCCTATTACTAAGTTTTGTGACTATTTTCATAACAAGTTGGTGGTGAAAAGCATGCAATAAGGAGCGCCAACAGTACCTTGCTTTGTCGAAGGAGAGGCATGTCAAGTAGTGGTGGGGTGCATTCAATACATGTTTGAGAAATCAAGAATGTTCAACTCATTCCTTAGCTTGCAAAACCTTCTTTCATCAAGTGGCTTGGTGAGTATATCGGCAAGTTGATCATCGGTGCCCACACTTTCAATGGAAATATCACCCTTTTGTTGATGATCTCTAATGAAGTGATGCCTTATGTCAATGTGCTTTGTTCTTCCATGTTGAACCGGGTTTTGTGTCATCTTGATTGCACTTTTATTATCACAAAACAATGGCACATTCTTGAAGTTGATGCCATAATCCTTCAAAGTTGACTTCATCCAAAGCAATTGTGCACAACAACTCCCGCACTAACATATTCGGCTTCGGTAGAGATTGCCACACTATTTTGTTTCTTTGAGGACCATGACACAAGTGACCTTCCAAGAAGTTGACATGTACCAATTGTGCTCTTTCTATTGATCTTGCAACCACCATAGTCGAGTCAGAATATCCAATCAATTCAAACTTTGACCCCTTAGGATACCACAATCCAACATCTCTTGTTTGCTTCAAGTACCTCAATATTCTCTTTGCGGCCGTGAGATGACTCTCTCTAGGTGAGGCTTGATATCTAGCACACATGCAAACACTAAACATGACATTCGGTCTTGATGCGGTGACATAGAGTAGGCTTCCAATCAATGACCAATAATCCTTTTGATTCACTATATTGCCATCATGATCACTATCAAGATTCCCATTGGTGCCCATTGGAGTTGAGATTGGCTTTGCATCTTGCATCCCAAACTTCTTCAACATGTCCCTTATGTATTTCCCTTGACTCACAAATGTCCCATTCTTCAATTGCTTGACTTGAAGACCAAGGAAATAGCTAAGTTCACCAATCATGGACATCTCAAATTCTTTTGCCATCATTTCACCGAATTCTTCACAATATGCTTGATTGGTTGATCCAAAGATGATATCATCAACATAGATTTGCACAATGAAGAGATCATTACCAATCTTCTTGGTGAATAGAGTAGTATCAACCTTGCCCATAATGAACCCCTTAGAGTGAAGAAAAGTCTTCAATCTCTCATACCATGCTCTAGGTGCTTGCTTCAAGCCATACAAAGCTTTCTTCAACTTGTACACATGGTTAGACTTCTTCTCATCTTCAAAACCGGGAGGTTGCTCAACATATACTAGCTCATTGATGATCCCATTGAGAAATGCACTCTTGACATCCATTTGATATAACTTGATATTGTGGGCACATGCATAAGCCAATAGTATCCTTATTGCCTCCAATCTTGCCACGGGAGCATATGTTTCATCATAGTCAAGACCTTCAACTTGAGTGTAGCCTTATGCAACTAGACTTGCTTTGTTTCTAATCACAACACCATCTTGATCTTGCTTGTTCTTGAAAACTCATTTGGTTCCAATGACATTGTGATTCTCCGACCTCTCAACTAACTCCCACACATCATTTCTTGTGAAGTTGTTGAGCTTTTCTTGCATTGCCATGATCCAATTGGCATCATCCAATGCTTCCTCAATTTTCTTTGCCTCTTTGGTTGACACAAATGATGCATATTCACATATCATTGCCACTCTTGATCTTGTTTGCACACCACTTCTAATATCACCAATAACACTATCAATTGGGTGATCTCTTGCAACATGTTGTGGTTGTAGCACTTGCACTTGATTGCTTGAGCTTGGTTGATCACTTGACTTGTCTTCATTGGATGAACTAGCACCATGATCTTGCACTTGAGCATTGCTAGCATGCCTCAATGGAGAATTGAGCACTTCATTTTTATCATCTTGGACATCAATCACTTGCTTTGCTCTAATGTCCCCAATGTTCATGTTTTTCATAGCTTCAACCAATTGAGTTTCACCAACATCTTCTAGGTTCTCATCTTCATCTTGTGACCCATTGGTTTCATCAAATTGCACATCATGGACTCCTTCTAGAATGCCACTTGAGTTGTTCCATACTCTATAAGCCTTGCTTGTAGTTGAATAATCGAGTAGGAACCCTTCATCATATCTCTTTTCAAACTTCCCCAATCTAGTGCCTGTTGACGGTCGTTAAGTGCCAATTTTTACCGTCAACTAGACATGAGAAAGGACTAAAATATGTTCACCAACTAGATATAGGGGTTATCCGATAGAATTCCACGAGTTTTGGTGAATGTCTGTTTTACTCATAGGGTGTCACTTGAAAATACCCAAGGAAGGCCCACATGTCGGGTTTACATAGAGATAATCGGGAACCGGTGAAAATTCTATAATCGGAAGGTTCGAGAGGCTCGGACCAAACGGGAGCCCGAACCGGCTCGGTGGAGAGTTGGCCGCCCCAACCCTAGAGTCAGCCGACTCATGTCCTCAGCCAATCAGCGTCAGCCTCGCGGATCCCTGTTCCACCGCCTTTGAGGATGAATAATAATCGTCCATTTAGGTCGGTTTGATCCGCGGGCTGCGGTGCATCCTAGGGGGCTATATAAATAGGGCCCCTGGCCCTGGAGGAGGCATCCCTTGAAACCCTAATTCATTATTTCCGAGAGGATCGGGTGAGGGGGTCCCTTGAATGGATCTCCTCCCTAGAGCCTAGCATTCAAGATAGATAGAGAGAGTATAGGGTGGAGGTAGAGTTGGAGGAAGCCGGCATGTCGGTGTCTCCTCTCCGGTTGTACTCATGGGGATCAAGTCTCCTAACCCGAGGCTTGGTTCTAGGATCATTCTGCAATTCAACTTCTGATACTAGTAAGTTCTTGTTATTATTGCTCTTTGGTTTACGAGTTTACTTTATTCGCTTCCGGTTGGGAATAGAGTAATCGTTCGTAGCGTAAGCGTGGTGCTTGGGCTAGGTTCACTCGTAGATGCTCCCTATCGGCCGGAACCATGGTAGTATCGAGGGAAGTGACAATCCCTTTGTTACCTTTGTAATCCACTTCCCGTCGGTAGGTAAGGTAGGTCCAAAAGTGCTAGGTTAAGCATCCTCGTGGTGTCTTTTCTTAGGTGCTCCCATAGAGTAGTAGTTGCAAAGCTTGCCATAGGTTGGAAGGAGGCTGTGGTAGTAATCCTCTCTATATCGCTCATTACCTTGTGTGTAGCTCGGGGTTAAGTATAGACTTGGGTTAGTCGGATGCACGTTTTCCCCTAGCGGATAAATAAATAACAATACTCTGGAATATCTCCGGGTGAAGTGCTCACCGATATCCGTGCGCTTGCGGATTATTTCTCTTTGATTCTTTCGTGTGCGTATCTAGTATCAACAAGCATTTAAAGCGCCGTTGCAGGGGAGAAAGACGGTCTGGCCTTTGAGATAACCTTAAGTCATGCTTAGCCTTGTATTATACTTTTATCTTTTTGTATTTTTCTTTTGCCTTTTCTTTTATATCCTTATGGATAACCTAAATTCCACACCTATCCACTAATATCTTGCACCCATGAGCACATGCTTAGAGCCTCTAGAATCCATGATTTTCACATCTAGCTATGAACTACGTCGATGTGTGGTTGCAATAGGTCAAAGCCAACCCTTTTATACGGCTAGAGTCCTATCTTCTAATCAAGAGGGTAATGTACCCAAGGTCCTATCCTCATCCGGAGAGGGTAATGAACCCCAAGTCCTATCCTCGATCAAGTAGGCAATTTACTTTTGGCTACACTAAGGGAATCTTCCAATTTTTCTATAAACTTAGGTTTAGACCTAGCCTCACAAGACCATGTTCTTCTTCAACATTTTTATATGGGTCTTGATAATATCGCCTTTGGAGGAGTTTTCCTTTCTTTACCCTTTAGTGAAGTGAGGTTTGTCCTTATTGTTAATGGACATACTCCTTGCACTAGCCTTCATGATAACATCCTAGAGGTAGAGAAGGAATCATCCCCAAACTAGAAGAGGAAGTTTTCATAGCCACATTGCAAACATTTCAATCTCATGGTTTGGCTATCCATCCCAACCTAGAAGTACTCCAAAATCCTCCAAGGGAAGAAGTAATTCTACCCCTGGAAATTCTTTCTAATGGCGATTACGGGAGGAGCTTAAACTTCCGCTTCATAAGAGATCTTTTAGTGCATACATTGCCAATCTTCTCAAGAAGAGGTCTCTTAGAAAGCGTCTCAAATCCAATCCCTTTGAAGGACGCTTAGAAAGACTCAAGGATGGCATATCAAGTGATGCCATGGAAGAAGAGTGTAGCCATCTAGAAGCCACTCTTATCTTCTCCCTTCTATGCCCACATCAAATATAGAATACCAACCCACCTTTAAACCCATCCTTGACCCCTATGACTCGTTCTATGCTCTTTCTCCTAAACCTCGATGATCCTAGAAGTCCATCTAGATATCCCACGCATAGGAATCATCAAGACCATATAGAGGGTCAAAGAGCAACATCCATGGCTAGAGAGCATTAAAGACCTATGTGCTATTGCCATTGAATGGATGGATAAGACCTTAGATGAGATCATTTCGAGAGACGATCCAAGGGGAATTTTGGACATTTATGTCGAGTCACCCTTGGAAGTGGAAGATGATGGAGGCTTCAATGAGCAAAGTGGTTACTTTTTAAACACCCCATCAAGACCTTGCTCATATGAAAAATCTCCGATTCACTTAGTCTCCCCAACATTACCCCACACGAGATCTTCAACCCCTCATGCTCCTTGTTTCTAAAGACATTGAAAGGGTGGTTGTAGACGCATATGTTTTCCATAAACATTACGGATCTCGTCGTGTTGAATCTTGAGATAGTACACATAGACTAGTGTTGGAGGGGGAACCACTTCACCAATTCACATCTTGAAGGTTTCCCAAGGACAAGCTTAGTGTCCTAAAACAAGCACTGTTTAGACCATAACATAAGTGTTCACCTTTCCACTGCGCTGCCCTATTAAATGAGCATAGAGTTATAATTGTGAAAATATTCCTTCGGGTATTCGTGTCACTAACCTTTCCAGGTTCGAAGCAAAAAGATCGAAGGAATAACAAATGCAAGGTATGTCCAACCAATCATTATGCAACATTGAATTACATTTACCCAATCTTGATTTCCGCTGAATTCAAGCTTGGGGGATATGCTTTCATAAATAGATTCCTTGCCATGTTGCTACACTATCTTGGCTGTCCGTACCTTTAAGGCATGCTCAGTTTGCTAAACAATAATCATGCTCTACCATCACTGTTTGAGTAAATCTACGTAGTGCTCTCATGCTTGGCCTTTGTTTGCTATAGTATGCTTTAGTTTGGAGGTGCTTCATAATGCATTATGGGTACTTCTAAAGGCTTTTAAATTAAGCGTGGTGCTTAGGTTAAATTGCCTTCCTTAATTAGATTAGACATGGAGTCTAGTTTGGTTATTGAATTAAAATTGTGCTGTAGTAGATATTGGTATATTTTGTTTTACTAACCCCTGCAGAAAAACTTCCAAATTCAAATTTGGGTAAGTCAAGAGATGAACTCACATAGGAGATGAAGCAAGGCATATGATGAACTCCAACAACTTCGCATAGAAGACATAGCTCATTCATTGACCAAGGAAGAGTTGAAAGAATTTATGGTGTACCTATTCATGGTGAAACTACCAAATCACCACTTCAGTGACGGAACAAAGAAAGAGACAAGAGTGCCACAGGAAGGATCTACATCAATAGCACTCACCCAAAGGAAGTGGATGAACAATGCAACAAGCTATGAGCAACCTTGAAGACATCATAGCATTGAGCGCAAAACTCAAGCTAAGACACCAATGAGAAGATGGGATCAACTCGCCTCATTTTGGCCAATCAAAGACCTGCTCTTGTGTTCTTGAAGACACCATCTTGCACGTCGGTAGTAAATACAAGCATGACATGATAAGCATGCATCCTTGTGTCAACCAATCACCATCTAGGGTTGACTATCGACCAAGCCCAAGAAGACCATGACTATGGTAGCAAGATGATGTCCCTAGGCCATTGGAGATGAAGCACGCATACAAATATATATGAAGTCCCTTCCTTGATCGTCAAGGCGGATGGCGTATCATTAACCGCAACTCTTCGCCATGCTAGAAGACAAAGACCATCAAGGAAGAACTCAAGTCTACATCTCCAATAAACATCAATTCGTCAACCAAGACTCAAAGCAAAAATCAAGAATGGTTGACAAAAGAAGATCATGCAACTATACGTCCGGATTGGACAGACCAAAGGAAAGCGAGAATGCAAAGGAGAGATCTTTGCTCAACGACCTAGAATCAAGAGCCCTCTTGACGAGACTTAAGAACAAAGGATGGACAATGTCTAAGAACATGGAGTTATTACAACACACTTCGAGGGATGATTTAACACACACACTTGGCTTCTAGTGACGAGCAACAACAAGCTTGGGGGAGGAAGACTGTCGACTTCTCTAATGATTATCCAACAATGCTCTTCCTCTTCTCAAGCCCCCGTCGCTCTGGCATGCTGGTTTGCAATCCCTCCACTCGCAATTACTTCCTCTCTATAAGTTTGAGTGTTTTCTATAGATTTCATACACCAATCAAGCTTTAGACAAAATAAAATCAATCCTTAAGAGAAGAAGTAATATTGAGCAAACGTTCTATGCTAATTAAAATTTATGCCCTAACTTTTCGTAGCATAAAATTTACCTCTATGACAAATCTACCCTTGTTATTATATTCCTTCGAGTATGTGTTGTCCACTAATCCTACGTAGAGAAGAAATAATAAGTGGAGCACAAGGTCGACGGAGAGGCCCACTAGAAGCATTTACTCTTCATCCCGGGGTGCTCCGGTGATAAAGTTCGAACACCGCAACATGCACACTAAACAAGATCCGCTAGCATCACAATTAAAGGTTCACTTCAAACCGTTGGAGAAGGAAAGAACATGGATGACCCCTTCCTCAAGAGATATCAACTCAAGAGGTGCAGTTCTCAAGGTCTCTACCTTTGGGATCAAATGATACACCGAAGGAGTGAACATGACAAAAAGTCTGTTCGAGGACTTAAAACACCGAACCTTCGCCAAGGAGGTAACTTGGTAGTTACCCATATTTCCCATTTCAGCATTGCATAAGTTTTTCCTTTAGCATATTTACTTTTTGCATAATCAATCCTTGTTGCATATTTACTTTCTTGCATCCGCATTAGAAAAGAAAATAATTTTGTCTTGCATTGCATCCGAGAAAATACTAAGCCCCATGCGAATAATTTTGTGGTGCGACAACCCACAAAGATATCCACTTTGTGGTGGCATAAAAATAAGTTTTCATCTTGGTTGCATTTTTTCGTCTACATACCATAAAATATAAAATTGCAAAAATATTAAGATCCTACTAAAAAGATTTTATGTTAAGAGGGTTCTAGACAACCAAGGCCTAGAGGTTTTATCACTAACTCTTAATCAGTTCCACTAGCTTTGTTGTCTATTTGAGCTTCACAGAATTTAAAGGATCAAGAAGCGCTAACAGGCAGAAGGATGTCCTGTCCCTTGTCGAGTGTTATCTCCAACAGTCACAGTGCTGTCTCTATAGCCATTATCCCTTACACTCCAGGAGGAGCAGTACGCCTTCACCGCGGTCGGCAACACCAACGGACTACGTGAACATCCGGCTTGGGGAGAGCACCCCTTGTATCCAGCTAAGTATCACTAGCTTATCTATCTATCTATTTGTTAAGTTTGCAAAAATAAAATAAAGGAGAGTATGTGAAAAGTCTGCCTGCTAAAATAAACCCTACAGAATAAGCTCTTATATGGAAATGATGAATAGTTGCTCTGTCGTAATTCCTTTCAAGTATCTAGTTTTCAACCTTGCACTCTCGAGTTTCGGACACTTTGTTTAGATTTGAGATTTACTCGAACACGAAACTTGTGGGTAGCGAATGCTTGATCTAAGTCTAGGTAGTTGACGGATATGATATGGGAAAGTTTTGAGTCAGTTGTCCATCTTGTTCCTAGAGATACTAGAGTTCGGAGAATTTATTTGAAAATATTAAATTCCTGCATGATGAGTTCCTTTATGATGAGAGTTCAAAATTCCTACCATAGCCATATATTCATGCTTGCTAGATTAGGAAAACCCATCTATTTATATAGATCATATTGTAGTCTTGAGTGTAGTCTTTATAGGCATTGAGTGTGGTTATGATGTGGACCCATAAGGAACCAGTCATGCAGTTAAAGTCAATACTATGTGCTCTCCATCCATTGATCTATGCTACTTTTGTCCTCAGAAGCATGCACCCATTTTATAAATACTACATTCATTCCGTGCTACTTGTCCCTAGAAGTACCACCTACATATAGATCCACATCCACCATATATTGTGCTATCTCTACCACGGAGATACGCACCTATCTTTGCTCCTACCTTGGGAGTACGCATTCCTCCACATATTGTGTCTGTTTCTACCACTGGAGATACGCGCTTATCTTCTACCCCGGGAGTACTCATCCATCCATCCATCCACAAAATACATACGCCACTCATTTCACTTCATCCGTAAAAGGTTCTACTCCTATCCGGGAGTGAACATCTAGAAATAATCATCGCCGTTCCATTTGCACATAAAAGCTCCAGTCATTATCATTTCAAGTTATACACTCCCCGTTGCTAAAGTTTTCAGAGGATTGGTTGCCCAAAAAAAAGAAGAAAAAAAAAGAGAAAAGAGAAAAGAAAAAAGAAAGAGTAGCCAAGTCCTTCCTTTCAAGAAGTTTTGAGGTTTCCGAATAAAGGGAGTCATGTTATCCCCAAAGGAGCAAGTGTAGAAGTAGATGTTCGCCAAGTGATCACCCCTCATAATCATTTCCTTATCATCATCATCTTATCATTCATCCCATTTCCTCCTTCACATGCACATATGACTTTATTATTATTTTAGTTCCGTTGGATCCATGGTGTAACTTGTGCAATATATGCAAGTGAGTTTGAGTGTCTCCCCACCTATGAGCTCCACATAAGCCTATTAGACAGTAGGGTGAGAGAGAGAGAAGGCACTTTCCACTACGCCTTAGTTCCACAAATACCACATATTCCGAGAGAAGAGAGAAGGCATACGCTACACACATGCCTTGGAGAGGATCCAGAAATACCACAAATGAGAGACTTGAAGGAGTCATACAAGGAAACTCTGAGTTTTATTTGAAAATCTTGCAAAAACTCCGGAATAATAGTTGATCAAGAGCGAGAAACATAGCGCTTGAATTGACCGTTACGTCTTTCTACTGCTCAAGACCCAAGTGACGGCTACAAGCTCCATGGTGAAAGGTAATATGAGTAAGTTTTGAGTCGAATAGTTCACACTAATCCGGAGGAGAGTTCTTGTTTGAACGCATGTGTACTTTTGAGGCGTGAAAACATTGTAGCAACTCCCGATCCCATCAGGTTTATCTTTGCTCGAGACGAGCAAAAGGTAACCTTGGGGGAGTTGTTGACGGTCGTTAAGTGCCAATTTTTACCGTCAACTAGACATGAGAAAGGACTAAAATATGTTCACCAACTAGATATAGGGGTTATACTTGATGAATTCCACGAGTTTTGGTGAATGTTTGTTTAACGCAGGTGTCGGTGAAAATACCCAAGGAAGGCCCACATGTCGATTTACATAGAGATAATCGGAACCGGTGAAAATTACGTGTCGGAAGGTTCAAGAAGGCTCTGGACCAAACGGGAGCCCGAACCGGCTCGGTGGAGAGTCGGCCGCCCCAACCCTAGAGTCGGCCGACTCGTGACCTCAGCCAATCAGCGTCAGCCTCGCGGATCCCTGTTCTACCACCTTTGAGGATGAATAATAATCGTCCATTTAGGTCGGTTTAATCCGAGGGCTGCGGTGCATCCTAGGGGCTATATAAACAGGGCCCCTGGCCCCTGGAGGAGGCATCCCTTGAAACCCTAATTCATTATTTCCAGAGAGGATCAGGTGAGGGGGGTCCCTTGAATGGATCTCCTCCTAGAGCCTAGCATTCAAGATAGATAGAGAGAGTATAGGGTGGAGGTAGAGTTGGAGGAAGCCGGCATGTCGGTGTCTCCTCTCCGGTTGTACTGTGGGATCAAGTCTCCTAACCCGAGGCTTGGTTCTAGGATCATTCCGCAATTCAACCGATACTAGTAAGTTCTTGTTATTATTGCTCTTTGGTTTACGAGTTTACTTTATTCGCTTCGGTTGGGAGTAGAGTAATCGTTCGTAGCGTAAGCGTGGTGCTTGGGCTAGGTTCACTCGTAGATGCTCCCTATCCGGAACCGTGGTAGTATCGAGGGAAGTGACAATCCCTTTGTTACCTTTGTAATCCACTTCCGTCAAGTAGGTAAGGTAGGTCCAAAAGTGCTAGGTTAAGCATCCTCTGTGGTGTCTTTTCTTAGGTGCTCCCATAGAGTAGTAGTTGCAAAGCTTGCCATAGGTTGGAAGGAGACTGTGGTAGTAATCCTCTCTATATCGCTCATTACCTTGTGTGTAGCTCAGGGGCTAAGTATAGACTTGGGTTAGTCAGATGCACGTTTTCTCCTAACGGATAAATAAATAACGATACTCTGGAATATCTCCCGGGTGAAGTGCTCACCGATATCCGTGCGCTTGCGGATTATTTCTCTTTGATTCTTTCGTGTGCGTATCTAGTATCAACGGTGCCCTTCCTCAAGATGTAGCATTTGCAACCAAACACTCTAAAATAGCCAATTGTTGACGGCAATTATACCCTGTTTTTACCCCATGAAAAGCCGTCAACAATGGTCGAGTTCGGAGCTAACACCATGCCATTAAGTAGTGACATAGGTACAATTGACTTGGTTCCAGATGTACGTGTCATTATTTGGGTGCAGGTGCAAACAGACACTTTTCAGTGTTCGGAAGCTTAAATGAAGAAAATGTGACAAAACTCCAAATGAGCTGGAAACACACTCCATGACACGTGGGGACACTAGTGCAACAAGGCTGGTGGGCCCACCCGACCGTACACCGGTCGGCCGACCGGAGTCCCGGTGGGTCCCACCTGCCGGACCGGTCCCACCGACCTTGGGATGCTTCTAGAAGGTGACACATGTCACCAGGGGATTGGACCCCTGGTCGGCCGACCTGGCAAGTGGGCCAACCAAAGGTCGGTTGGCCTCCCACCGACCTGCTGAAGTCAGTTGATCCAAGGGATAAGGTGGAGAGGCACACGGATCGCTGACGTGGCGGTGGAGTAGCCCCTACTCCACCTCCCACCTATAAATACCCCCTCTCCCTCACTTGTAACACCTACACACCTACACACCTACACATATTATACTCCTCATTATCAGTAGTAGTGTCCCTCTGGAGGAGTTACTCCTCCAATTGTAGAGAGGCGATGTTCGGGAGGAGATTCGGGCGTGTCGGAGTCTCTCCTGCCTTCTTCCTCTCCAGGTCTTGTAAGTTCAGCTCGGGTGCGAATCTTTAATTGAGCATTCAGTTATTTTATTAAAGTCTTTACTTTGTTCCTTGCTTACTACTTAGTATTTATTATTCAGTATTTACTTACTACTTAGTATATACTAGCGTGAGTGCTTTACTTTGTGCACGGGGTAGAGTAGTGATTGATAGTGTAGACGTGGGGTCTAGGCTATTGATTACCCCGGTCGCATTCGTTCAACGGATCGCGGTGGTAGCCGGCGTGGTGGTGACGGCCTGTCGGCCTACGTATTCCACCACGTTAGTTCGCCACGTAGGACCTAGGAGTGGGCTGGCCTTTCTCTTGAGTGGGGTGGTCCCGGGCACCCGAAGTAGAGGCTTTAGTGATCGCTCTTTGCTCGAGTTATCTATAGAACCTTAGTTTCACTTCCAAGGACCTATCTATCTTTCCTTCACCAACCTTGGACTACGGCTTTAGATTAGAACACTTCACGTTCCTGTGGATAAATACGATACCTTGGAATACTCCGGGTGAAAGCTACAATGGTACTTCGTGCGCTTGCGATGTTATTTGCATATGCTAAGATTTGCCAACAAGCTTTTACGGTGCCGTTGCCGGGGAACGGTAGTTGTTCTTGATCTAGAACCTAGTGGTCCAGTAGTTCATCAATCCATTAATCCATCCTTTACCCCTTCCATCATTCATACCACAAGCCAACACCCTTCTTCCAGTAGCAATAGGAAGTTGTCTTGCTCAAAGAGCAAGTATGGCGTGTGTCACTACCCACTAGCATACCATGCTGTGGGAGTGACTATGCCCCACAAGGACCACTAACACGTGGGACTAATGCTAACACTAATCTTTGTTTCCCTAGTGTGTCCTTGTGTTGTCTCACCTTTTGCAGCTAAGAGAAGAAGTTGTTCCACCCAATAATTGCCTGGTGCACCTCCACTGAGAGTAAGAGAGTCCCAGAGCAGCCTCATATCCAGCCCTCTTGAACTGCACAGGCAAGAAGCCAAAGTGTTGCAGGAACAAGCAGGCCCTGCAGGTGAAAGTGTAGAAGGAGACGATGAGGGAGAGTCGCCATCAAAAGATGGACATGGACGGCCTCATCGACAACATTAAGCTTGGCTCAACAAAACGCCCAACTTCTACAACTATACAAGATGAGCGAAAGCCAAGCTTGGGGAGATCCTCTCCCCCACTAAGGTAAGTTTATCCAAGGTATGTCCTCTATCTTGCATTTTCTTTTATTTATTTTATTACTTTATAAATAAAATAAAAATTTGATTATAATAAAAAGGCTTATCTATAGCATGCTTTGTGAGTGCTCTTCTTCCTATGGAAATGATTGCTAAATTGCTAGTTAATGTTTCTCTAATGCTGTTTACAACTTAGCACTTCTCTAAGTATGGATTACTTGGCACTCTTAACCGTCATGAACTTGATCACTTAGTGGGTTGCAAGTGCTAAAATAAAGTCTAAGTTGTTGTGAGATATGAGATAGTTAAGATAAGAGCTCTATATTATTGTTCTAAGCACGCATGATTGCCAGAGAATTTATTTTAAAAAATGAATGAAAAACTTAATTGTTCCTCAATGGTGTTGAATTTCCTACCACGGCCAATTATATATACCTTGATATATCCAAAAGCCTTCTATATAAGCTACTTGCTTGCATTGAGTTTGGTTAAGACTTGTAGAACCTTTGTTAGAGGTTTGTCATGGCCCTAAGATCAAGATCCCCAAATCACCAAATATGTTGCTTCTAATCCGGAAGTACGCAACCATGCTGCTCCTACCACAGGAGTACGCATCTTATTACCATCATTTATGCGACTCTTATCTGGGAGTACGCATCTCATCATTCATCATTATGCTACTCCTACCCGGGAGCACGCATCATCATCCATACTTTGCCATTATCGTCTTTGCTTCTGACTGGAAGTACGCACCTTCACCGTTTCCATCATATAGGTTGCTCCATGTTCCAAAGTTAGAAATCTTCTCTCAAAGTTATCATTTATTAGGTGAGACACATCCCAAAAAGGCTAGGCATCTATTCCTTAAAAAAAGAGAGAGAGAGAAAAAAAAAGAGAAGAGAAAAAAAAAGAGAGAAAAAAAAAGAGAGCTAGCCTTGTCTCAATAGAAGTAGAGAGAGAGAGAGATAGAATCAAATAAAGGAGCAACCTTATCCACCAAACATCCACTTTCTTCCATTACCTTACCATCCATTACAATCCTTCACTCCATTCATTCCATTTTACATCTTGATCTGGGGGTATGATGAGTCTCTTCTGTGGTCCAAGATCTTGTTCTTTCTTAACTAAGAAAACATATGCATTGCTAGTATGCTATCCCTGGACATACCTACTTAAGCTCCACATAAAGTCTTATTAGAGGTAGGATGTTTTTGAAAGGCAAACACATGATGTGCCTTGGTGAGGATTGATACACCCCTTGAGTGACTTGAGAGAAACCATTTGAGGAACATTAAGATTTCTTTTGAAAGGCTTATCAAAAACCTCGGCATGAAACTTGCTAAAAGAATGAGAAAAGTAGATGCTCTAGTCAAAGCTGTTTACGTCTTCCAACATCCCAAGACTAAGTTAATGCCATAAGCCCCATGAGTGCTAGAGTAATATTGGTGTGTTAGTATTGCTAATTTTTCCATTCAAAGAGAAGTTATTTGTTGTGCACTTAGTATTATTGAGATATTAACTTAGTGGTAACACATGATCCAACGATGCTAAGTCTTATTGTTTGCTCGGGACGAGCAAAGGTTAAGCTTGGGGGATCTTGTTGACGGCAATTATACCTGTTTTTACCCCATGAAAAGCCGTCAACAATGGTCGAGTTCGGAGCTAACACCATGCCATTGAGTAGTGACATAGGTACAATTGACTTGGTTCCGGATGTACGTGTCATTATTTGGGTGCGGGTGCAACCCAGACACTTTTCGGTGTTCGGAAGCTTAAATGAAGAAAATGTGACAAAACTCCAAATGAGCTGGAAACACACTCCATGACACGTGGGGACACCGGTGCAACAAGGTTGGTGGGCCCACGACCCATTCTTGGTCGGCCGACCAGTCTGGTGGGTCCCTTTGCCGGACCGGTCCCACCGACCTTGGGATGCTTCTAGAAGGTGACACATGTCACCGGGGGATTGGACCCCGGTCGGCCGACTGGCAAGTGGGCCAACCAAAGGTCGGTTGGCCTCCCACCGACCCTCTTGAAGCCTCCGGAGTGACACGTGGCAAATGGGTGAAAAACACCGGTCGGCCGACCGGGTGTTTGGGCCCATCTTTGGTCGGTTGTCCCAAACCGACCTCAGGAGCACATCCTGGCCCTCCATTCAAGTCAGCTGTGAAGTCAGTTGATCCAAGGGATAAGGTGGAGAGGCACACGGATCGCTGACGTGGCGGTGGAGTAGCCCCTACTCCACCTCCCACCTATAAATACCCCCTCTCCCTCACTTGTAACACCTACACACCTACACACCTACACATATTATACTCCTCATTATCAGTAGTAGTGTCCCTCTGGAGGAGTTACTCCTCCAGTTGTAGAGAGGCGATGTTCGGGAGGAGATCCGGGCGTGTCGGAGTCTCTCCTGCCTTCTTCCTCTCCAGGTCTTGTAAGTTCAGCTCAGGTGCGAATCTTTAATTGAGCATTCAGTTATTTTATTAAAGTCTTTACTTTGTTCCTTGCTTACTACTTAGTATTTATTATTCGTATTTACTTACTTTGCTTAGTATATACTAGTGTGAGTGCTTTACTTTGTGCACGGGGTAGAGTAGTGATTGATAGTGTAGACGTGGGGTCTAGGCTATTGATTACCCTGGTCTGCATTTAGTTCAACGGATCGCAGTGGTAGCCGGCAGGTGGTGACAGCCCTGTCCGGCCTACGTATTCCACCACGTTAGTTCTGCTCTGTAGGACCTAGGAGTGGGCTGGCCTGCTCTCTTGAGTGGGGTGGTCCCAGGCGCCCGAAGTAGAGGCTTTAGTGATCGCTCTTTGCTCAGTTATCTATAGAACCTTAGTTTCACTTCCAAGGACCTATCTATCTTTCCTTCACCAACCTTGGACTACCTGGCTTTAGATTAGAACACTTCACATTCCCTGTGGATAAATACGATACCTTGGAATACTCCCCGGTGAAAGCTACAATGGTACTTCGTGCGCTTGCGATGTTATTTGCATATGCTAAGATTTGCCAACACCAATGTTGGGCTTTCTTCCATGAAGTAACTCATATGGGGTCTTCTCTAGCAAAGTATGACAATAGAGCCTATTGATGTAGTAGCATGTCGTGTTGATTGCTTCATCCCAAAATGATTGACTAACATTGTACTCATGAAGCATTGATCTAGCCATATCAAGCAATGTTCTATTCTTCCTTTCAACTAGGTCTTTTGATTATGGAGTGTATTTGACCAATGCCAGAGTGATCACACAATTCTTCCATTCTTGTATTCTTGAATTCACTCCCATTGTCACTTCTCAATTTCTTGATTCTCATGTCAAACTCATTGTGAACTCTAGTGAGAAAGGTCTTGAAGGTGTCATACACTTCACTCTTATCACTAAGAAAGAATACCCATGTGAATCTTGTGAAGTCATCCACTATGACAAACCCATACTTGTTGCCACCAATACTTGTGTATATAGTTGGGCCAAATAAATCCATGTGCAACAACTCAAATGCCTTGCATGTGCTCATTATACTCTTCTTTGGATGTGAGCTTCCAACTTGCTTCCCGGCTTGACATGCACTACACAACTTGTCAAATACAACATTTTTCAAGCCTTCAATAAGATTGTGTTGTGTGAGCTTCTTCAATTGTTTCATGCCAACATGCCCAAGCCTTATATGCCAAAGCCAACCCAAACTTGATTTTGATATCAAACATGTTGTCAAAGAAGCTTCACTAGTGTTGAAGTCAACAAGATAGAGATTCTCATATCTAAAGCCTTTGAACACCAAGTTGGAGCCATCAAGAGAAACTACCTCAACATCATTTGCCCCAAAGATGCACTTGTATCCTAGATCACAAATTTGTGCTACCGAGAGAAGATTGAAATCCAAACTTTCAACTAGCAACACATTGGAGACACTCATGTCATTTGATATTGCAATCTTGCCCAAGCCAACAACCTTACCTTTCTTGTTATTGCCAAATGTGATTGCCTCAATGCCACTATCATTCTTCTCAATTGAATCAAACATTCTTGATGTGCCGGTCATGTGTTGAGAACACCCACTATCAATGATTCAATGCCTTCCTCCGGCTTTATAGTTCACCTGCAAGCAAATCAATGAAGCTTAGGTACCCATTTTTGCTTGGGTCCTTGTAGGTTAGTAGCTAAACTCTTTGGTACCCAAATAGCCTTCTTCATTGGGCCAACAATGGGTGTACCAACAAACTTAGCTTGCACACCTTTCACACCCTTGGTAAGCACATAACAAGAATCAAAAGGTATAGCATTGTCAAGTTTTTTGTTTTGTTGCTTCTTATTGCAATTTTGCTCTAAGTGCCCAACTTGCTTGCATCTATAGCAAAACCGACCATTGCTCTTCACAAAGCTAGGCTTTGGAGTTGCAAAGGCTGACTTGCCCTTCTTAGGGGTATAGCCCAATCCCTCTTTGTTAAGAGAGAACCTTTGGCTACCAAAGCACTTTAGCAAGCGGGCCTCACCACCATAAGCTTTGCCTAAGGCATGAGTGAGCTCATCCACCTCCTTTTTGAGGGTCTCATTCTCAACCATTAGTGTAGCATCACAAGTGAAGCCATCACTAGTAGTAGAGATAGAGTCGGTGGTGGTGGTGGATGATGTGCTACAAGAAGGGTTAGCATTTGTCATGATGATAGGTTGATAAAATTAATCCTCAATGATGTCACAAGTAAGACCTATATCACATGATGCAACCACCACTTTCTTTGCTTGTTGCTCAAGAAGAAGTGAATGAGCCTTTTCAAGCTTAGAATGAGCATCACCAAGTTTCTCATGGTCTTCCACTAGACACTCATGAGTGGTCATAAGCTCATCTAGGGCTTTCTCAAGTATTTCTACTTTCATTGAAAGCTTCTTGCACTCCTTTTCCTTGGCAATAGCTATATCTCTAGTTTCTTACATCAAGTCATATAATTGATCCTTAGAAGGTTCATCATCATCATCAACATTATCAACATCGTGAGCATATTCCATCTCACTATCATCATCACTATCATCATATTGTACCTTGGTTTCTTTGGCCATGAAGCACGATGGTGATGAAGAAAATAATGAAGACTTCTTGTTGATGGCGATGGAAGCCAATGCCTTGTTACATGAATCTTCATCTTCATCATCATTGTCACTGTCCCAAGTGACCACAAATGCACCATTCTTGCCCTTCTTGAGTATCATCTTGGCCTCATGCTTCTTCTTCTCGAACTTGCCCTTGTTGTAGTTCTTCTTCTTCTCATATGGGCATTCGGCTTGTAGATGCTCGGTGCTATCACAATTGAAGCACTTTCTTGGTTGCTCTTGCTTCTTAAAGTTATTTCTCTTGAAGCCTCTTCTCTTGATGAACATGTGTCCCATCTTCTTCACTACAAGAGCTAGTGCCTCATCATCAATCTCAAAGTCACCATCTTCCTCATTGTTTTCTTCTTCTTCAAAGATTGGTGCTTTGCCCTTGGAGGATGTGGTTTGGAATGCCACGGTCTTCTTCTTCTCCTCCTCTTCCACCTTCTCATCATCTTGATCAAATTTGTCATATGTCAAGACTTCACCAAGCAAATCATTTGGCTTCTTATCTTCAATCCCATCTCTTTGTAGCATTAGCTTCAACATCTTGAAGCTCTTTGGCAAGCATATCAAGAACTTGTGATAAAAATCTTCATCTTTTGTCTTGTGCCCCAAACTCTTGAGATCATTCACAATCACTTGCAAGCGATGAAACATTTCAATGATTGTTTCATCCTCTTTCTTTTTGAAGTTCTCGAACTCACTCTTGAGCCCATATAGCTTGGCACTCTTCACAACCTTGGTGCCCTCATAAGTCTCACCCAACCTTGTCCACACTTCACTAGCAAGCTCCAAATCCTTGATCCCCTCAAACACCTTTGTATCAATGCCATTGTATAGGGTATTGAGAGCCATTCTATTGCATGTGATGTTGGCTCTATCTTCATCGGTGAGGTGATCATGATCAAGTATAGCATAGTCATGCAAAGTGACTTACAAGACTCTCTCTTGAATTGAACCAAGATACATGATCATCTTTCTCTTCCAATGATCAAAAGAACTAACTCCATCAAACATAGGCGGTTTGCCCCCAACATGGTTGAACACAATTTGAGCCATCTTAACACAGTAGGATGTTAAGCCTTGCACTAAAACGGTGACCTCGGCTCCGATACCACTTGTAAGGTCCTAGATGGCTAGGGGGGTGAATAGCCTATAAAAATTTCTACAAACTCACTAAGCAAACTTCGTTAGATACACAAACGGCGGAAAGCAAGTTATGCTTAGCCTACTAGGTATTGCAAGCCTCCTATCCAAACAATTCTAATAGGTGATCACTAGTACACACAAGAGCTACCTCTAGTGATCAAGAGTTCTACCCACGGGATTTAGTCTACACAAGAAGTGGTTCCCGACCGACCACACAAGCAATTCTACCCACGGGATTTAGTCTACACAAGAAGTGGTTCCCGACCGACCACGAAGCAATTCTACTTTGCAAGAATGTACTCAAAGTAATGCAAGAGGGATAGAGACTTGTTATATCGACGCGTCGAGTTGAGGTTCTAAAAGTCCCTTGTTTGGTTTTGATAATTGAGTGACAACTTTAGGTGGACTAACATGTGTGATGGTTGAGATACACAGGAGTTAGTTCACGGGTACATGTGTGTGAGCAACATATGCCATGGTGGAGATGGCTTGGAGATGTTGTGAGGCTCAACACATGAGTTGATAAAGGAGCTCATTGCAAATGAGACATGACATGGAGTCATGTGACCAAGAGGTGAAGATCAAGATGAGGCTTGGCTTGATGGACCGGTTGCAAGTGTGAAGGGCAAGTTGAGGTCTGCGAAGCGAAGGACCATGCGATGGTGAAGCTTGGGCAAGACTTGGCGCCGATGGACCGACGCAACGGTGAAGAGCAAGTGAGGTCAAGATCGATGGACCAAGAGTGTCACATGATGATATGAAGTGGATCATATCATTTGATGATCGTGTCGGTGCATGTTGTTGCATTGGCACAATGGAGGAAGACGGTGGAGATGGAAATGCGCAAGGCAAAGGTATAACCTAGGGCATTTCATTTCACCGGTCTAAGGTTGAGTAGAGAAGTACTTGACCGGATTTAGGATAGATGGCCGTACTATCAAGAGGGGTAATCTTGTTTGCATATCGGTCATCTAGTGCCACTTGAGCGATCTAACATTGCGATGTGCTAGGATCGAGTGGCGTGGTGAGTTGAAGAGAAAATCCTTTGAAAATGATTGTGAAAATGCTAACACACAAGCACATGAAGTTATACACTTGGTGGTGTTGGCACATTTACAAAGGTGGCGAATGTTCGCGCTGTGGTTTGTAGGGTTGAGTTGGGCTTGGGTCTCTCTCTCCCTCCCGCCGAGCTTGCGAGGCGGGATTCGGCGCTTTCGGGAAAATTGGAGGCATATTTTCCATTGCGCCGGATGCAAATTGTTGTTGGAAACATACTATCCATGGTGGTCAAGTTGGTATACTTGCTGGATAGCATGACGGAGAAGTTGGCGTCACGACGGGCTGAAAAACGAAGTTTTGACAGCGCCGGACGTGCAGGGCTTGGGCGCCGGACGCGTCCGGCGCATTGTGTCTTGGCGTGAGCGAGTGTCGCGCGTCGGACGCGCGCCGGACGCTACGGCGGACGCGGCCGTTCACCGTGCGTAGTCGGCGCGTCTTGGGCTTCGTCGCGAGGCCGCTGGGCCGTCCGAGGGCGGCGGACGCGGGCGGGCCGCGTCCGGCGTGGGCCGGACGCAGACGAAAAGCGCGCGCTGGGCGTCTGCGTGAGAGCGCCGGACGCGTCCGGCGGCCCGGGCGAGACGCGTCCGCGCGGGTTTGCGAGCGCGTTTCCGAGTGAGCCGTTGGGCGGCAACGGGCGGAATTCAAACGGCTAGTACACATGGCTAGATCGGTGCGTCGGACGCGGGTACGTGCGTCCGGCGGTGGAGGCCGGACGCGTCCGGCGCTCCTGTTTCGGTTGCCCGAGGTGGTAACGGCTCTTTCAGCCCTTGGGGCTATAAATATGAGTCTTGGCCGGCTGTGGCTGGTTGCTGAGCACGCCCAAGCCTTGGTAGCTTGTGTTGTGGTGCTTGGAAGCCATTCTACTCACATATGCTTGGTAGTGACCATCCGATAGTGTGAGAGAGTGATTTCTAGTGCATTGCTTTGCGAGGTTGCATCGAGTGGCACTAGGTGGTTGTGTTGCAAGCCGGAGAGCTTGTTACTCTTGGAGGTTGCCACCTCCTAGACGGCTTGGTGGCAAGAGGCTTCGTGGTAGCACGCGTGGAGATACGGTGCTCCGGAGAAGAGATTGTGAGAGGTCGGTACTCACCTCGCGGGGATCGCGAAGAGTAGCCCTATTGGATTGCGCGTGTCATTGAGTTACCACCCTTGAGTGTGTGGGTTTGCTCGGTGCCTTGAGGGGCTCACTTGAGAGTGGTGTCTTGCGGTGCCTTGCGGGCGTGCCTTGAGGGGCAAGTGACTTGAGGGTCACACCGAAGAACCATCTAGGTGAAAAGACCGGAGGAACCACCGAAGGTGTTGGTCGACACAACGGGACGTAGCTTGGGGGCAACCAAGTGAACCCGGTGAAAAATCGCCGAGTCATCTTGTGTCCACACTTCGCGGTGGTTTGCAATCTCTTTCACAAGCTTTGTATTTACTTTTCTTACATTCTTGTATAGCTTGTGTAGTAGCTCTTGTGGTTAGTTAGCTTGAGTAGCTTGTTAATCACCTTCTTGCTTGTGTAGCTAGAAGAGAGTAAGTTGCCTTGCTTAGCTTGTGTAGTTAAGTAAGTTTGAGCTCTTGGGTTTGGCTTGTGTAGCTTTGTCCATGAGCATCTAGTGAGCTTAGGTTGGCTTTGTGCTTTTGCTCATTAGAATTGTGTAGGTGCACACCCGGTTGCTAAAGTACTAGTTGCTTAGTTTTGTGTGACCTTGCAAGCTAGACTTGTTTAGTGTGCACTAGCTAGATTGGCACCTTGTCTTCTTGTTTAGGATCTTTTACAAGGTGCATCTAGAGACATAGATAGAGGGGTGAAAGTCTTGGCTAGGCCGATAGATTTAATTCCGCACTTATATCGGTTAGCCGGAGCGATTAGTTTTAAAAAGGACTATTCACCCCCCCTCTAGTCCGCCATCTTGACCTTACAGGTTCCCAATCACCAATAGGATGAACAAACAATCATAATCGGCAACACACAAAGGATGATGACCAATCACCGGGAGACAAGATGAACACAATGATTTATCCCCGGATGTTCACTTGGGCACCGCCAAGCTACGTCACCCGTTGTGTCGACCAACACCTAGATGGTCTTTTGGTGTGACCCTCAAGCCACTTGCCCCGCAAGGCACTTCCCTGCAAGGAAACCACAAGGCGCCACTCTCAAGTGAGGTACTCAACGACACGCGCAATCCAATAGAGTTACTCTTCACGATCCCCGCGAGGTGAGCACAAGAACCTCTCACAAATCAACCGGAGGTGGCCAAGAACAATCACCTTCTCTTGCCAACGCCTCCAACAATCTCCAAGCTGGCTAGGAGCGGTACTCTCCAAGAGTAACAAGAAATCCACCTGCGAAACCACCCACAAGTGCCACTAGATGCCCTCAAGCAATGCAATGCACTAGGTGATTCACTCAATCTCTCTTAGGATGATCAACCAAGCAAGGGAGAAGAGTGGGAGAGTGTTTCTTAGCTCAAAGAATGAACAAGGGATGAGAAATAGCCAAGAGACCTCCCCAAGGGCCGGCCATCTTCTATTTATAAGCCCACAAGAAAATGTGGCCGTTACCCCCTCGGGTCGGTCAGAACGACTGCGCCGGATGCGTCCGGCGCCTCTTCGCGCCCGCTCAGCAGTCGACCGTTAGCCGAGCCAATGTTCAAAAATCTCCGCGTCCGGCCAGCGTCCGGCGATCCAGAGCCGCGTCCGGCGGCCCGTGACCGGAGGTTCCACCGCGTCAAGGAACTTTCTGTTCCGCGTCCGACGCGCGCCGGACGCGGCATCTCAGCGTCCGCCGCCTTCTGTCAATAGACCAGCACCACGCCGAGGCCCATCACGCACCGGACGCGTTCGGCCCAACTGAGCCAGCGTCCGGTCCGTGCGTTCGGGGCTCGCGAGCCACCAGACCGCCTCTGGTAGCGTCCGGCGCGCAACAGACGCGTCCGGCGCTCCCCCAAAGCGCGTCCGGCGCCTTCAGCAGGTGCTGCCTTCGTCGTTTAGTCGCTGTGTGGTCGATTTAAGTCACGCCACTTGCCTTCATGCACCAACCTCTACTTGTCGATCACTCTCTTGAACACAACGGTTGGTTTATCTCTCGAGATACAAGGCAATGGCTTTGCTCACTAGGTTCTACATGCAATGCACTTCATGAAACCACCTAGTGGCACCCATGCGTCAAATAGCCGATAAGACTTCCCCTCTTAATAGTGTGGCTATCGATCCTAAACCACTCACACCCTCTATGGTGTCTTGAGTGCACAACAAAATGGCCCTATCGGTTATACCTTTGCCTTGAGCCCATTTTGTTCCTCCAAATGATATGAACGCTTCACACCATCATGTGACCGTCTCGGTCCATCGACCTTGACTTCACTTGCCCTTCACCGTGCATCGGTCCATCGGCGCCTAGTCTTGCCCGAGCTTCACCATCGCATGGTCCTTCACTCCAAGCCTTGACTAGCCCTTCACCTACAACACCGGTCCATGGAGCCAAGCATCGTCTTGATCTTCATCTTTGATCACATGACACGTGTCATGCTTCATATGCATTAAGCTCATCATGTGGACAACCTTTCTCTAAATCAACCACTTTAGATAAACAAGGTTAGTCCTAGGTTTCATCAATTAGCCAAAACCGAACTAGGGACTTTCACCGGCCCAATCTCACGAGAGCCTGCGGTGCCATTTGTGTATTGGTGGATATAGGTTCGAGATTTTCTCGACCTTAATGAAAAGGTCTTCTTCTCAAGCACAATTGTCAGGGTATGTCTTCCTCCCGTGGGTCGAGTTTTTTTTCTTCCTACGGTAGTATTTTGAAAAGAACCTCATATGTGTTTTCATAAATATGTATACGATGATGAAGTGTTCAAGGTGTAGGAATCAATCAAGTTTATGATTTTAGGAATCAAGATGCGTACCGTGTTGATCATCCATGTGCATGGCTGCACGCATGCCTAGCTTGATTATCGTGTGACGACTGGTGTCGCCGGATGGCATGCGATTTGTCCTATGTGACCTGCCCCTCTAATCTTTTTTCGCGAGGGACTTCACCCGTTTTTCATTAAGAGGGAGCGAAAAACCGCACAAACAAGTTACACGAGCCGGTTTGAAGTCCTCGGCGAGCCGCCTTGAACCAAAAACCGGCTAAAACACACTTAACCCAAACTACTGGATCTAGAGTTTAAGGATTACATAGCAACATTGTTTCGCGACAAAAGAAGGAGCAGCTCTTTAACCGGCACCAAACCAACCGCTGCCCAGTCCATTGCTTCTTGAATTGCCACCTGCACGACCTCCGAGCCGACCGGGACGATCTTTGGAAGACCCTCTAATCGCCCGCCATGCGACAGAGCTAGTGCTGCCTGCAATACATGCCTCTATCTGGAGCCGTCGCCAAGAACCCATGACAATCTGGAGCCGTCGCCATGAACCCATGACTTCCACGGTTTCGAATACAAGATGACGAAACATGTTACATGTGACGCTGGAGTGAGCGATTAGAACTAACTGTTAGTCCTAGCTAAAATTTTGTGCTCCTTCTAAATACATACAAATAAAGAAAAAAGTAGGAAATATCATTTTATTGCACATACTATTCATTTTTCTTATTGTTTAGAAACATGAATATGAATTCTTCTTGATGTAATTTAAATTATTGGCACAAAGTTGGTACATGAGAATGGAGTGGAAATAAGTTAGCAAAAATATTGCGAACTGTTTTTGCCTTGTGGTTGAATATGCTAAGGGGTTCAACTATAAGGGGGTTAAATAAATGATATGCTACTTTTTGTTTGTCATTGAATTGAAGTCATTCGAATTTCAACATATACGAGATGCTACCGGGACTGGCCCATATTATAGAATAGAACTGTCAGGTCTTCCTGAACATTAAATGGGCTATGGGCCCAACTTCAACTGTTATTACTAGCCCATAATGAATAGAACTGTTGGACTTCTTAAACTTTAAATGGGCTATAAGCTTAGCTTGAACTATTGTTTGGGCTTCCTCTACTTTTATTTTTAAATAAAATAGAAAAAAAATCATGAATCTACACACACATAACATCCGGTCATGATGTGGTGTTAAAAATACGAATATACGACGATGACTTGAAAATCATAGCTTCACCAAGACCTAGAATTATATAACTTGGATATCTAGATTTTGTCTTCAAGTTCATAATTTTTAAAACATGAGGTACACCGTGAGGCTAAATGACTCTTCTTTCAAGTTTCAACCGAACGCCACGAGATGCTGAATGTCTCCAAATAAGACTGCTTCCTAAATTTTTTTTTCGAAAACGTGCGCTGCACGTGCCTCCTTAAGAAGAAGAGAGTTTTACGATTACATTCCGCTGAACCTCGTTGGCGAGTTGCCGAGGTTCAAACGGAAGACACACATTACACAAATCACCGGCTGAAAACGGCGGTGCTTAGAGGGTTGTACTTCTAGATGAAACTCGACTGTGCTCCTAGGGACGAATAAGCTGCTGCCAGCCGCTAAGACAACGTGGCCACACGCGTGCGCCCGGCCTCGACGCGGGAACATGGCACTCATGGCCTCCTTCGGCCGACATACTTACGGCAAAGCATACGCTTGACAGAATTCTTCGTCGACGGAGCTATCCGGCACATCGCGGGCTGTCTCCCCGTCCACTTGGCGATCATGATGCGCTTGGCCTGGCGTTCCGGATTGGGGTCGCGGTACTTGGATTTGGCCGCGAGCCTGGTGCTCCGGCGCGGCATCCAGGTGTCATCATCCTCAAGACTGCTTCCTAAATGGATAACTCTAGGAGGATAACCCATGCTAGTTCTACACCTTTTTGTGTGCCTGAGTTTTTTCTATAGAAAATAACGAACATTTGTTTCATGTGGGCTGCCTTTGAGCAAACACGTACTGTCACTATCAGTTTGGTTTCAAAAGGAAATCCACAAGCACGGATGGAAGGGTAGAAGGCCAAGGAAATAATTATTTCATCTTTTAAAGTTTTCTCTTATTTTATTTTGGTCCACGTGTGCACCATTGCTAGGGCGTGATTGCCTGATTGGTAACCTATTTTGGTCCTGGTTTTATATGTTTTTTCTATGATGAAACTAAATTGATTTATGTGAAATTTTGTGTGACTCCTATGAGATTTTTAGGTTCTAAAGGGCGCATAAAGTGAAAAACATCCACGCCAGTACAAGCGATTGCGGAGTCTATTTCAAAAGTCTTGCATGTTGTACTTAGAAGTTTTAGAAATTTTTTGAAATTTTACACGCCAATAGTACTAAACTAGTTGGCCATTGTCCCAAAATTTAAGATTCAAACAACTTTTGTGAAAATTCATATGAAAAAAAAAACAAATTTCACCCATCCTGAATTTTGTCTTCTAGTGACTGAAATTTGTTCTTTACAAATATGTAGCCAAGGGAAAATAATTCAATGTTCAAAATTAATATTTGTTTATCTTAGAAATATGTGTTATTATCGACTGACCACTAGTATTTTATATAAATCTAGTAACATTAAAAAAAATGATTGATTCCTAGGAAATGAAGTCTGTGCATTTTCTTTCAAGTGAGCAGTGGGTAGGATGCACCATCACGGTCATCGGCGTCATGTTTTTGAGGCCGTGTGGACACAGATTGCTAGCGTTCTTTATAGCTCTAATGAGTGGTTAGGATCGGCCGAGCCCACCATTTTGTTAACGAGTCATCACTACTAGTACTACGCACTCTCCCACTCTCTACTCTCTAGTGTTCCTCCAGGATCCAAGAAACGACGCCAAATGGCTGAGGATTTACTGGATTAGTTAGTCGTCTGGTTGCTCCAAGAAATCCATGATGCATTTGCGTATTTTCAAATTTTCGTTTCCCCTTTTGAGTTTTGACGCCACCTGAATGATTTTTTTTTTTTTTTTTTTTGAAAGGCCTGAATGAATTTGACGCCACTCAAAATGTCCACTTTTAGAAACAGTCAGTCAACTACTTCGAGTGCCCCGAGTGCATCTGACTCACCCAAACCCAACCGTCGCCCAACCCAACTACCAATCCCTCCACCCAATCCACCCACCGACACGTGGCTCCCACCTCACTCCCGGTCCCACACATCAGCGACAGCAATCCGTTCCACGGACCCACACGTCAGCCGAGGCACATCACTCACAGCCCACGAGGATCACATCTCCCCAAGCCCACCCGGCCCCACCGCCTCGGAGCTTTCTCCCCCACCCCACCACCATCACCTCGCTCCCCGCGTCGGCGACCACCACCACCTCCCCCTACTAATGGCAGCTGCCGGATCTGGCCGCCCGCGCGCGCGCTCTCTCCCGCGCCGCCCACGGAGATGAAGCGCCGCCGCCTGCCACCCATCCTCCTCGCGCTCGCGCTCGCGCTCCTCTCCCTCGCCTTCCGCCGCCACCTCTCCCTCCCCCTCGGCGGCGCGTCCCGGTTCTCCCCCAGCGGCGCCGGCACCAGCGACGACGCGCTGCTCCGCCGCCTCGCGGCCACCGACGCCGGCGCGGCCCAGGTCCTGGCGGAAGCCGCCGCGCTCCTCGCCAACGCGTCGGTCTCCACGTTCCCCAGCATCGGCAACCACCACCGGCTCCTCTACCTCCGCGTCCCGGCCTACCGCGACAGCAACGCGACCTCCGCGCCGCGGCAGCGCACCGTGGCCCGCCTCCGCGTCCCGTTCCACGGCCTCCCCAGCGACGCCGCGCTCCTCGCCGCCTTCCGCGCCTCCCTCCGCACCTTCCTTCTCTCGCGCCACCCCCACCTCCACCACGACGTCGCGGGCGCCATGGCCGACCTCCCCGCGCTCCTCCTCGGCGGGCCCCGCCGCCACAAACGCGCGGCGACGTGCGCGGTCGTCGGGAACAGCGGGATCCTCCTGGGCTCCCACCGCGGCGCTCAGATCGACGCGCACGAGCTCGTCATCCGGCTCAACAACGCGCGCATCGCGGGCTTCTCCCGCGACGTGGGCTCCAAAACCACCGTCTCCTTCGTCAACTCCAACATCCTGCACCACTGCGCGGTCCGCTCCGCGGTCGCCACGCCGGGGTGCGGGTGCCACCCGTACGGCAGGTCCGTCCCGCTCGCCATGTACGTGTGCCAGCCGGCGCACCTGCTCGACGCGCTGGTCTGCAACGCGACGGCGACGGCGGGGTCCCCGTTCCCGCTGCTCGTCACGGACGCGCGCCTCGACGCGCTGTGCGCGCGCGTCGCCAAGTTCTACTCGCTGCGGCGGTTCGTGGCGGGCACGGGGCAGCCGGCGGGGAACTGGACGCGGAGCCACGATGAGCGGTACTTCCACTACTCGTCGGGCTTGCAGGCGGTGGTCATGGCGCTCGGGGCGTGCGAGGAGGTGAGCTTGTTTGGGTTTGGGAAGGCGCCGGGGGCTAAGCACCATTACCACACCAACCAGAAGAAGGAGCTCGATTTGCATGACTATGAGGCAGAGTACCAGTTCTACCGGGACCTCCAGGAACGGCCGGAGGCGGTGCCGTTCATTGGCGAGGCGCCGGGCTTCAAGGTGCCGCTGGTGAAGATCTACTGGTGACCACTGAGGAGGTCAGTAACGTGTAGTAGTAGCTGTTAGTGTAATTTGTTTGTTGTTGTACAATTTTTACATGTTGATTGACTTAGAGAGTTGTTTAGGTAGAGACAAGTGTGTAGAATATGGCAATTGAAAGGGAATGTGAGAGTCTGTTATAGATGTTTCAGGTTGGGGAGCATGTAAGAGGGGAACTGCGGGTTAATTTTTTGTTGATCAAATGGATCAAGTTGGTTTGTAGTTGTTCATGTATTCTGCGTAGGGCAATTGTACACTTGGACAATTTTAATGAGTATAGACTTCAGACATAGAGAAAATGTAAATTATGGGCAATGGAAACATAATGAATCTGCTCTTGCAATATGACATTGAGAAATGTATATTTGTCCCCATTTGGAAATGTTTAATGAGGTTTGTGATTGTTTCTGTAACGTGTTAGTTGGGTTTGTTGTAGAATTCTTAAACTTGACTAACAGTGACAGGGATGTTTGTGGGTAATTAGAAGAGAAGTGTCTGACAGATGTTTCGATGGGTACATATAATTAATTTTTTTTAGTTGAAAGATGAAAGAAATGTAGCTTGTATAGTTTTTACAGTTTTATTGATAGAGGTGTTTAGGCTGAAAGAAATGTGTACATTATGACAATCTGAAGAAAATGAGACTCTGAATGATGTTATGGGATTGTATAATTGTATATATACTTTATTAATTGATGAGTTTAGACTTGGTGCATAGAGAAAAATGTAAATTATGGTGTTGAAATATCAGACCTGGGAATGTACAAGACATTTTTCTGCTAGGTGGAAACCTGCAGTAAGACTACTCATGTTGAGCAACTCTTACACTTCACTGCAAATGTATAGCTCGTACAAATAAGACTATCATTCCTACTATCTTTGAGTTGAAAATGTAGAAACGGTACTCCATTGCGTGTAGTTAAGGTGGTTCAAATTGGTTTCCTTAGTTATATTTGGAAATGTGTTGTGATTATTTCTGTAATGTGTCATTGCATTTGTTGTAAAATTCTTAAACTTGACTGATAGGGACGTTTTTAGCAGAGCAAATAGACCTGGTAATGAAAAGGGAATGTGTGTGACATAGATGTTTGATTGGGAAATGTATTTCTTTTTCTTTATTGAAAGGTGAAGATAAATGCTACCCAATTTTTGGATGAACAGAATAGCTTGTATAGTTTTTACAGTTTTATTGATATAGGTGTTTAGTTGAAACAATGTGTACATTATGGCAATCTGAATAGAATGAGAGACTCTGGTTGATGTTTTGGGATTGTAGAGCATAAAAGAAAGGGCAAATGTAGCTAAATTTTGTGTTGATCGGCGGATGGGTCATGTTGGTTCTGTTTGTTCATGTATTTACCTATTTGCTATAGTATAATTGTGCACATCATTAATGTGTGAGTTTAGACTTCATGCTTAGAGGAAATATAAAGTATGGTGTTTAAATATCAGATTTAGAAAATGTACAAAACATGTTTCAGCTAGATGGAAATGCGTAGTATTAAGACTAGTGACTGTTTCTGCAAACGATTCTTACACTTGACTGGTAGATATGTTATGCCATAGAATATGTAAGTGTAAGGTATGGGCAATTAAAAGGGAATAAGCTATGGGCAGAGAATACTCCATTGTTTTGGATTGGGAAATATAGCCCAATTTTTGAGTTGAAAGGTGGAGAAACGCTACTCCGGTGTGTGTAGTTCAGGTGGTTTGAATTGGTTGCAACTGTGGCATACTTGTGAAAAGTGCTGCAATGATTGAAACTGTCAAGAAAAAATGTGGAGATTTCAGATGCAGACAAATTGGAAATTATGTGCAACGGAAAGGGAATGGCGCTGGAACAGATCATCATTCATGAGATTTGGACGTATATAAGAAGAAACAATCTGGGAAGGTACCGGAGTGGTCCTTTGTGTTCAGCACTAGTAGCGAGGCGCGCGGTTAGTGTAATCTGTTTGTTGTTGTACAATCTTTACATTTTGACTTAGAGAGGTGTTTACTGTTTAGGCAGAGAGAAGTGTGTAGAGTATGGCAATTGAAAGGAATGTGAGAGACTGTTATAGATGTTTCAGGTTGGGGAGCATGTAAGGAGGGGAAAATGCAGGTCAATTTTGTGTTTTTCAAATGGATCAAATTGGTTCTGTGTAGGGCAATTGTACACTTGAACAATTTTAATAAGTATAGACTTCAGAGTTCAGACAGAGAGAAAATGTAAATTATGGGCAATGGAAACATAATTAGTATGCTGTTGCAATATGAGATTGAGAAAATTATATTTTTCCCCATTTGGAAATGTATAATGAGGTTTGTGATTGTTTCTGTATTGTGTTAGTTGGGTTTGTTGTAGAATTCTTAAGTTTGACTGACAGGGATGCTTGAGCAGGGCAAACAGACTATGGGCAACTAAAAGAGAATGTGTCTGACAGAGATGTTTTTGATTGGGACATGTAATTAAATTTTTCAGTTGAAAATTGAAAGTGAAATGCTACCCAAGTTTGTGACGAACAAAACAGCTTTAATTTTTACAGCTTTATTGATAGAGGTGTTTAGGCTCAAGAAATGTGTACATTAGCAATCTGAAGGGAATAGATACTCTGATTGATGTTTTGGGATTCTGGAGCATCAAAGGAAGGAAAAATGTTGGTCGGCAGATGGGTTAAATTGTTTTTGTTTGTTCATGTATGTACCTATTTGGTATAGTATAATTGTGCACTCCATTAATTGATCAGTTTATACTTTGGGCATATAGAATGTAGAGTATGGCATGAGATATCAGATTTGGAAAATGTGCAAAACATTTCTGCTAGATGGAAATGTGTAGTGATAAGACTAGTGATTGTGTTTCCGCAGTGTGTTGCTGTATCTATTGTACAATTCTTACATTTGACTGGCAGAGATGTAAAGACAGAAATTGTAAGTGTGAACTAGTATGTCCAATTAAAAGGCAATGGGATTCTAACATACTCCATTGCTAACTGAGAAATAAAGCCTAATTTTTTTTGTTGAAAGGTGGAAAAACGCTACTCCAGTGTGTGTAGTTGACTGTTGAGGTGGTTTGAATTGGTTGTAACTGTTGGCATCCTTTTGAAAAGTGCTACAACGATTGAAACCGTCAAGCAAAATGAGGAGATTTCAGATGCAGAAAAAGTGGAAATTATGTGCAACGGAAAGGAAATGGCGCTGGAACAGATCATGCAGATTTGGATGTGTATAAGAAGGTACCGTAGTGGTCCTTTGTGTTCAGCACACGGTTGAATGGCTGATGCTGCATGTTTTCCATTTGCTAGGTTAATAACTTGGTGATAGCTTTCCGCACTCCTTGTTAGATGTTAGGTGAGAAACAGAGCAGCGGGTCAGTAGCTGACAATTCGGTATCTGTCTTGTGTTTACCTCTGCTAAAGAAGAGAATATCTGTCTAATTATAATAGTATTCAGGGTGGTAGGCTGTCTGTTATCAAATCGGTTGTAGCTGATGACCAACCACAAAAACTAGTACAGTAGTATCAAATCAAATGTGTTGCGCACGAACGCACTGCTGTTACAAGTTGGCCTTCCACTGTGACATTGTTGTTTAAGTTTAATAGGGGTGTTTAGAGCGAGCTGACTGTGGTTCAACTGACATCACTATAGTATAAGACCACCATCTCTGCACTAGTACCCGCCACTGCAGTGCTCTTCTGTCAGTGTCAGCTAGGACTTCCGTCTCTGCCGAATTATCTACTGTCTTAATGCTTCTCCGCTGTGCTTATCCTTGGCAAGTCTATAGTTCGGTTTGTGTTTATCAGAAACCAGAGTATGTTTTTGTTTTTCTATCTTACTAACCTTGAGACTGGTATACTCCAGTATTTAAGGAGGAGAAAGGTTCTGTGTTGAAATTCCTTGGTATTGCTAACCTGCCTGCTTGTTTTTTTTTTTATCATTTTTTAATAACAAAATCCAAATATAACATTTTTTTTATTTTCAAATCTAACACTTTTGGCCACGCCAAAGTCGGTGACGCGGCCAAAACATGCTGCCACGCACATGCATCGGCGTGGCACGATCTGCCACACAGCGATTCCCATGTGAAATCCTTGCCAGCCACTGTCGTTGGCGCTGAAGCACTGCAGCGCCATGGCAAGGTGCAACTTTAGAAAAATTGCATCTTTTTCGTAGTATGATCTTAGAAGAAGATGATCTTTATACGATAATTGTAGCCCTTCATGAAATCTATAACTTTTTGGTTGAGTTTTTTTTTATTTGAGGTCGTTAAGATGCTAGAAAAAAATTAATGAAAAAAGACCACCATTACTGCACTACTTCTTCCCGTATCAGCTAGCGCTGCCGTCTCTGCCGAATTATCTACCTTCCTACTAGTATGCTTTTCCGCTGTGATTAACTGATTATCCTTGGCATGTCTACAGTTCGTCTGGTGTTTATCCAGAGAAACCAAAGGAAAATTATTTTTATATTTTTATCTTACCTTCAAACCGGTATATAGGAGTACTTCGTATTTGAGAAAGGTTCTGTGTTGAAATTCATTTCTATTGCTAGCTTAGCAGCCTGGTGCTGGTGCTGGGTGCAGTGAGCTGCACAGACGTTCCAGGGCAATGCTTTGTCGCCCCCTGCTCTTGCTGCTTTGTCGCCCCCTGCTCTTGCTTTGGTCATCAGAGATGAGGCCGATCGTTGGCGTGCATCTGGGAACAAGAAACTGGCACTGCTGTTGGCACGGGCGCAGAGATGATGCCAGCCTTTTATTTTTCGTTGTTGCAAATTGTTCAACCATGTAGCTTTCTCTTGAGGATCCAGTATTCATAGGGGCTGCTTGGTAACTGTGTTGTTACCGTTTAATTGTTTTTGAACTCTATTTCTGCTTAATAAAATACGCGTTTAGGTGTGCTTAAAAATAAGGGTTTTTTGGATTGATGCCACTGGAATTTTGCAACTTTGGAGAACTGCCATTACTATTCAAGTATTTGGAACCATGCCATTACAATTTTGCTATTGTTTGATCCATGCCCTTTTCTACGTATCCAACTACATCAGGCCACATCCAGACGTATATACATCCATAGACTTTTCGTATGGTCCAAAATGCCCACGGTACTTCCCTCTTCCACTCAATGACATGCAGGCCCCATGTGTTATTTCCTTCCTCTGGTTCCCACCTCTTCTTCGTCTCTGCCATGGCACCAGAGGAGTCCAGCTCGGGAGCTTGCATCCACGGCTCTAGCCCATCACTTGTGATCTCGTGGGTGCTACGAAGAAGGGCCATGCGCTGTTGCTGATGCCGCAGCTAGTATCTTGCTTGTTGTCGACGCTCGTCTTCTCGTCGTGTGTGCCGACGTGAGCGTGCCGAGGAAGAGCATGATGCTGCCGCCATTGGAGGGCTGCGGGCTGGACCATGCGTGCGGACCTGGCCACCACGGATCCGTTGTGTACGGAACTGGACCTCGACCCGTGCCTCCACCGTGGATTGGGCAGCGATTTGCTTTGTGTGTGTGTGTGTCTCCGCCGCCATGGATGATGGATCGAGGCCTCGCCGTCGCTGTGCTAGATCTTGTCGCTGACATGTTCTACCTCGCCACGTCGCTAATCTCAAGCGTCGTAGATCCGGTGGCGATGCCGTCTGCCCGTCCCTGCTGCCCCCTGGCTCCGTGCTCGCGGCACCACGGTCGTCCGCGATCGCAAAGCTGGATGCCGGTCATGGCGAGCCGTGGTACCCAGCTGGAGGAGCGGACGCGAGGCTAGGGCCGCGGGCCCAGCCCGGGTGCGGGCGCGGGCGCGTTAGTGGTGGTGCCGGCGGTGAAAGGTTGTGCTGGTGGCCGCCACTTGGGTGAGGGGATGTCGGGACGAGGGATCAGAGCAGATGACGTGTAAGCCCCACAGGCAGTGCCTTGGGGGCATTTTGGGCCATATGAAATTACCGTAGCCTGTATGTGGGCCTGATGTCGTGAGATACGTAGAAAATGGCATGGTTGAGATAACACTGGAATTATAATGGCATGGTTCCAAATATAAGAATAGTAATGGCAGTTCTCCAAAGTTGCAAAATTCCAGTGGCATCAATCAAAAAACCCTAAAAATAAATGAACCAGTGTACGAAGCCGGAGTCGAACTGCTGATGGACGGTGCTGAGAAGCCACCTGCCTCAAATACTAGTACCACCCATCTCAAGGCTTTTACTACCTGACTCAAATACTACCACCCATGTCAAGGCTTTTACTCCTGACATGAAATCTAACCGATTTTCTGCAAATCCAGCGTACTGCCAGCAGAGAAATCCAGCGGATCGGAGGATGTTGACAGGCAGTGAGGCAGTGCTGAGCTCACGCACGTCGTCCCCTGCTTCTGGTTCCGATGTCGTCCCCTGCTTCTGGTTCCGATGTTCCCTTCCCTTCCCCTGCCAAGTGCCAACAAAATTGGCATCCAAAGCTACTGTAACAGTCACATTGCGCTCTGCTGAGAAGGAAGAGCAGCAGCACCAGCTCAGGACTTCTTCTGCAGTCCAGCTAGTGCATCACAAAAATAGGCTCCCACGTTCGTATCTGTATCTCTGATAGCTGCGCCTTTGTTCCATGCTGCTCTGCTTTTCCAAGATGCATCCAGCCACTGCAGAGGAGGCCTGCTGCTGACCCCATGACCGGCTGACCGGACGGGAGCTTCATCCTACTGCTGCCATCCATCATGATTAGGGAAGATATGGCTCCTGCCTGCGCTAAGTCTCCAAGTCAACATGTCCAATCAGACCCGAGAATCACCCTGTACCACTTCCACCGTAATTTTTTTAAAAAAATCAGATTTGAAACAAGTCAAATTTTGTTAAGTGAAACTGCTTTATAAAAAAAGTAGTTTCAATATTTATATCTCGAAATAGATTCACTGATAATTAGGTTTCATGATCAATGTAACAATGTTTAGTTATTTTGTATCATGAAATGTTACTAATATTTTATAGATTCATTTGGTTTAGCAATTTTAAATCTGAATGTTTGTTGCAATCTTTACGTTTTAAGCCTGGCTTGAGGTCAGCTTTCTATCCTAGCTAGATGCTTATAGTTAAGAATGTTGTAAGTCCTCTTGTACCCCTTTTTATTATTATAAATTGAAAATGAAGTGCTGTGGGGATCTCCCCCACAGTATTTTGCCTTCAAAAAAATATTTTATAGATTCGATCAAATATAAAAATTCCCCATCGCTCAAAAATGAGAATTGCAATTTTTAGGATGGAGAGAGTGTTTTTTTGTAAGAAGACTTGCAGTGTTTGCTAGTATTTCAAATGGAGTGCAGGAGCTAGAAAAACGAAACATGGAAGAAAGTGGTCATCTGTGGTACTACTGCACAAGACTCTTGAAATTTGACCCAAAAACAGTACAGAACCAACCAAATCTTGAAGTGACTGCAAATGCCATGATGGAGCCATGGAGGATTGAAGCAATACTGTACGTGGGCGGGTGAGTGCAGTGGAGGAGAAGACGTGCACTTGAATGCCGATCATCATGAGTTTTTGCCTTGGGACAGTAACAAATCTGTTGCCCATGTCCATCTCTGCTGGGCTTTTACTCGTGACATGAACTCCAACCGAGTTTCCTGCACGATTTACTGTAACAGATGGAGAAATTCTACAAATATTTTTATCTCCCTGCCTTCCAGTTTGACTGGAGCAGAGTAGTACTCGTACGTACAGTACACGTACTAGTATGTGGCAGGCCCTGAGGCAGTGCTGAGCTCACATTCCCTGCTTCCGGTGTCATCTGGTAATCGTCGAATCTGATATCCTTAATAAACTGCCACTCACACTCCCCACACGGCCATTCACTCTTCAGTCTTCACACAAGTACTGTAGTAATGTAAGTACTGGCGTCACTTGCTACGAAGTATACTGTGATACGAGTAGATCTGTAGATACATATGACCAGCAAGTTTCGAAATTTTTTCATTCTATTCCTGTGCACAGTGCACATCCTCAACCAAAAAAAAACTCTCCACTTGGAAATCTAAAGTCGTACTATGCAACCCAAGGATGAGCAAAGGCTAGCCAAAAGTTGAGAATGCTATTGATGGAATGGGGTGTGAAGAAAACACAAATGATCATCAAGACAAAACACACATTCCAAATGGGCCATAAATGACATTTTAATTAGGCCTTCTTTGAAACGTTTTCAGTACTCCTTCATTCACCACAAGAAACTGGAATGAATAGGGCCTAGCCAAAATCAAACCGCCAATGAAAGAGTGTAACATCCTAGATGTTAATTGCAACTAAAACTTGATTTAGAATTTTATTAAGGCCTAATCATCGAGCATCATGGCATTAATGCATTCATGTTTTAATATTATTTTTGATGTGATGCTTTGTTTTACATATGAAATGATGCATGTGATTGCTAATGCCCGATTAGTTAGTGTAGAAATTAAATCGAGCTCCAGTGTTTCAAAAACCCTGTTTTCCCGAAAACCCCGATTTACCCCCTTTTCTCTATTTCAAAATCTACAAAGAATTTGGGGTTGGTCCAAAAAGCAATATTGTGGGTCTTGATGAGAGCTTCAATATTGGTGTTCAAAGTTTTTCAAGTTTCCAAAAAGAATTTCAAATTATTCTGAAAATACGATTTTCCGTTGTCCCCTTTTGAATTTCAAATCATAATTCAAAAACTATGCATATTTTGGAAAAACTCTTTTTGAAGAAAATGTGTGGTTTGAAAAGATGCACATTCCATAGTTTTGGAGTTTTTCAAGTTCTTTAGAAAAATCAAAAGTAATTTCATATATTTCATTCTAGGGTTTTTGTCCCCTTTTAAAAATTTGATTCAAATTCAATTTTCCTTTCAGAATTTGAAAATGGTCAGTTGAGAAAGTTGTAGAGCATGAAATTTCAGCCAGGGTTGCTTTTTGGAATTTTTCGAGCATAGTTCAAAATTTTGGAGAAATTTGCAAATTTCCACTGCTGTTCCTGTGGCTGACGTCAGCAATCCCCTGTTCCCCTCACTGGAGCTCCCACCGCCGAGGCCATGGCGCCATGCCGGCCGGTCGCCGCCGGTCGCCAGCGCACGGTCGCACCCGAAGCTTCCCCGCCCCGTGTCGCCGTCTCCTTCCCTTGTCCCAGCGCCATTAAGCCGCGGCCGGACCCCTCCTTTCTCTCCTTTATCTCTCTCGGCCCGCCGCCTCGCTCTGCCCGACACCATTGCCGCTCACCCCGCCACCGCACGCCGTCGCTCTTGCGCCGCCGTAGCCAAATTGACCGCACCACAGCGTCCGTCTTGAGCTCGCGAGCACACCCAGCCCAGCCAAGGACCCTCGCCATGGTGAAAACGCCCGCAGCGTCATCATCGTTTCGTCGGCCGGTGAGCGTGTCTTGCCGTGATCCGCCGCCGTCGTCCGTCGTCTTCGTGGCCTTTCGTTCAAATTAGTCTTCATGGATGTGCTCGCCGTCATACTTGGCTCACCTTGATGCCCTTGCTTCTTTGTTTGGTGCATAGGACGCCCGGGAACGCCGACCTTGCCAGCCGGTGCACGCCGCCACCATAGCCGCCACCGTCACCACCTTGCTTCGCCTCGCCTCTGCCTCAACCGAGGTGAGCATCGGTATCGCCTTGAGCTCCCGGTCGCGTACATGTCTTCAGTTTCGCCTCGCCCACATCGGCCGCCGGCCCGGCCATGCCGCCGCGCCGCCATATCGGCTTGCCGCCGACGGCAAGCATGCTGCAGTGCCTCTGCCCCCGCAATAGTACCACCAGAGAGTTCGCCATGTCTCATAGGTCGCGTAGAGCTCGAGCCCGTGGCCGGGAACCTCGCCGGCGGGGAGATCACGCCGGCCAGGTCGAAGTCCAGTGTGAAGTCTCTCGTGGACTTGAGTATATGAATTTGATAAATCCCAGGGACCTAGCTGCAAAGATCATGACTCATTTAAATAGTATCGAATAGTGGCAATGACCTATTTGTAATTCTAGAAAGGTAAGGGACTTTACGCAAAATAGCCGGACCAACCCTTTAGCCGTACGAGTTGGGCCGGCACGCTCGCGACTGGGCCGGTCTGTTCTGCGCGCCCGTGGCCGAGCCGGGCCAGGTATTTGGGCCAATTGGGCCATTTCGGCCCAAGTCGACCTTTTCTTTTTATTTTAGTTTTATTATTTTCTGTTTTGGTGAATAGTAATGCATTTTATTATTTTCATATAAAAATATTTATAGCTCCAAAAATTCTGAAAATTTTTGTGTATGCTCTCTGTCATGTGCTTGATTTTAGAAAAATATTAGATGCCTATTTTGGTTATGTTTTATATGTTTTAAAATTAGCCCTTTTAATTGCAAAATGCTCCTTCTTTTATTTTTAGTCATTTATTTATTGTTCCAAAAATCTTGAAAATTATTTTGTAGCCTTCTCAGGCCATGAGAAGCTTAAGTTTAATTCTTGAGATTTATTTGACAACTTTTTATTTAGTCTTTATTTTATATTTAGTTTTTAATAGATCTTTAATTGCTTATTTAGTTCTTCATGACTTAAGATTTTCTTAAGTGACTTTGGGATTGATTGGAGACCTTAGGTCATTAACTTTAGTGACCTTGGGTACTTTGATGACTTGTATGAATTATCTTGATCTGCTGGTTATTTTATCTAGAGTAGGTTCACCTGTGTAACCCTAGGGAATTTGGTAAGCTAGTTTCGTTGGGTTGCAACTCTATCACGAAGGAAAGTTGTAATCAAGTGATCAAGTTGTTATGCTTTCATCCATGTATCATCATGCATCATGCCATGAGCTCATCGTTCTAAAGCACGCTTCATTAATTACGTGTAGTTGTTTCGAGAGTGAGGTGGATTGTGTTGATCGACGTTCGGAAAGATGTCGTCCGGCGGTGGTACTCGAGAAGGTGTCATCCATGGTGTTGATGTCAACTCGATAATTGGAATCTAACTTCAACAGCGCGAGCAAGCCCGGAACATGCAACCCATTTCTATTTACGCAAATATTTTACACTATAAGTCTAGTGTAATGTGCATTAAGTTAATAGGAGTTGGTTGATACCGTTGCGCATGTCTACCTTGATCTACTTTTACATCATGATATCCCACTAGTATGTGTAGGTCAATTTCTTATGCTTAGCCATGCTTAGACTTCGGTAGAAGTTGTAGGAACATTAATCTTTGATCATGATTTACCATTTTATCCTTGCTTCTCTAGACCTAAAGATGGGTCACGAGGGCATAAGAATATGGTTATAAGAAATTGAGACCGGTCGGGTAACTTGCATCGGGAATGGAGTCTTGATGTAGTGTTTCCGACTGTGTCGATTAAGGACCGTACCGTTGTTGGCCCTTGGATCAAGACTTTACAACTACTCGCATATCTACGGAAAAGCTTTACCCTAGGATAATCTAAGGACTAGTACGGTGAGCCCGTGCAGGAGTGGCGAGATGGCGGGAGTACAATACCCTCGTGGGCCGTGTCCCCGGATTGGAGGTGTAAGTGTACTCTCGGGTGGCGCGGAAGGCGAGCCTAGTTCTAGAATGTCCGACGGTATTGTTGATATAATTGTGGGTTAGAGTCCCACTTATATCGTGTGTTTAGGAATCCTCAGCTGAGTAAAATCGCTTCGAACCGTCGTTTGCTCCACGTATAAGGAGACTTGATCCTCGCACCTGCATCGTAGCAATCAAGTGAAATATGAAAGAATTGGATCTTGGTGACTCGTGGAATCGAGAAAAGGCATTTGGAAAGATAATCTCAAGTGTAATGCTTAATTTGATTGTCGGAAATAGATTAGGTGCTAATCTAGCTTTAATAGATATAATAGAAGTTGATGCTTTTATCTGTTTAAAATATTGAAAGTAAGGTTTCAAGATTAGTAATGCTTTTACGCAAAACTCCCCTTTTCTAGCTCAACTACTCAAAAGGCCAGCATATCCTTGAGAGTCTTTTACTTTTAGTCGGGTAAGTCTTGCGGAGTACCTTGAATGTACTCGGGGTTTGTTCTACCCCTGTTTGCGGGTCTTGGCTTGTTGCTTCGAACCATGTTGTGTCATTGGGCTCGACATGATTTGGTCTCTCTCGCGACTTAGGTGTCCTACCTAAGTTGTCTTCGTATCTCTACTCTACTTCCGCAATATAAAGTTAAGTTTGTAAAATGTTAACTTATTCATTATTGTAAACTTTTTAATGTTATCATTCTTCCGCACTCTGATGTATATATTTTTGTAACAAATGTGGTAATGTTGTGGTTACTCCATTGTTGATCCCGGGTATGAGTGTAAAAAGTGGTTCAATCGGTGTTCGTGAAGAACAACGACAGGGCTTCAAAAGTCGTGTGGAACACATGCATAGTAATCTGAGGTCTGTTAAGACGAGGATTAGTGCATGTGGGCCACATTACTTAGGAGGTTCTGCCACGGTTGGTATCGAGCTCATACTTTGGATCGGCTACAACATTACATTTGAAAACTTCAAAATGATTTTACTATATAAAAGTTTTTGAAGTTAACAAATTAAAAATGGATCCTTATCTATTTTCTTTCTTTGAAAGACTTTGAGAAGTTTCTCGGTACTTCTTCAAATGGTCAACATGGAAGTCAACTTCCTCAACAAAAGCTTATTTGAAGTGTCTTTTAACTTGATCCGTCTAACAAGCCCTCTAATTCACTAACTTGGTGAAGTTGAAGTTTTCTAACATTGTGAGGACGTATAGGACGAGCGTATCATATGAAAATCTTTTGGAAGTTAAAAGATCCCCTTAAGGTTGGAATGGTTATATTCCTTTATGATTGTTCTATTGTTAAATCTCGCCATGTACCGGGATTGTTTATCAATTGAATCTTTTATTTCATAAATTTCGATCTTTGGGAATTTGTGGAATATACCTTGATATACATCATTATCTTAAAGATGAAACCTGGTACAAATTCTTGATTCTTTTGTTGAGTATGTGCCATGCCTTGATTCTTTTCAACTCCGACACATACTATCTCCTTGGTGTCATTTGATGACATATATCTCATTTGTTCATAACTTGATTATGTTCTCTAAGGTACCATGATCTATGACCGGGAAATAGCGATGAAACCTGGGGTCTCCTGTGGCTTATGACCATAAGGAATTCTTGCCGGGCGTTCGCTAATGTCGGGGTCTATGATCATGAAACCTTATAGTTCACAATTAGTGTGTTCACATTCTCACGAACATGCTAATCTCTTGACCTTGATATTCGACAAATAATTGTCGAAAGTCATTATGATGTGATCTATGGTGGTGCTTACAATTCCCTCCTATGTTTGAAGAACAGTTACATCCTTTATAATTGTTCCATTCTTTGAATCTCGTCTTATACCGGGTTTTTGTCACTGTTAATAATCCTGTACTCCATAAGTTTTCGATCCTTGGGAATTTGTGGAATATGCCAAAGTACACTATTACCTTGAAAAGCTGGCGGGTGTGAATCCTTAAATTCTTTTCTTTGAGTAAGTGTTATACTTTGATTCCTTTCAACTCGACTGTGCTATCTCCTTGATGTCGTTTTGACGACATATATCTCACTTGTATATCGCTATGGATATGTCTTCTAGGGTATCTTGACTTATGACTTGGAAACATCGCGAGAACCAGTGTTCGTCGTTATCAGGGTCAATGATCATGCTCCTCTTGGGTGCAGTCCTTGTTTGCACATTCTAATATCTTGACCTTGACATTCGACAAATGTTTATCGAAAGTTATTTTGGTTGTGGTCTGTGGTGGTGTCTCGACCCGTGACTATGGTGCCGTGTCAACCTGAAATCTCCTGTGATTCGCGACCACATGAGTTTTCACCAGGCTATGCACAGGTATCGTAGTAGATCACAATGGATGTACTTTACTTATTGAATATTCTTGGGATTCAAAGTTGTTCTTTGAACTCCCTAAATACCTTGTGATCGTGACCGATTTTTGATCTCGGTTACATTCCCGATATTACTAAGAGATGTGGGTTAAGATTGTTGTGCCCTATAATCTTTGCCATGTCCCGAAACCACAGTGCCTTGACGGAACCTAGAGTCTCTTGTGTGACCCGGGCACACAAGTTTCTACTAGCGCGCGGTATCAATGTTTGCGGGCATGAGCCATTATAGTCTCATGACAATGTACCCTACTCTTTGAACTTATCTTGGGAATTATTCTTTGAAACTCCCTTGAAACTCTAAATACCTTGTCGAGTTGTAACCACTTTTATCTCATGGTTGTAACTCTCGAATCGAACCTTGTTGTTCTATGAACTTCTGTCAAGTTGATTTGCTTGACACATTTCCTTTTCCATTACTTACCCCACGGGATTTTGTTGCTCCAAAATCTCAGGACGAGATTTCTTTAAGGGGGAAAGGATGTAACATCCTAGATGTTAATTGCAACTAAAACTTGATTTAGAATTTTATTAAGGCCTAATCATCGAGCATCATGGCATTAATGCATTCATGTTTTAATATTATTTTTGATGTGATGCTTTGTTTTACATATGAAAATGATGCATGTGATTGCTAATGCCCGATTAGTTAGTGTAGAAATTAAATCGAGCTCCAATTGTTTCAAAAACCTGTTTTCCCGAAAACCCGATTTACCCCCTTTTCTCTATTTCAAAATCTACAAAGAATTTGGGGTTGGTCCAAAAAGCAATATTGTGGGTCTTGATGAGAGCTTCAATATTGGTGTTCAAAGTTTTTCAAGTTTCCAAAAAGAATTTCAAATTATTCTGAAAATACGATTTTCCGACAGTTGTCCCCTTTTGAATTTCAAATCATAATTCAAAAACTATGCATATTTTGGAAAAACTCTTTTTGAAGAAAATGTGTGGTTTGAAAAGATGCACATTCCATAGTTTTGGAGTTTTTCAAGTTCTTTAGAAAAATCAAAAGTAATTTCATATATTTCATTCTAGGGTTTTTGTCCCCTTTTAAAAATTTGATTCAAATTCAATTTTCCTTTCAGAATTTGAAAATGGTCCAGTTGAGAAAGTTGTAGAGCATGAAATTTCAGCCAGGGTTGCTTTTTGGAATTTTTCGAGCATAGTTCAAAATTTTGGAGAAATTTGCAAATTTCCCTTCTTGTTCTGTGGTCGACGCGTCGGCAATCATTCCCCACTTTGGAGCTCCCACCGCCGAGGCCATGGCGCCATGCCGGCCGGTCGCCGCCGGTCGCCGGCGCACGGTCGCGAAGCTTCCCCGCCCGTGTCGCCGTCTCCTTCCCTTGTCCAGCGCCATTAAGCCGCGGCCGGACCCTCCTTTTCTCTCCTTTATCTCTCTCGGCCCGCCGCCTCGCTCTGCCCGACACCATTGCCGCTCACCCCGCCACCGCACGCCGTCGCTCTTGCGCCGCCGTAGCCAAATTGACCGCACCACAGTGTCCGTCTTGAGCTCGCGAGCACACCCAGCCCAGCCAAGGACCCTCGCCATGGCTGAAACGCCCGCGCGTCATCATCTTTTCGTCGGCCGGTGAACTGTGCTGCCGTGATCCGCCGCCGTCGTCCGTCGTCTTCGTGGCCTTTCGTTCAAATTAGTCTTCATGGATGTGCTCGCCGTCATACTTGGCTCACCTTGATGCCCTTGCTTCTTTGTTTGGTGCATAGGACGCCCGGGAACGCCGACCTTGCCAGCCGGTGCACGCCGCCACCATAGCCGCCACCGTCACCACCTTGCTTCGCCTCGCCTCTGCCTCAACCGAGGTGAGCATCGGTATCGCCTTGAGCTCCCGGTCGCGTACATGTCTTCAGTTTCGCCTCGCCCACATCGCAGCCGCCGGCCAGCCGCGCGCCGCGCCGCCATGTCCGCTGCCGCCGACGGCAAGCATGCTGCAGTGCCTCTGCCCCCGCAATAGTACCACCAGAGAGTTCGCCATGTCTCATAGGTCGCGTAGAGCTCGAGCCCGTGGCCGGGAACCTCGCCGGCGGGGAGATCACGCCGGCCAGGTCGAAGTCCAGTGTGAAGTCTCTCGTGGACTTGAGTATATGAATTTGATAAATCCCGGGGACCTAGCTGCAAAGATCATGACTCATTTAAATAGTATCGAATAGTGACAAGGACCTATTTGTAATTCTAGAAAGGTAAGGGACTTTTACGCAAAATAGCCGGACCAACCCTTTTAGCCGGCCCGAGTTGGGCCGGCCTTTGCTCGCGACTGGGCCGGTCTGTTCTGTCTTTGTGGCCGAGCCGGGCCAGCTGGGCCAGTGGGCCGGTTTCGGCCCAAGTCGACCTTTTCTTTTATTTTAGTTTTATTATTTTCCTGTTTTGGTGAATAGTAATGCATTTTATTATTTTCATATAAAAATATTTATAGCTCCAAAAATTCTGAAAATTTTTGTGTATGCTCTCTGTCATGTGCTTGATTTTAGAAAAATATTAGATGCCTATTTTGGTTATGTTTTATATGTTTTAAAATTAGCCCTTTTAATTGCAAAATGCTCCTTCTTTTATTTTTAGTCATTTATTTATTGTTCCAAAAATCTTGAAAATTATTTTGTAGCCTTCTCAGGCCATGAGAAGCTTAAGTTTAATTCTTGAGATTTATTTGACAACTTTTTATTTAGTCTTTATTTTATATTTAGTTTTTAATAGATCTTTAATTGCTTATTTAGTTCTTCATGACAAGATTTTCTTAAGTGACTTTGGGATTGATTGGAGACCTTAGGTCATTAACTTTAGTGACCTTGGGCACTTTGATGACTTGTATGAATTATCTTGATCTCATTGGTTATTTTATCTAGAGTAGGTTCACCTGTGTAACCCTAGGGAATTTGGTAAGCTAGTTTCGTTGGGTTGCAACTCTATCACGAAGGAAAGTTGTAATCAAGTGATCAAGTTGTTATGCTTTCATCCATGTATCATCATGCATCATGCCATGAGCTCATCGTTCTAAAGCACGCTTCATTAATTACGTGTAGTTGTTTCGAGAGTGAGGTGGATTGTGTTGATCGACGTTCGGAAAGATGTCGTCCGACAGTGGTACTCGAGAAGGTGTCATCCATGGTGTTGATGTCAACTCTGATAATTGGAATCTAACTTCACTGCAACGCAGGCAAGCCCCGGAGCATGCAACCCATTTCTATTTCTGCAAATATTTTACACTATAAGTCTAGTGTAATGTGCATTAAGTTAATAGGAGTTGGTTGATACCGTTGCCGCATGTCTACCTTGATCTACTTTTACATCATGATATCCCACTAGTATGTGTAGGTCGATTTCTTATGCTTAGCCATGCTTAGACTTCGGTAGAAGTTGTAGGCTGTTAATCTTTGATCATGATTTACCATTTTATCCTTGCTTCTCTAGACCTAAAGATGGGTCACGAGGGCATAAGAATATGGTTATAAGAAATTGAGACCGGTCGGGTAACTTGCATCGGGAATGGAGTCTTGATGTAGTGTTTCCGACTGTGTCGATTAAGGACCGTACCGTTGTTGGCCCTTGGATCAAGACTTTACAACTACTCGCATATCTACGGAAAAGCTTTACCCTAGGATAATCTAAGGACTAGTACGGTGAGTCCGTGCAGGAGTGGCGAGATGGCGGGAGTACAATACCCTCGTGGGCCGTGTCCCCGGATTGGAGGTGTAAGTGTACTCTCGGGTGGCGCGGAAGCCGAGCCTAGTTCTAGAATGTCCGACGGTATTGTTGATATAATTGTGGGTTAGAGTCCCACTTATATCGTGTGTTTAGGGATCCTCGGTGAGTAAAATCGCCCGAACCGTCGTTTGCTCCACGTATAAGGAGACTTGATCCTCGCACCTGCATCGTAGCAATCAAGTGAAATATGAAAGAATTGGATCTTGGTGACTCGTGGAATCGAGAAGAAGGCAGCTGGAAAGATAATCTCAAGTGTAATGCTTAATTTGATTGTCGGAAATAGATTAGGTGCTAATCTAGCTTTAATAGATATAATAGAAGTTGATGCTTTTATCCTGTTTAAAATATTGAAAGTAAGGTTTCAAGATTAGTAATGCTTTTCTGCAAAACTCCCCTTTTCTAGCTCAACTACTCAAAAGGCCAGCATATCCTTGAGAGTCTTTTACTTTTAGTCGGGTAAGTCTTGCGGAGTACCTTGAATGTACTCAGGGTTTGTTCTACCCCTGTTGCAGGTGCTGACTGTTGCTTCGAACCATGTTGTGTCGCTGGGCTCGACATGATTTGGTCTCCTCTCGCGACTTAGGTGTCCTACCTAAGTTGTCTTCTGTATCCCTACTCTACTTCCGCAATATAAAGTTAAGTTTGTAAAATGTTAACTTATTCATTATTGTAAACTTTTTAATGTTATCATTCTTCCGCACTCTGATGTATATATTTTTGTAACAAATGTGGTAATGTTGTGGTTACTCCATTGTTGATCCCGGGTATGAGTGTAAAAAGTGGTTCAATCGGTGTTCGTTAAGAACAACGACAGGGCTTCAAAAGTCGTGTGGAACACATGCATAGTAATCGAGGTGCGGTTAAGACGGATTAGTGCATGTGGGCCACATTACTTAGGAGGTTCTGCCACAAAGAGTAGTTTAGCACCTTGGTCTCTTATTCTAGAATGTAGTGTATTATGACTTCTAAATTTATACTAAAATGTAATGCATTGTGTTTAGTACCTATGCTCAGATTTGATAAGGTTTGTTAAAAAAATCCATAAATTAAGGAGAAGCTCCAATACTGGGTTTAGAACATACATGGTTACATATGTCATTTGAGTATTCCCTTAAGTTATCTTAAAAGTTTTAGAATGCATTATATTATAGGTTAGGCAAAGTATTTATTGATGGGACGGGGCGTGTAGAGAAAACAAATAATCATCCAGACAAATACACACTAAACCAAATAGGATATAAATGGCATTTCAGTTTAGGTCCTCTTTCGTACGGTCACTCTCTTTTTGTTGGAATGCAATGTACTGCAACCTCTAAATTTATATTAAAATACAATAACAAATTCTATATATATAGTACTTATGCTCAGATTTGACAACGTTTGTTAAAAAAAACATAATTTCACGAGAAAACCGCACTGTTGAGTTTAATCATATATGAGTACATACATCATTTGAGTTGTCTTGTTAGAATGCATTATATTATAGGACTAGCCCTATAAAAAGAGGACTCAGGGAGTATTTATTAGGCTTGTCTAATAACAAAAAAACTCGCTGAATAAATATGCATGAAAACGGTTTTTAAATCTAAAACCTTAATAAATCAACAAACTACTACTAGCCGTACTAAGACCGGTGACTAGGGTTTTCAATTTGAAGGTGTGTTTGGTGACTAGAACTCCTATATACACATAAAACAAGTTGTTTTAGACAAGGTTTGAGTCAAACTTCGGGAATATAAATAATGAATAAATATCAAGTTGTTGAGTCTGAAGATATGAAAATTATATAAATTAATTTGTCTTGAAAAATACTTTCATAAAAATATACATATATCATTTTTTGATAAACATTTTTATAAAAATAAGAAGTCAAAGTTGTGTTTTGAAAACCATGTCGTCGTCCTAAACGATTGGTTTTATAGGTATGGAGAGAGTATATTATATATAATATATTCTATAATACAATGAAGATTGTATTTATGATACTCTACTATTTAGCCAATTACTGTTAGATATACCATCCTTGCACTAAATCCTATATATTGTAGTACGTGTCGAACCGGTGGCAACCTGCACTTAATATTAGTCATCATTTGCCTTGGGACAGCAAGAGAGATGACGATACACCTACCTACAGTGACATCAGATGAGCATGCAGGGACATTTGAGTTGACAGCAAGACTGATCTGCTGGTGCTGTGCAGTAGTAATCGAGTGCCAGGGCCTTGTTTACTTCCCGATTCGGGGCTCCGGATTCGGGGAGAAGTGCTACAGTGTTTCTATAGCACTTTTTGTTTTTTATGCAAAAAATTGTCTAAATATTGATTAATTAGACTCTAAATGTTCGTCTCGTAAAGTACAACAAAACTGTGCAATTAGTTTTTGATTTCATCCATATTTAGTACTCCATGCATTTGCCGGCATTTTGATGTGATGGGGAATATGAATTCTGCATAGTGAAATTTGAGGGGTGAATTTGGGAAGGAAACAAGGCCCAGGTTTAATGCCCATTGACCGTTCCACCTCGGACTTAGAACTACTCCGTAGTAGATTGCAATGACAACGGAAGACGTACGTACTGTACATGTGTAGATTTTAGTTTGCACAATAACTGAAAACAAGCAAATGCGTGCATTGCGTACATGATGAGGTCGATCGTCATCAGCCCATCTTATACTACCATGGTTACACAGAATGTTCATCATTAGCGTAATCTAGTAATAAACCACAACATTTCCTCTAATAACATATCAAAGGTTACATAGCTTCGATCTGCGCGTGTGGGTGCTGAGGAAGAGAGGAGGTAGTACCAGAGTCCAGAGTCTATCGACTGACAGGACCGACCAAGGAGGAGGAAGAATGATGGCGTGCGTATCTTTGGACCTTCTTCCCTGCATTGCGTCATCAATTCACCTCCATCATCACACACACACTTAAATTCCTTTCCCTTGACAGCCAGCTACTCCTACGAGTACTCCTCATGTCTGAGCTGCTGCACAGGATGATGATGCATCGTAGTAGATGACGCACACAGCTAGCATTGACTCACTCCCGGACTCCCGGTCTCCCGCCCGTCACACACGTAACTCCATGACCATGAGAGGAGGAGCTCGCTCGCTGCCGCAGGACCGCCTATAAATAGACTCCAAGGCGAAGCATAGCAGAACAAGATAGCTCCATCTTCCTCAAGTCCCCTTACCATTTACATCTGCCTTTGAAGGCCATCTCCTTCAGACTTCAGTAAGGTGCAGAAACAGAGCTAGCATAGCATTGCAAATACATACAACCTGCAACCTTCAAGCCCTAGATCGTTTCTTGTTTTCGTTTTGTTCTCTATCTACTACGTACTAATTATGTTCTTCGTCTTTCTTGCATCATGGGATTCATGGCTCGCAGGAGGATCGTCGTCCGAGGAGGCTAGGTGCTGCAGGAAGACGTAGGATGGACCGGGAGTTCCCGAACACGAGCCTGTTCCTGCAGAATCTGCTCCTAATGCAGGACAACGAGCGGATGCGGAGGGCGGCGCAGCAGCTGGAGCAGGAGAACAAGGCCCTCCTCGCCGAGATCAAGCAGCGCTATCAGCAGCAGCACCCGCCGCACCAGGGCGCCGGCGGCCCTTCGGGTGGCCCTTCCGGTTCCGGTTCCGGCGGCGGCGGCCACTCTGCTTCCGCTGCCGCTGCCGGCGCCAACCGCAAGATGAAGGGCAAGCAGCCCAAGTGAGCATGCATGCAGGAAGGGAAGATCGATGGTGCCGTGGAGGCCGCGCGCGTGCATTCTGCGCTTGACTTTTGTAAATTGCTCCTAGTTAGCAGCCTAGTGTTAGTTTCTGGAACTTGAGCATGCGTGCATGTTGTTAGCTACCACTACTAGCAGTAGGACACCTGTCGTAGGAGGTTAGGAACTAGTATTGGAGATGGTTAAGAGCTAGTAATGGAAATTGTTAGCCAGGGTTTAGTAGTATTTCGTGGTTCAGTGTCACTATGTCCTCAGGCTGTCAGCGTCGTTGTATTTTGTGGTCCATGCATATGCATGCTCTAACATTGTACGCCAGAGTCTCCTAGGATGCATTGCGCAGGCCGTTGTTCTTGTTCCTGCAATGTGGTTGACTGTGTTGTGACGTCCCGTTAACGCTGTGTCCATCATACCTGATCAAGATAGTGCTGATTGTTGAGGGCTTGAGGCACCTGTTGATTCCAGATTTCCTTCTCTGCAACACGATTTACTTACGTTCAGCTTAGTGCTGCACATCAGAATATAATAATTGTGATGGAATTTGTTCACGTGAAGCTCGTTCTACATAAATTTCCAATACGTCGGATTCAACTTTTCCCAATTCAAATTCAATTCATTGTGCATCCCACATCAAATAGATTCACATCTCTACCACTCCGATCTATCATCGATCTGTTCATAGCACAATAATACTGTACTCCATCTGCTAATTAAAATCCACCTGCATTTACTTGATCCCTATTACAGTGTCAAGAGCTATCAACAAATGCAGGCGTGCCCATGCGAGTCACCCTTGACGTCCTGTCAAAGTGTCAAGCCCTTGAAGAAGCCAGATGGAAAGAAATAAAGCTGCTGGTCCAGATTGCATTCCCATTGAATTTTACCAAGCTTGTTGACAGATTGTTAAACTGGATATTATACAGCTGTTTGAGGATTTCTATAAGGGCGATGTGGATATTAGCAGGATAAACTATGGAATTATAACACTTCTACCAAAAGTCTCAGATGCTGCTAAGATTCAGCAATACAGACCCATTTGTCTTCTCAACTGCCTATACAAACTAATCACCACTGAGAATAGAAAGCTGTGCTGATAAGCTAATCCACCAAGCACAAACTGCATTTATGAGAGGCAGAAATATCATGTCTGGAGTGATGACACTCCATGAGATCCTACATGAAACTAAACTTAGGAAAGAATGTGGGATTATGCTGAAATTAGATTTTGAAAAAGCATACGACAAAGTAAGTTGGAATCTATTATTCACTTGCTTGGAGGCCATGGGGTTTAGTAAGAAATGGTGTGACTGGATCAAGCAAGTGGTGACTGGTGGGACAGTTAGTGTCAAGGTGAATGATAAAATTGGCCCATATATAAAGAGCTACAAAGGGGTGAGACAAGGGACCCCTTATCACCAGTCTTGTTCAACTTTGTAGCAAATTGTTTGACTAGGATGGTGATGCAAGCTCAAAGAAACAATATGATAAGAGGATTGGTGAGTCATATAATCCCCCGGGGAGTTGCAATACTCCAATATGCTGATGATACAATTGTATGTCTCACCCATGACTTAGAGAGTGCAAGGAACATGAAACTACTGTTATACCTATATGAAATGCTATCTTGACTCAAAATCAATTTCAATAAAAGTGAAATTGTGCTGATAAATGATTTGGAAGATGCTTCTATGACTTATGCTGAAATCTTTAATTGTCAAATATCTCAGTTTCCTATAAAATACCTTGGAGTACCAGTCAGTCCATGCAGGCTTCATGTCAAGGACTGGAGTCCATTGTTAGAGAAAAATGCTAAGAAGCTGGATTGTTGGAAAGGCTCCTCAATGTCTATAGCTGGTAGATCAACTCTTATTACCTCAAGCCTCAATAATACCCCTATGTATCACATGTCCTTGTACAGACTACCTAAAACTATCATTAATAACATGGACAAAGTGAGAAGAAGATTCTTCTGGCAAGGTGGTCACACTAAAAGGAAGTACCACCTGGTGAAATGGATCAAAGTGTGTAAAAGTAAGAAAAAAGGGGGTTTGGGGATCAAGGATATTAATCTGATGAACATTAGTTTACTGTGCAAATAGTGGTAGAAATTGGAGAAGGAATCTGGATTGTGGCAAGAGATCATAAACTTCAAATATATGAAGAGAGACTCGGTGGCCACTGTAAAACATAAGCAAACAAATTCCCCCATTTGGACTGATTTATTGAAGATTAAGAATGTTTACTTACAAGGTAGAAAAGTGCTTGTCAGAAATGGTAACGATACCAAAGTATGGTTAGATACTTGGGTCTATGAGGAACCCCTTGCAATCTTATTCCCTGCATTATTCAAATTCTGTGATCACAAAGAGATAACTTTAGCACAGTTTATGGGTGGGGGCATCCAGATAACTTTCTGCAGATGGCTCCCTCCAGAACTGGAATGTCAATGGGACAAAATTTTAGGTGATATGCTCCAGTTTTCTCTAACAGAGGGGCAAGATTAGATTATCTAGAAACTAAACAGTAAAAAAGGTTTACTGTTAAATCCACATATAATGCTTTAACCAGGTCTGAGAATGGACCTTCTTTTGTGAGAATTTGGAAGAGTAAAGTACCTGCCAAAATAAAAATCTTCTTATGGCTCATTGCTAATAATGCTATTCTCACCAGAGATAATCTCTTGAAGAGGAAATGGAAAGGTGAACCCACCTGTTGCTTTTGTGAACATGATGAAAATATCAGCCACCTTTTCTTTACCTGCTCTAATGCCAAAATAATCTGGGGAATTTTTGCTACTGCTCTATGTGCTTCGGATATACCTGTCAACTTTGATCAAAGTTGGACATGGTGTTGCAAATGGGTAGGGAAAATGAATCATTTTCATGCAATTGGCATTGGTGCCATATGCTGGGCCATTTGGAAACTTCGAAACAATATTTGCTTTGAAGGCAAATGCTATCAAAACCCCCCTTTCAGTTATTAGTCACACATGTGCATTGATGAAAAAATGGGCAGGTCTTCTGAAAGCAGATGAAAAGGAGACGCTGGTGGCCGGAGTTGAAGACATGTACAAGGTGGCTGTGAAGATTCTGGATACAAGTCCCCAGATGCCACTGCTGCTCATGGCGCCTGGAGATGAAGGTATCAACGAGAACCCTGGAGATGAAGCGCAAGGTGAAGCTCAGGTGGAAGATATTCAAGACTGAAGTCGTCGATCTGCACCTGTCAAACCTACAAAAGAACTGCTGCCTGTTGCGCGCTTGATCTGAAGTTGTGTGCATGTTGCACTGCTGTTTTTTGAGGTTCCCAGAAAATGTTTGCCGCGGTCAGCTGTTAGGCGGCGTAGTTTCCTTTTTATCTTGGTGGTCGTTTCCTGGACCTGTCTTTCCGTTGCTTTTCTGGACTATCCCGAATGCTTTTGTATTTCCGTTATATGATAATGGAAATGGGGGAGCCCCCTAATTCGAAAAAAAAAAAAACCCCTTGAAGAAGCGTCGCACTGCATGCACAAATAAGTAAATAAATAAAGGAGGGAAAATTCAATGGTGAAAATAATTTTTCTTGTGCCAAAGGCCTTGCAAGTAGTTGGCCCATGCGTGAAGGCAGGGTTTGTGCCCGGCTTTCATTGGGCCGCCACGCGAGGAGCATCTAATCTAAAAAAAAAATCTAATCTCAAAAAAAAAAGTGCGGTTGTGCCTTTGTTGCAAAAAAAATTCTGGCTGTACATATGACATCCCAAATAGCAAGTGTACTATACTTCTACTATGCATGTGTGTCGAGAGGACCATATAAATTATTAATACATTGGACGAGAGATATCGGAGAATATTCAAGGATGGCGAACTGGACGTGGGACATCAGCGGTTTCGTGTAATTGATCAATGGATATCAAGCCTAAGCCTAATTAAACATTATTACAAAATAAATATAAAATCATTTAAGTATCAAAACTTATGCTATTAAATGTTCTACACTCTACAAGATGAGAACTACAAAGTAAAAATATTGTTTTGCACTAAAATGGCCATTTGCCCATCTTCATAAATAGATAAAGATAACCATGATTAATTAATACAGCACCAAATCTTATCTGTGATAAAAATATCATATCAAAATAACACTCAAAATAATAAATTTTATACTGATATATTTAGCATGATTGAGTTATAGATTTCTCTCTTGTGAAGCTTAATTGATAAACTTTGTTATTTTGATATGATATTTTTATCATTATCAAGATTTATTGATGTACGCAATTCTATGATTTTTTCAAGATTTTTAGTGTTCTACAAGATGCTAATTAACCATGGTTATCTTTGTCTATTTATGAAGAGGGGTATTTCGGTGCAAAACAATATTTTTTTTTACTTTGTAGGTCTTATCATGTAGAGTATATAAGATTTTATAGTATACTTGTTTTTCACTTATATGATTTTATATCTATCTTATAAAAATATTTGATTAGGCTTGATGTTCATTATTCCAATTATACGATGTAGTGTCTTCTAGCAAATATCAAAAGTGGATGTGTGCACCAGCTAATTTGCGCCTTTCAAGATGTCTCATGATCCATTCTCTCTATTTAATTTGGCATGAAATGCATGGTCTCCAGACGCAAACTTAGAATTCATCATCATCATCATCATCAAATAAAAATAGGTGAGGATGCATTGTTAATATCATAGAATGCGTACATCAATAAATCTTGACAATGCATGCTATTTGGTTAATTTGCTAATATGCTTACTCATATTTTTAGCAGTGGTAAGTTCACATTGTTAATATTTTTAGTGTCCTACAAGCATATTAGCAGTGGAAAGGCACACTATACTTCTGCTAGATGCATGCTCCCTGTGCACAAGAGAAGAGGACGGCAAAGCAATCCGAGAAGAGGACAGCAGAGCAATCCTCACAGCGCGTAGCTCGAGTTTCTGGGTCTGTCTTGAACTCCATCTCTGCGGAGCCGAGAATCTTTAGGCTATCAAAAGTACTAAACTGCCCTTAATTATAATTAAGGCGGAGGAACCGGCTAAAACAAGGAACCATCAGTTCCTTCCAAGCACAGTAAACATTCTCTTATTATTTTGAACTAATATTTTTAGAATTGTCAAGATTTATTGATGTACACTTTCTATGATGTTTTTCAAGATTTTTAGTGTACTACAAGCATATTAGCAAATTTAACCATGGTTACCTTTGTCTATTTATGAAGAGGGGTAAAATGTTCATTTAAGTGAAAAACATTATTTTTTACTTTGTAGTTCTCATCATGTAGAGTGTAGAAGATTTTATAGTATTATCTTTTTGCACTTATATGATTTATATCTATCTTATAAAAATATTTGATTAGGCTTGATGTTCATTGTTCCAATTACACGAACCTGTAGTGTCTTCTGGCAAATATCGAAAGTGAATGTGTGCACCAGCTAATTTGTGCCTTTCAAGATGTCTCATGACCAATTCTCCCTATTTAATTTGGCATGAAATGCATGGTCTCCAGACGCAAACTTAGAATTCATCATAATCATCAAATACAAATAGGTACATATGCATTGTTAATATCATAGAATGCGTACATCAATAAATCTTGACAATACATGCTATTTGGTTAATTTGTTAATATGCTTATTAATATTTTTAATAGTGGAAAGTTCACATTGTTAATATTTTTAGTGTCCTACAAGCATATTAGCAGTAAAAAGGCACACTGTACTTCTGCTAGATGCATGCTCCCTGTGCATAAGAGAAGAGGACAGCAGAGCAATCCACAGGGGGATCGGAGGAATTCAGGCAGAGCAGCAGCAGCCACAGCCGTTACAGCTTTGCAGTCCAGCTACAGCATCACAAGAATACTCGTACACGTTAGTAGTAGCATCTGCATGTTCCATGCTGCTCTGCTTTTCCAAATCCAGCCTGCAGTGCCACTGGAGAGGACAGTGCCAAGAGGAGAGGCCGCTGTCCTGCTGACCGGAGCTTCGCCATGCCATCCATCATGATCGCGGCCTGTGACACTTCTGTCTCGGAGTCAACATGTCCAATCAGACCCGGGAATCCACATTTCGTACCGTACCACTTGCACTTGCTACTTATAAAAAGTTTGGAATTTGTGATTTGAACCAAGTCAAAAATAATTATTATGTAAATGTATTCTATGATTAATAGTACGTGTTCGGCAAAATAAATGTTAATATTTTTATAGATTTGATCAATCTTATATTTGTTTAGGTCTCTAAAATTGGGTTTTTTAAAGAAGAAGAAGAAGAAGAAGATAATTGCCATTTTTTATATAATAAAAACTTCCATTGCTTAACGATACCATTGATATTTCAAATAATATTGATATTTATATCATTAAATATATTTACTAGCAAAATGTGAACTTTGTGATCAATGATACTTGTTCGGCATCATATTTCTATTTTTAAAAAGAGGAGTATTAGAGAAGTTCTCATTTTTAATAGATTTTATCAAGTTTAAATTATTCATTACTGTCGACTAAATATCAATAGCAGTCTGCTAAGGTATACCCAAGACAGTAGAAGATTGGCGAGGGTGCGCTAAGACTATGAGCTAGATGTTGATCAGAAGGATAAAACACACGGTTTACCCAGGTTTGGGCCACGAGATGCGTAATACCCTACGTCCTGTGTTAGAGGAGTCAAGGGCCTTGTTAGAGGAGTCAAGGGCCTATTGGGCCTTAGCCCATTAGGGTTAATTAGTCGCTTGCTTAGGAGCCAAGTAAGACCTCTCTATATAATGAGAGGAGTTGTATCAATCTAATGAAGAAAGAGATTAGAAGGAAATCCCTTCTCTCTTGCCGGCCGTGGGCAAAGCCCCGCAGCCGGCGTTCCTAGCACTCAAAACCCTAGCTGTCGCTCTCTGTCTCCCCCACAGCCGCCACCCCGTGAACAGTACCCGCGGGTACTGTAGCACCGCGGGTACTGTAGCAGCAGCCACCACAAGTCCCTCAATTCACCCCTCAACTCTAGCAGCCACATAACATCTGGTATCAGAGATCTCGGTTTCGATCTCGATGTGGATCTCGCTGCCGCTGACCGCGTGGGCATCCTCATCCACCGGTTCCGTCATGTCGAACGCGGAATTGACGGCGGCGGTTTTCGACCTCGGCAAGCAGGTGGCCGAGATTCACGCGTTCCTCATGGGACAGCCGTCGAACCGGTCGCTGCCTCCGTTACCAGCGTGGCTCACCGCTTCCTCAACACCCGTCTACACGTCGGCGACCACTCAGCCCTACTTGGTGCCGTTGCCAGCCACCGGGGCACCGCTGCCGCCCACCGAGACGCTGCTGTCAACCATCAAGGCGCTGCTGCCGGCCACCGGGACGGCGTTGCCGGTCACCGAGGCGCCGCTGCCGATCGCCGAGGCGATGCTGCCGCCCCCGGGGCACCGCTGCCGACCACACGCCAGGTGTCGGCGGTAGTGCGACTACAGGCGGCGGCGCGTGGTCTCCTTGCGTGCCGGCGGGTGGGGCGACTGCGTGATTCCATCCGCTGCATCGGGGATCTTCAGCATATTCTCCCCACAGGCGACGGGCATTTTGCTTTTCCCGCGGTCGGCAAACTCCACCTCTGCGTCGGCAGCTGTTTGGAAGGCGCTCCCCTCCCCGTCTATCTCGCCATTGGCAGGAGTCCTTTGCCTAGCGCCGTTGTTTTTCGTCACCGGCCTCCACGAGGGCGCCTCCGCTGGTGGTTGATGCGGCCAATTCCCAGTGGCCGTCCATGTGCTCCCCTTGCTTCCAGATGGCGTCCATGGGATCCAGGTGGCTGCACACGTGCAGGGTCATCACGCGAAGGGTGCTCGACGTATTTTCAGGAGTCGTTAGAAATAAAGAGTCGCATTTCAATTCATGGTCAGAATAATACAATAAGCCGAGATGTAAAAGGCTTATTTTTAGTGTTAGGTTTTTGTTTTGTCATCGTTAGGTCGCAGCTCGAGGACAAGCTGCTTGTCCGGGTGGGGTGTAGTGTTAGAGGAGTCAAGGGCCTTGTTAGAGGAGTCAAGGGCCTATTGGGCCTTAGCCAATTAGGGTTAATTAGTCGCTTGCTTAGGAGCCAAGTAAGACCTCTCTATATAATGAGAGGGGTTGTATCAATCTAATGAAGGAAGAGATTAGAAGGAAATCCCTTCTCTCTTGCCGGCCGTGGGCAAAGCCCCGCGGCCGGCGTTCCTAGCACTCAAAACCCTAGTTGTCGCTCTCTGTCTCCCCCATAGCCGCCGCCACCCTGTGAACAGTACCCGCGGGTACTGTAGCACCGCGGGTACTGTAGCAGCAGCCACCACAAGTCCCTCAATTCACCCCTCAACTCTAGCAGCCACATAACATCCTGCCTTCTTGTATTGATATGAGATGATCTCGAGTTGAGATGAGATGTCCTCTAGAGGGCCCCTGCCACTCCTTATATACTCTGAAGGGACAGGTTTACAAATAAAGTAGCTTATTTGGTATTGAGATGTCCTCTAGAGGGCCCCTGCCACTCCTTATATACTCTGAAGGGACAGGTTTACAAATAAAGTAGCTTATTTGGTATTATTAGAATACTATGTGGTGCACGCCGTGCGCCGCATGCCTCCATCTTGTGGGCCGAGCCTCCTTCTCCGAGCAGGTCCAAGGCTGGCCGTGAGGGTATAGGGGTTTATACTGTCACAATTACCTTTTCAAAATGAGAATTATTTTTAGGAAGACGGGAGAATAATCAATTTTTTATACAAGGACTTGCATTGCTCCCTATCTCAAGTGGAGTATAGTACACATAGAAAAAATGAAAGAAAATGGAAGAAAGTGGTCATCTGGCACTATTGCACAAGACCCGTGAAATTTGACTCAAAGATAGTACACAGCCAACCAAATCTTGAAGTGAATGCAAATGCCATGATGGATCCATAGCCTTGGAGGATTGATCAAGCAATACTGTACGTGAGTACATTGGGGAAGAGAAGACGTGCACTTGAATGCCGATCATCATGAGTTTTTTTTTTTTTTTTTTTTTTTTTTTTTTTTTTTTTTTTTTTTTTTTTTTTTTTTTTTTTTTTTTTGCCTTGGGACAGTAAGAAATTTGTTGCCCATGTCCATCTCTGCTGGGCTTTTACTCATGACATGAACTCCAACCGATTTGCCTGCACAATTTACTGTAACAGATGGAGAAATTCTACAAATAATTTTATCTCCCTGCCTTCCAGTTTGACTGGAGCAGAGTAGTACTCGTAGTATGTGGCAGGTCCCTGAGGCAGTGCTGAGCTCACATTCCCTGCTTCCAGTGTCATCTGGCATTCCCGCCACTCCACTCCCCACCCGGCCAATTCACTCTTCAGTCTTCCCACAAGTATTGTAGTAATGTAAGTACTGGCGTCAAATGCTACAAAGTATACTATGATACGAGTAGATCTGTAGATACAAATGACCAGCAAGTTTCTAGATTTTTCATTCTATCCTTGTGCACAGTGCACATCCTCAAAAAAAAAAAAAAAATCCACTTGGAAATCTAAAGTCGTACTACTATCAAACCCAAGGATGAGCAAAGGCTAGCCAAAGTTGAGAATGCTATTGATGGAATGGGGTGTGAAGAAAACACAAATGATCATCAAGACAAAACACACATTCAACCAAATGGGCATAAATGAAATTTTAATTAGGCCTTCTTTGAAACGTTTTCAGTACTCCTTCATTCACCACAAGAAACTGGAATGAATAGGGCCTAGCCAAAATTAAACCGCCAATGAAAGAGTAGTTTAGTACCTTGGTCTCTTATTCTAGAATGTAGTGTATTATGACTTCTAAATTTATACTAAAATGTAATACATTGTATTTAGTACCTATGCTCAGATTTGATGAGGTTTGTTAAAAAAATCCATATTTAAGGAGAAGCTCCACTACCAGGTTTAGAACATATACATGGTTACATATGTCATTTGAGTATTCCCTTAAGTTGTCTTAAAAGTTTTAGAATGCATTATATTATAGGTTAGACATAGTATTTATTGATGGGACGGGGCGTGTAGAGAAAACAAATAATCATCCACACACAACACACTAAACCAAATAGGACATAAATGGCATTTTAGTTTAGGCCCTCTTTGGTACGGTCACTCTTTTTGTTGGAATGCAATGTACTGCAACCTCTAAAATTTATACTAAAATACAATAATAAATTCTATATTCTATATAGTACTTATGCTCAGATTTGACAATGTTTGTTAAAAAAACCAAAATTTGAGGAGAAAACCGCACTGTTGAGCTTAATCATATATGAGTACATACATCATTTGAGTATACCCTTAAGTTGTCTTGAATACTTTGGAATGCATTATATCATAGGACTAGCCCTATAAAAAGAGGACTCAGGGAGTATTTATTAGGCTTGTCTAATAACAAAAAAACTCGCTAAATAAATATGCATGAAAACGGGTTTTAAATCTAAAAGCAAGCAAAAAAGAAATGAATAGGACTAGGGACTAAGGAATATGCATGCACCGCTAGTTCTAATTAGCTCCTTAAGTGAATAGTTCTAATTATATCCCTCTTTTAGTCTATGTTTGGTAATTTAGGGACTATAAGGGAGTAAAAATTAGTGCCTAGTTCCTAGTCTCATTGAAACCAAACATGCCCTTAATAAGTCAACAAACTACTACTAGATGTACTAAGACCTGTGACTAGGGTTTTTTCAATTTCAAGGTGTGTTTGGTGACTAGAGCTCCTCTATATCCATAAAACAAATCGTTTTGGATAAGATTTGAGTCAAACTTCAGGAATATAAATAATGAATAAATATCAAGTTGTTGAGTATGAAAATATGAAAATTTTATGAATTGATTTACCTTGAAAAATATTTTCATAAAAGTATACATATATCATTTTTTGATAACATTTTTATAGATACAAGATGTCAAAGTTGTGTTTTGGAAACCGTGTCACTGTCCTAAATGACTTGTTTTATGGGTATGGAGAAAGTATATTATATATTAATATATCGTATAATAATACAATGAAGATTGTATTTAGGATACTCTACTATTTAGCCCGATTACTGTTAGATATACCATCCTTGCACCTATCTATTGTACCGTGTAATACAAAATTTTAAAATTTTCTTTCGGCCACTTGAATTCGTACGTGTCGAACCAGTGGCAACCTGCACTTAATATTAGTCATCATTTGCCTTGGGACAGCAAGAGAGATGACGATACACCTACAGTGACATCCAAGATCGAGCAGGGACATTTGATTGACAGCAAGACTCTACTGCTGTGTAGTAGTAATCGAGTGCCAAGGTTTAATGCCCATTGACCGTTCGACCTCGGACTTAGAACTACTCCGTAGATTGCAGTGTGACAACGGAAGACGTACGTACAGTACTGTATATATGTAGATTTTAATTTGCACAATGACTGAAAACAAGCACAACATTTCCTACAATAATAATAAGGCAACGGATCCTATGCAAACTAGTATATGATGAGATCGATCAACAGAATGTTCATCATTAGCGTATCTATACCATACACATATAATTGGTGACTCAAGGCCCTCTCACATATCACTGTAGCATACTGTTCTTAGAACAGTACCATCCTCAGCACCGTCCGATTCAAGTCGCCAGAATCGCAAACGTCCACGTCTGACTGCTGCAGAACCATCTAGGACTCTCCTTCAGAGACCGCCCGAATGCCCGATCCTATCCGCCTCCGTCATCCCTTGCTGCTCTGCTCGCCGCCGTCGTTCGCCCTGCCCTCGCTCCCCATGAGCCCCTCCTCATCCGCCCGCCCTCACCTCTTACGCAGCCGCCACCGCCGGTGAGGGAGCCAAGCCTGATGTCGCGCCAGATGCCACGGCAAGCAGAGACAGGGCACCCCGCCGCACCCGTTGTTGACGCCGCGCTGCAGCATATGCTGCCGCGCCGTGCGGACGAGACGGAGGTTCATGCCCCCAGTTTTGTATCGCCTCCCACGGCCTCTTCGTCGCCAGACCTCATGCCTCTTCCTCGCCCTCCCTCTCATGATCTCCAGCGCGACCTCGACTGCCTCAGGGCATAACAAGGCGCAATGGATGAACGGCTGCCCAAGGAGCACATCCGACGGCCTCCATTCTGGACAAAACTGTAACGCCCCTCCCTTCCTTCATTTCGTCTATGTTTTCCTCACGTTTCTTCTGTTCGTTTTGGCTTAATTTCGCCCGTGGTTGTATCCCGTCAACAGAGCTTCTTTCTGCCATGAACAAAATCGTTGGCCACGCAAGGCTTCAGGAAGCCGTACGATCGTAGAGCTGCTTTCATTTTTCTCAAGGTGCTGGGGGATGTACATGTTGCTTATTTAAGTGATTGCCTGATTTGGGTAAGACTTAATATACTCATGTCTCACCTACTATTACTAATCAAATCTTGACGTACATGCTGCATATTTAAATGATAGCCTGATTTTGGTAGTAGCTGAATACACTCATGTCTCTGCTATTGTTAATTATGAATTCTTACTAAGACTGAATGTATGTATAGCTTCATCTACTCATGCTTAAAAAATTATCTTAAGCGTAAGCACGTAAGGAAGGATTTTATCTTCTGTACAATTGCCTCATATTGACAATGCACAAGAGCACCATATAGATAGCAAGTTAGCTTTTCTCATTTAGCCCCCTGTGCCATTATTTTACTGATTTGCTATAACATAGTTTGGAACCCAACAAATGTTCCTCTACAATGTACAATTCATGGTTTGATGCACTTGCTGAATTAAATTTCAAAAATGCTATTTGTTGCTACCAAAAAAAAAATGCAGCTATCCTTCCCCTACACAGTGTCCATGCACTCAATGCCTACATGCCTTCAATGTTGCTTCCATTCAAAGATATGCCGCAAAATATGTCCTCAGGAAAATGTTATCTTTGCATCGTAATTGACTCATGTCATCGTTGCATATCCAATAACATTGTCTCCTATACATTGTCAACTGCTGCCCGCGCAGCGCGGGGTTACCTGCTAGTTCTAGTAATAAATAAACCACAACATTTCCTCCAATAACAACATATCAAGGCTACATGGCTACGATCTGCGTGTGGGAAGAGAGAGGGCGGAGTCTATAGATTGACAGGACCGACCATGGAGGAAGAGGAATGATTGCGTATCTTTGGACCTTCTTCTCCGGACTGATGTGCATTGCGTCATCAATTCACCACCATCTCCGATCATCATCACACTCGCTTGAATTCCTTTCCCTTGACAGCCAGCTACTCCTCTCCTCGTGTCTGCAGCTCTGCTGCACAGGATGATGCATCGTAGTAGATGACGCACACAGCTAGCATTGACTCACTCCCGCCTGTCACACACTCCATGACCATGAGAGGACGAGGAGCTCCAGGCCGCCTATAAATAGACTCGTAGTCGAGCGAAGGCGAAACATAGCAGAACAATATCCATCGAGCTCCATCTTCCTCCAACTCCCCTTTGCCTTTTTTTTTTTTGCGGGGAAAGAGGGTTCTTCATTTAGCTAGGACAAGTATTACAATCATGCTTTAAGAGGTCAATGACGCACGCAGGCGCTTGCCTCAACCATGTTGCACTATGGACATTTCGCCTAGCTAAATGAGCAAGTTCATGAGCAACACCATTACAATCCCTCTTCACCTTTTTAATCTTCCACTCGGGCAGCAGCTGCAGGTATTCTTTGGCCTCAAGGATGGTCCACCGGAGCTCCGACCTGTCCTCTCTAGTTCCTCCCAAAGCATCGACTAGTCTGATTGAATCAGACTCCAAGATGGTTGGGCCCGGGCACCATTGTGAAGCAAGCCGTAGACCCTCCGCGCACGCCTGTCCTTCAGCTTCATCCACCGAGGCATATCGAAACAAGACACGCCATGCTGTTAGGAGTGCCTCGCCCTTGTGATTCCTGATCACTACTCCAATACCAGCTTCACCAGTGGCGTCCACAAAGGAGGCATCAACGTTAACTTTAATCCAACCGTCAGGAGGAACTTCCCATCTGTGGCCTACGTCCGGCATAATGTTGAGCCGAGACTCAGTAAGCCAACACTTCGCCTTGCCTTTTCCATCAAGTCTCTCATGTTGATTAACCTGCAGCAGTGTATCTCTATAATTCAACAAGAAGAAGACTGATTCAGAGATGGAAGTTGAGCCTGAGTTGTGCGTGGCATTATTGTGCAGCGACCAGGCTCTCCATAATATGAGGATGATCGGGTCTCCTTGCTCCCGGGTACATTTATCCAGCATCAGTAAGAACCAATCAGGCCCTGTTTTTCTGAACATCTTCTCGTCAGGAATTGGCCAATGCTCCCGCATGGCGCATCGAAGATTTCTCGCTTGTGGGCATGCCACCGTGGCGTGGTGGCTGTCCTCCACAGTGCATTTGCATAGCGGGCACTGCGAATCTTTCTCCAGATTTCTAACAAATTTATTTTCCTGTGTCGGTAGTATGTCTCTTGCTAATTTCCAAGCAAAAATGCGGACCTTTGGTGGAACGGCAGCGTTCCACACTTTGCTCCATAGCTTACGTTCGCCATCAGGCGCCGAGCTTGTTGCCGTTGCCTGCGGGCTTTCCTGCAGACTTAGGCCTAAGCGATAGGCGCTTCGAACAGTGAAGATCCCTGATTTTTCATGGAACCATGCTAGGACATCCTCGGTTCGTCGCTCTGATAATTTAATCTGCGTAATAGCCTCAGCGTCCGCCGGATTAAAAACTGCAGCAATCTTTCCATAATCCCATCCCCGCAGGTCACTGTCCAGCAGATTTGACACCCAATGTAACCGACACCTGCCTCTTCTTGTAGTGACCCTGCAATTGAAACCCCGTGGAATCCAAGGATCCCGCCAAATTCGGATACTAGAGCCATTACCTATTCTCCATATTAAACCTTGCTTCAGCAGGTCCAGACCATGTAAAATTGCATTCCAAGTTGGTGACGCATTTGCCGGAGTCACCGTATCGATTAAAGATCCCCTCGGAAAATATTTCGCTTTAAGTAAGCGCGCACACAGACTGTCTGGCTTTTCTAAAATCCGCCATGCTTGTCTGGCCAATAGGGCTTGGTTGAAAATTCTCAAATCTCTGAAACCCAGTCCACCCATGCCCTTGCTTGAGACCAGCTCCTTCCATGCCACCCAAGCTGTTTTCCTTTTTTCCCTGTTTGGACCCCCACCAAAAATCTCTGATAATTGATGTTAAGCTATCACAGAGAGTCAAAGGTATCTTAAAAACACCCATAATATATGTGGGGAGCGCTTGAGCAACGGCCTTTATCAACACATCCTTCGCTGCTGCAGACATATCTTTTTCTGTGAAGTCATTCAATCTTTTGCTCATCCTATCCTTCAACGATTGGAATTGCTCGCCCTTCATTCTCCCTGCAGGTGTTGGTAAGCCAAGATACTTTGTTTCAAAAGCTCTTGTTTCCACCCCAAGTATGCGTTGCACCTGTGTTTGAGTCGCTGTTTCCTCATCACCTTTGAACATAATAGAGCACTTGGATTTGTTGATCAGTTGTCCTGTACTTCTCTCATATGTGTCAATAGTATCTTTAACTTGCATAGCCTGATCGATATCCCCTTTGAGAAACAACAATGTGTCATCAGCAAACAATAGATGTGACACACCTGGCGCCCCCCTACAGATTCTCAATTCTTGTAATAGGTTCTGTCGCACTTTCATATTGATCAACTTGGACAGACCATCAGCAACAAACAGGAACAAATACGGAGATAATGGATCACCTTGGCGTAGACCACGAGACGGGGTAAATGGTGCTGTCAAGGCACCATTGAAGCGAACCTGGTAGCGCACCGACGATACACACGTCATCACTCGGTGCACCCATGAACTCTGAAAGCCCAGCTTCAGCAAAACATTGTTAAGAAAACCCCAGTCCACTCGGTCATAGGCTTTGGATAAATCCAATTTGTAAGCACAATACTCGCTGCGGGAGTCCTTGTTTGTATTTATCGCATGCAAACACTCAAAGGCAATCAGCGCATTATCCGTAATCATCCGCCCTGGAATGAACGCGCTTTGATTTGGTGAAATAATATCCTGCAATAGAGGCCTCAATCTGTTAACCATACATTTAGACACAATTTTATAGATCACGTTGCATAGACTGATTGGCCGAAAATCTTTCATGGATTCTGGATTCGGCCCCTTTGGAATTAGCACTATACATGTATCATTTACCCCAGCCGGCATCTGACCCGTGTCAAAAAACTGTTGTACAGCCGGGACGATGTCCTCCTTGAGCAGGCTCCAATTCCTCTGAAAAAAGCGTGCAGGATAGCCATCAGGTCCCGGAGCTTTCAGTGGCCCAATCTGAAATAATGCGTCACTAATCTCCTCCATAGAATACTCTTTGCATAGCTCTGAATTCATTTCTGGAGAGATACACTCCTCAAACAAGTCAACTATTTGCTGGGGAGCTACGGCCTCATCCTTGGAAAACAATGTTTCAAAATAATTAGCCGCTTCTTGCTGCATGGCCCCTTGATCCGTGCACCAACTATTATCCTGAAGCTTCAACCTTTTTATATGGTTTTTCTTTGCTCTCCATGATGCTTTACGATGAAAAATTTTCGTGTTTCTATCACCTTCCTTCAGCCATGTGATGCGTGATCTCTGAAGCCACATCATTTCTTCTCGATATAATAATTCATCAAGCTCTCTCTTCGTTTTCAGAATATGCTCCCGATTTTGAACAGGGTCATCAGCTTCCAATGTCCCCAACAGAGCCCTAAGACGCTCCAGTTCCTTTCTAACATGGCCAAACTTGGCCTTGCTCCAGGAACCCAGCGCCAATGCAACTTGCTGAAGTGAGTCAGCTATACTTCCCAGATCACTCCCAGGATTTCTATTGAGCCAGGCTTTTTCTATTTCAATAGCTAGATCATCCCGGCGTTCCCACATAATTTCATAGCGAAACAGTTTTGGCCTTTTAACTGTCGCCCCGTCTCCAGCAGTTTTGAGCAACAGGGCTTTGTGATCTGACCTTGAAGAATTTAAGTGAGTCACCGTTGCCTCTGGGAACATCATGCTCCACTCTGAATTTGCAGCTCCCCGATCCAATCGGACTCTAACATTCCGTCGCCCCCCCTGATTATTATTGTAGGTCCAGGGGAGGCCACTGAAGCCAATGTCTTCAAGTTCACAAAAACTTAGCGCCTCCCTGAAGTCCAACATTTGTCTCTCAGGTCTTAGGCAATCTGAAAAATGTTCATGTTGCCATAAAGCTTCATTAAAATCCCCCATCACAAGCCAAGGCCCTACCCTTTCCTTTTAGCCTACAAAGCAAATCCCACATAAACTTCCTGTTTTCCACACGAGGCTCTCCATAAACAAAGGTGGCTCGCCAAGGAGCTTTATTCACTGATTCCTTAACCAAAACATCCAGAGCACGCTCTCCTTGATACAGGAGAGTTACATTTATTGACTCATCCCAAAATAAAGCAAGACCTCCACTAAGGCCGACACTACTTATTGCAAGACTATGGCTGAAAGCTCCGGTTTGGTTTTGGTAATTAATGACCCTCAACGTTGCTAATGCTTTGCTCTAAGTGAGGTTAGACACATAGCAACGTGACGATGGATGATGGAGCATGGTGATCACGGTGACGAACATGGTGGACATGTGAAGTGATCAAGCTCCGGTGATGAATGGAAACGCCCGTGGAGATCAAGGCGAAGGTATACTTGATAGGGCTTTCCGGTTTAGTGGTCAAGACACTTAGCGAGTGTGACCACATTTAGGATCGATAACCGACTATCAAGAGGGTTTCCTCGGTTCATTCGCGGTCCTAAGTGCCCCTAGTTGTGACTTTGCATGATGCATGAGAGGCTCACTAGAGAGCTAACACTTGTCGACGTGATCTTGAGAAGATACGCTAACTCCGGTGCTTGAGAAGTGATCTACTCGTGGAGTTAGCACCTTGGACAAGTGGTTTGGAGATTGGATCGATGACGGTGCGACATCGAAGATCAAACAAAGAGGTGGCAGGTTTCGAGCGTCGGACGCGGGCGCGGACGCCGGCCAGCGGGCCGGACGCGTCCCGCGTGGCCGGAGTCGGCGCTGGCCGGCAGATCGGCGATGAGCGCGGACGCGGGCCGTGGCGCGTCCGGCGGGTCCTCAGACGCGCACCAGAAACTTTCTGGCTCCGCGTGCTCGTGCGTGGCTCGCCCGTCGGACGCGCGCCGGACGCACGCGTCGGACTCGGGCGGTTCACTGTTCATCGTCCGGCGCTCGGTGGATTCAAACGAAGACGAAGCAACGGTCGGCTGACGTGGCGCGACAGCGAGCGGCGGACGCGTCCGCCGGCTGAGCGCCGGACGCGTCCGGCGCATTGTGAAGCGCCAGCCCGAGGGCAACGGCTCTATTTCGACCTTGGGTCTATAAATAGAGGGTTGGCCGGCTTGGGGAGTCTCTCTTGGCCATTTTCACATACTTGTGCATCCTTTGAGCTAGAGAGACACTCCCCCACTCATCTCTTTCATTCTTGAGCATCTCTTGTGAGATTTGAGTGGCAAGACAAGTGATTTGCATTGAGAGTTGCATCTAGAGGCACTTGTTCTTCGAGTGGGCTGCGGATTCTTGTTACTCTTCGGTGATTCCCGTCACCGTAGACGGTTTGGAGCAGCGGGTGGTGGTTGAGCTCGACTTGGTGATTGTTCGAGGCCACACCGGGTTCTTGTGAGGGTTCTTGATCCTTCCCGCGGGAGTTCGCGAAAGGATACTCTAGTGGATTGCTCGTGGCTTGTGGATCCTTGTCTTGTGTGGAGATTGCGGCTCCCCATTGGGGTCTTTGGCACCGAGCCAATTGAGCGGGCAACTCACCAAGCAAGTGCATCGCCACAACGAGGACTAGCTTGCCGGGAAGCAAGTGAACCTCGGTAAAAATCATTGTGTTGATTTGTGATTGCCGAGGCTTCGACCTCCATTGTGATTGTGCTTGAGCATCTCTAGGTGATTGGCTTCTACACCGGTGATTGGCTATCTTCTACTCTTCGCGGCGGTATAACCTTCCATCCTCTCTTTACTTACCGCTTAGTAGAATTGATTGTTGTGGTCGGTCGGGAACCACTCATTGTGTAGCTTAAATCCCGTGGGTAGAATTGCTTGGTTGGTTTCGTGAACCGACATTGTGTAGTTTGATCACCGTTGTTGTGTGTGCAATTGAATTGAGTATCCTTGCTTGGTAGGACGGCTTGCATAGAGTAGTCGAAGCATTTGCTTTGCACATTTGCCGCCTTGCTATCTAATTGGGTTGTCTAGTATTCTTGCTAGAAATTTTATTAGGCTATTCACCCCCTCTAGCCATTGTGACCTTTCACGTGGTATCGAGCCGGGCACCGTTTGTTTGTGTTGGATTAACATCCTACGGTGAAGCAATGGCGTTGGTTATGCATATCAACAACACCAAGAAGGCACCATCATTTCGAGGTGATGACTATGCCAAGTGGAAGCTCAAGATGAAGAGTCATCTCAAGTCAATCAACCTTGAGGTATGGAAAGTGGTGGAGACAAAGTTTGAGCTTGTTGAGGGTGCGGTGCCAACACCGGCCGAAGAGAAGAAGCAACAAGCAAATGACATTGCCGTGAGTGCTTTCCATGAGGCGCTTGATGATAAAGCTTTTGAGCTCATCAAGAACCTTGAGGTGGCTCATGACATTTGGAAGAAGCTAGAAGAAGCTTATGAGGGCACCGAAAGTGTCAAGACCGCAAGAGCCTACATGTTGCAAGAGAAGTTTGCAAGCTTCTCAATGAAGGAGGATGAGAGTGTCTTTGGAGATGTTCCATAGGCTCCAAGTCATCGTCAATGAGCTCAAGGGACTTGGGGAAGAAATCAAGGTCTCTCAATTCTCCACCAAGTTCATGAGATGTCTTCCCAAGGGATTTGACATGTTGAAGACCGTCATGGTGAAGACAACCATGAAGAAGAAGCCAACTCCCAACCAAGTTCTTCAAGAGATTATGGCCGATGATGAGTTTAGAGAAGATCATGAGAAGGAAGAGTTGGTGAAGAAGAAGAAGAAGGAGAATGAGAAGAAGGATGATGACAAGAAAAGTGTGGCATTCAAGGCCACATCATCCAAGAGCAAGGGCAAGAAGAAGAAGGAAGAGTCTTCAAGTGAAGATGAGCCATGCTCTAGCTCAAGTGGGCAAGAAGAAGAAGTGAGTGAACAAATGGCACTCCTTGTGAAGAGAATGGGGAAGCTCATGAAGAAGGGGTACCGGTCCAATGGCAAGAGAAGCTCATCCAAGTCTAGTGACCGTCCCATGAAGTGCTTCCGGTGCAATAGCAAGGATCATCTCATTGCCAAGTGCCCATATGCAAGTGATGATGAAGATGCCATGAGGAAGGAGAGGAAGAAGCAAGAGAAGAAGAAGGAGGAGAAAGACTCCTCCCATCACAAGAAGAAGGGTGAATCTCATGTGGCAACTTGGGAGAGTGATTCATCTTCCTCAAGTGATGATGATGATGATTCCAAGAAGAGGAAGAAGAAGGGGCACGCAAGCATTGCCATTCAAGAGAAGCTTTCTCTATTTGGTGCTCCATCGTCTTGCTTCATGGCCAAGGCCACTAAGGTAAAACCTCCACCCGATAGTGATGATGAGAGTGATGATGATGATGACACCACAAAAGAAGAACTATGGGTCATGCTTGAGGATTGCAAAGGTGCTTTCAATGACTCTAGGAAAGAATGTAGGGGCTTGCGCAAGGATAAACAAAACCTTGAGCAAGAACTTATGGAGTTGAGGGCTTCTTATGAGAGTCTAAAGGTAGACCATAAGAAGCTAGAGATTGCTCACTCTAAGCTTGAAAAAGCGCATTCTTCTCTAGTTGAGAAGCAAGAGAAAGTGCAACCACAAGTGGTGAACATAGAAAAGAAAATGTGTCCACATCATGTGATTCACTTGATGACTCATTTGTTGTTGCATCACTTGGCCCTTCATGCTCTTATGCCTCTACATCATCTAGTAGTGTTGGTCATGCATGTGATTCTACACTAGTAGTTGAGAATGAGTGTCTTAAGAAGGAAGTCAAGGAGCTCAATCACACCTTGGCTAAGGCTTATGGTGGTGAGGACCGCTTGCTTATGTGCTTGGGTAGCCAAAGAGCTTCTCTCTACAAAGAGGGATTGGGCTATACCCCAAGAAAGGCAAGGCCGCTTTTTGCTCCTCACAAGACTAGTTTTGTGAAAAACAATGGTAGCTATTGCAAGAGTTGCAAGCAAGTTGGTCATCTAGAGCATGCATGCAAGAACAAGAACACTAGTGCCTCCTCTTACAAGTTGAGTGCTTCTTACATGCTTGTTAAGAGTGAGAGTGGTGTGAGTGCTAGATTCATTGGTACACCATGGATGAGCTCAAAGAAGAAAGCTATTTGGGTGCAAAAGACTCTAGTGACTAACCTTCAAGGACCCAAGCAAAAATGGGTACCTAAAGCTTGATGTCTTCTTGTAGGTCAATTACAAAGCCGGAGGGAGGCATTGGGTGCTTGATAGTGGTGCATCAAATCATATGACCGGTGAAGATAGTATGTTCAAGTCACTTGACAAGAATGACAATGGTGGATTCAACTCCATCACATTTGGTGACAATAGCAAGGGTGATGTCATGGGGCTTGGAAAGGTTGCAATTTCAAATGACAAGGATCTCTCCAATGTGTTGCTAGTTGATACTTTGAACTTCAATCTTTTGTCGGTGGCACAATTGTGTGATCTTGGCTACAAGTGCATATTTGATGACAAGCATGTTGAGGTAGTAAGCAAGGATCAAGCAAATATCATCTTCAAGGGGTTTAGGCATGGAAGCTTGTACTTGGTGGATTTCAATGCTAGTGAAGCTCAACTTTCATCATGTTTGATTGGCAAGTCAAGCAAGGGATGGCTATGGCATAGGCGCCTAGGTCATGTTGGCATGAAGCAATTGAACAAGTTGGTGAAGCATGATCTAGTGAGAGGCTTGAATGATGTCACATTTGAGAAGGATAGACCTTGTAGTGCATGTCAAGCCGGCAAGCAACATGGGAACTCACATCCCAAGAAGAATGAGATGTCAACTTCAAGAGCATTTGAGTTGTTGCATATGGACTTGTTTGGCCCAACTCACTATACATCAATTGGGGGCAACAAGTATGGTTTTGTGATTGTGGATGACTACACAAGATACACTTGGGTGTTCTTCCTCTATGACAAGAGTGAAGTCTATGATCTATTCAAGTCATTTGTCAAGAGGGTGCAAAATGAGTTTGACACTACCATCAAGAAGATAAGAAGTGATAATGGGAGTGAATTCAATAACACAAGAGTTGAAGAGTTGTGTGGTGAGCTTGGAATTGTGCATCAATTCTCACCAACCTACACTCCCCAATCCAATGGTGTAGTTGAAAGGAAGAATAGGACCTTGATTGAGATGGCAAGAACCATGTTACTTGAGTACAATGTGAGTGAGAAGTTTTGGAGTGATGCTATCAACACGGCTTGCTACTATAGCAACCGCCTCTATTGTCATGGGAAGTTAGAGAAGACTCCATATGAAATCTTAAATGGAAGGAAGCCCAATATTGCTTACTTCCGGGTCTTTGGTTGCAAGCGCTACATTCTCAAGAAGGGACAAAGACTTGGCAAGTTTGATAAGAGATGTGATAAGGGATTTCTTCTAGGCTACTCTACTTCTAGCAAGGCCTATAGAGTGTGGAACTTGGCAAGTGGGCTAATGGAAGAGGTTCATGATGTTGAATTTGATGAAACCCAAGGCTCTCAAGTTGGAGATCAAAATCAAGAAGATGTGGGTGGAGATCAATTGAGCAATGCAATGAGACACATGGACATTGGTGACATTAGGCCGAGGCAAGCGGATGATGGTGATGAGGTGCAAGTGCCAACTCAAGTGGTGATAGAAGATTCCAATGAGGCAAGCACAAGTGGTACTCAACATCAAGATCAAGATCAAGGTCAAGCAAGCAATGCAAATGAGCTAGTTCTTCAACCTTCAAACATTGCAAGAGATCATCCTCTAGATCATATCATTGGTGACATTCAAAGAGGTGTACAAACAAGATCAAGATTGGCTAGCATATGTGAGCACTACTCCTTTGTATCATTCATTGGGCCAACCAAGATTGATGAGGCATTGAAGGATCCGGATTGGATAAATGCCATGCATGAGGAATTGAACAACTTCACTAGGAATGAAGTTTGGGAGCTTGTTGAGAGGCCAAAGAAACACAATGTGATTGGCACCAAGTGGGTCTTCAAGAACAAGCAAGATCAAGATGGCTTAGTGGTGAGGAACAAAGCAAGACTAGTGGCTCAAGGTTACACACAAGTTGAGGGTCTTGACTTTGGAGAAACTTATGCACCGGTGGCAAGATTGGAGGCAATTAGAATCTTATTAGCCTATACTTGTGCTCACAACATCAAGCTCTATCAAATGGATGTGAAGAGTGCATTTCTCAATGGCTTCATCAATGAGGAAGTGTATGTTGCACAACCTCCGGTTTTGAAGATGACAAGAAGCCCAACCATGTCTACAAGCTCAAGAAGGCTTTGTATGGATTGAAGCAAGCTCCAAGGGCATGGTATGAAAGATTGAGGGACTTTCTCATATCCAAAGGCTTCAAGATGGGAAAAGTTGACACCACTCTCTTCACCAAGAAGATAGAAGATGACTTGTTTGTGTTGCAAATCTATGTGGATGATATCATCTTTGGATCAACAAATCAATTCTTTTGTGAAGAGTTTGCTAAGATGATGGCTAGTGAGTTTGAGATGTCTATGCTTGGAGAATTGAGCTACTTCCTTGGTCTTCAAATCAAGCAAATGAAGAATGGCACCTTTGTGAGTCAAGGCAAGTACATCAAGGACATGATCAAGAAGTTTGGGTTGCAAGATGCTAAGGCCATTAGCACACCTATGGGAACCAATGGTGGCTTGGACATTGATGATAGTGGCAAGATGATTGAGCAAAAGCTATATAGATCAATGATTGGAAGCTTGCTATATGTGACCGCATCAAGGCCGGATGTCATGTTTAGTGTGTGCATGTGTGCAAGATTTCAAGCTTCTCCAAGAGAGAGTCACTTGACGGCAACCAAGAGGGTATTGAGATACTTGAAGGGTACTCAAGATGTTGGTCTATGGTATCCCAAGGGGTCAAGCTTTGAGTTGATTGGATACTCCGACTCCGACTATGCCGGTTGCAAGATTGATAGGAAGAGCACAAGTGGAACATGCCAAGTACTAGGAAGGTCTCTTGTGTCATGGTCTTCAAAGAAGCAAAATAGTGTGGCACTTTCCACCGCCGAAGCCGAATATATTAGTGCGGGGAATTGTTGTGCACAATTGCTATGGATGAAAGCCACCTTGAAGGACTATGGGATCAAATTCAAGCATGTGCCTTTATTTTGTGACAATGAAAGTGCAATCAAGATGACAAACAATCCGGTTCAACATTCAAGAACCAAGCACATTGATGTGAGGCACCACTTCATTAGAGATCATCAACAAAAGGGTGATATTAGCATTGAAAGCATTGGCACCGAAGGTCAACTAGCCGACATATTCACCAAGCCTCTTGATGAGAAAAGATATTGCAAGTTGAGGAATGAGTTGAACATACTTAGCTTCTCCAACATGGATTGATGCACCCCATATATGACATGCCTCTCCTCCAACATAGCAAGGTAAAGTTGGTTGTTGCATTTCATGCATCCTTTGCTATGTGTAGACATGTATACATGTGCATCTTGCTAGGCTCATTCATTGCAAATCAAATGAATTTGAAGGATGTATGGCACCACTATTGTTTCTATGCTTGATTTGATCTAGTGGTGGCATATGACTTGTTTGTGAGCTTGTGAACCTAGTGTTGAATCTTTAGCACTTGCTCATGATGTGTATCTCAACATGGTCAAGATAACCCTTATTCTTATGAGGTGTGAAGAAGCTTGCCCTTGGTTCAAACCGAGTTACATTTTCTAGGCATGTGGTTTAGATTTGGCCATAGTTGATTGACTTGTTTCTCTCATCTTATGCACCCTTCTTGGTCATTGATGACAAAGGGGAGAAGAAAGTATACACCTAGGGGGAGAAGTTTTCACCTAGGGGGGAGAAATAAGTCACAAAGAGCAATGGAAGGGGATCAATTTTTATGATATGACCCAACCATGAGCACACAAATAGGGGGAGCAAGCTCATAGACTATTTGTTGCATATTGTGTGTGCATTCATGATGATATGGAACATTGCAAGCTAAATTCAATATTCATGCTTGTTTGGTGTTTTGCTAGTATAGAACTTGATTGATGAATTGGAGTACTAGCATGCTTAGGTGGTTTCTAGACATAGAGTTTCTCTTGTTCAAGTACCTTGCTTTTAATGTGATCTCATGAGGTATCTTGAGTTTTGATGATGTCTAGATTCTCATGGTGCTAAGGAAGGTTTATTATCGCACTCCGATTGGTATCACGCTTCAAAGGTCAATTCTATAAACCTTAGTACCATTTTGGTCGTGGTAACTCTCACAAAAGTTTCTTCTATGCATGTGTGCTTGTAAATCGACCAAACATTTGATGCATACATGTAGGGGGAGCTACCACTACCAAAACCGGAATTGAAATGCTTGTCCAATCTAAGATTCATGATCAAAATGTCTTGGGCAAGCAATTCAATTTCATATTGAATTCTATTTCCATATCTTTGTGAGTTTTTTGAGGGGTTGTCATCAATTACCAAAAAGGGGGAGATTGAAAGCTCCGGTTTGGTTTTGGTAATTAATGACCCTCAACGTTGCTAATGCTTTGCTTTAAGTGAGGTTAGACACATAGCAACGTGACGATGGATGATGGAGCATGGTGATCACGGTGACGAACATGGTGGACATGTGAAGTGATCAAGCTCCGGTGATGAATGGAAACGCCCGTGGAGATCAAGGCGAAGGTATACTTGATAGGGCTTTCCGGCTTAGTGGTCAAGACACTTAGCGAGTGTGACCACATTTAGGATCGATAACCGACTATCAAGAGGGGTTTCGGTTCATTCGCGGTCCTAAGTGCCTCTAGTTGTGACTTTGCATGATGCATGAGAGGCTAACTAGAGAGCTAACACTTGTCGACGTGATCTTGAGAAGATACGCTAACTCCGGTGCTTGAGAAGTGATCTACTCTGTGGAGTTAGCACCTTGGACAAGTGGTTTGGAGATTGGATCGACGACGGTGCGACATCGAAGATCAAACAAAGAGGTGGCAGGTTTCTGAGCGTCGGACGCGGGCGCCGGACGCTGGGCCAGGCGGGCCGGACGCGTCCGGCGCGTGCTGGAGTCGGCGCTGGGCTGGCAGACTGGCGCAGTGAGCGCCGGACGCGGCAGTGGCGCGTCCGGCGGTCCTCAGACGCGCACCAGAAAGTTTCTGGCTCCGCGTGCTCGTGCGTGGCTCGCCCGTCGGACGCGCGCCGGACGCACGCTGGTCGGACTGGGCGGTTCACTGTTCATCGTCCGGCGCTCGGTGGATTCAAACGAAGACGAAGCAACGGTCGGGCCGACGTGGCGCGATGGGGCGAGCGGCGGACGCGTCCGCCGGCCGAGCGCCGGACGCGAAGCATGACCGAGGGCAACGGCTCTATTTCGACCTTGGGTCTATAAATAGAGGGTTGGCCGGCTTGGGGAGTCTCTCTTGGCCATTTTCACATACTTGTGCATCCTTTGAGCTAGAGAGACACTCCCCCACTCATCTCTTTCATTCTTGAGCATCTCTTGTGAGATTTGAGTGGCAAGACAAGTGATTTGCATTGAGAGTTGCATCTAGAGGCACTTGTTCTTCGAGTGGGCTGCGGATTCTTGTTACTCTTCGGTGATTCCCGTCACCGTAGACGGTTTGGAGCAGCGGGTGGTGGTTGAGCTCGACTTGGTGATTGTTCGAGGCCACACCGGGTTCTTGTGAGGGGTTCTTGATCCTTCCCCGCGGAGTTCGCGAAAGGATACTCTAGTGGATTGCTCGTGGCTTGTGGATCCTTGTCTTGTGTGGAGATTGCGGCTCCCCATTGGGGTCTTTGGCACCGAGCCAATTGAGCGGGCAACTCACCAAGCAAGTGCATCGCCACAACGAGGACTAGCTTGCCGGGAAGCAAGTGAACCTCGGTAAAAATCATTGTGTTGATTTGTGATTGCCGAGGCTTCGACCTCCATTGTGATTGTGCTTGAGCATCTCTAGGTGATTGGCTTCTACACCGGTGATTGGCTATCTTCTACTCTTCGCGGCGGTATAACCTTCCATCCTCTCTTTACTTACCGCTTAGTAGAATTGATTGTTGTGGTCGGTCGGGAACCACTCATTGTGTAGCTTAAATCCCGTGGGTAGAATTGCTTGGTTGGTTTCGGTGAACCGACATTGTGTAGTTTGATCACCGTTGTTGTGTGTGCAATTGAATTGAGTAGCCTTGCTTGGTAGGACGGCTCGCATAGAGTAGTCGAAGCATTTGCTATGCACATTTGCCGCCTTGCTATCTAATTGGGTTGTCTAGTATTCTTGCTAGAAATTTTATTAGGCTATTCACCCCCCTCTAGCCATTGTGACCTTTCAATGGCGCAAACCCAAACGCCAGGACAAATTCCTAGCACGCGACGCACGGATTCTTGTTTCTGACAAAAACACTAACTTGGGTGAGTGCGACTGAACAAAGCCGCACAATTCTTGAACTGTCCATGAGTTCCCCAACCCACGGCAGTTCCAAGCCAAAGCATTCATTTCTCCTGACGGGGCTCGCCATGAGCTCCCGTCAGGTTATGCTCCCCTGCATTCAGGGTCTTGCTTTTCTTTGCCGGGGATTCCATGCTCTTTGTGTCACCAGCGTGAGGTGTCTTCCCCGTGTCATAATCCTGCATATATTTGGCGGTCTCTAGCAGGAGGTCACCGTCGACAACCTTCTTGCTCATCCGGGCTTTGTCAATCATCAGTTTTGGGCCTTTTAGGCCTATCTTGGCACTGTGATGTCCTTGCTTTGCCACTCGTGAGGTGGCCAAACTGTCCTGCAGATTTGGTTTGGGCTGACCCGAAACTCCACCACCACGCAGCGATGAAAGTTGGGATCCATCGCTAGAATCCACAAAGGAGTCGAAGCCTGACACCTTCTCTTTGACAAAACCAGAGCTTGCTGCTACTAGCTCTGAGGGCTTGAGAGTAGGAGAACAACCATCTACTGCCATACTCTCCACCCCTTTTGCTAGATCATTTGCCACCTCCTGATTCACCTGCACTGGAGGGAGAGCAGAATCCAACTCATCGTCATTGCCTATCGGATCAGCATGGGCTGGAGAGGGCGTAGCTCTCTTGTTTTTGCTTCCCTCACGCCTGCCCCCAGATGAACTGTGCATGGATTCAACGCGCTCTTTCTGGGCTCCAATAAAATTCAGCCCTCTCTTCACATGTGTAGATACACCTTGGATCGCAACAGGCCTCGCATACTGTCTTCTAAGTGGCGAGGCACGCAATTCAGTGCCATATTTTGCACCCCCCTCCAAGTCTTCCTCCGGGCACTCGCGGACAGCATGACCTATGCGGCCACAATTAAAACAAAAGAATGGGATACCTTCATACTTGACCATAAATTCCAGCATTCCACGGCCTTTAACCTTAATACTCACACTCCTCTTCAGTGGCTCCGAGAGAGGAAGCCTGACTCTCACCCGCTTGAAGTCCACAATAACATCTCCGATTTCTAGTATTTCGCCCAGCTTTCCTCCAAGTGCACGAACAAAAGACACCGTCATCATTCCAACCGGAATATCATAGATGCGCACCCATACTGGCACCTCTGTGATAACCACATTGGAGAGCTTGGAGAAGCCATCATATTCAACAAAGATGAGAGCATCTCCCTTGTGCTTCCACGGACCCCCTCTCAGCACAAAGTTTAGGGTCTGTGCTGAGCCGAACTCCACTAGGAAGCGGTTGTCACCTATCGATCTTGCCTTCACCATCTCCGTCGCACCCCACGCCACACTCAACTCAGAAAACATCCCTTTCATGTTGAAAGGTTGGCTTGAGTAATACAAGGCCACTGCCATCCACCTGTTCTGGACCTCGGCAGCCACCTCTTCTTCATCGAACTCAAACTCGTCGCCGCTGTCTTCTTCTTCCACCATACCACCCCCATGCACGATCATGCCTCTCTCAGCATTTGGGGCGATCTTCTTGTCTTCAGCCTTGTCCGTATCCACGGCAACCTCCGGCACCAGGGCTTCAGCGTTGCCAGTAGCCCAGGCCTTCCCCTGAACCGCCTTCCCGATTGAGGGTTCAGTCTGCTCCGCCATCTGACTATCGTCCGTGCCCAAGCGAAAACCACCGTCAGCTCGGATGGGAAACCTCCTCACCGGAGATCCCTTATCACCCCCACCAACGATGGCAGCCGCCTTAGACAGAGGACTGACGTAGATGACAGCGAAGGAGATAGGAACCTAGGGCCGGCGTTCAGGACACCAGAGATGTGGCTGGACAGGATAGATAAACCTCCCGATCTCCAAAACTGGCGGTGCAGATACCCCAGATGAAACGATCCGAACAGCAAGGTGCGAACAGAACGCACATCCACTCGCCTCCGAATCCTAGGAGGATCCGTTGCAGTGGTAAAGCAAAAGGTTTGAAACGGCAATACCGGCAGCTCCGACGGCGGCAGTGCCACTGCCCGGCGGCGGGTGGCGGTGGAACTCTAGACCCTAGGCAGCGGCGCTTGATCGCCCAGGAATCGCCCAGTCTTCGCTTTCCGACATATCCGGATCCTTGATGCAGTAACTCCCCTTTGCCTTTGAAGGCCATCTCCTTCAGACTTCAGTAAGGTGCAGAAATAGAGCAAGCATTGCAAATGCATACGACCTGCATGCTTCAAGCCCTCGATCGTTTCTTGTTTTCGTTTTATTGTTCTCTACTACAACACTTCTTATGTTGGTTTTTTCTTGCATCATGGCTCGCAGGAGGACCGTCGTCGTCGTCAGAGGCTAGCTAGGTGCTGCAGCCTGCAGGACGAAGACGATGAACCGGGAGTTCCCGAACACGAGCCTGTTCCTGCAGAACCTGCTGCTGATGCAGGACAACGAGCGGATGCGGAGGGCGGCGCAGCAGCTGGAGCAGGAGAACAAGGCCCTCCTCGCGCAGATCAACAAGCGCTATCAGCAGCAGCAGCACCAGGGCGCCGGCGGCCCTTCCGGTTCCGGCTCCGGTTCCGGAGGCAGCCACTCTGCTTCTGGCGCCAGCGCCGGCGCCGGCGCCAACCACAAGGCGAGGAAGGCGGCCGGCAAGCAGCCCAAGTGAGCAAGTGACCGCCACAGATCACGCATACATGCAGGAAATGAAGATCGATGGCCGCCGGCCGGCAAGCAGCCAAAGTGAGCAAGTGGCCGCCACTTGACTTTTGTAGCTAGTGTTAGTTTCTGGAGAATGAGCATGCATGCATATTGTTAGCTACTAGCCTACCACTACTAGTAGTAGTACACATGTCGTAGGACTCTAGGAGGTTAGGAACTGGTAATGGAGATGGTTAGCCAGGTTTAGTAGCATTTTGTGGTTCAGTGTCACTGTCGTCAGGCTGTCAGCGTTGTATTTTGCGGTGCATGTATGCATGCTCTACGACATTGTACTCACCAGGAATCAAGGATTCATCATCCATCCTGTGCTTCCAGGCCGTTGTGTTCTTGTTCCTGCAATATGTGTGTGTGTGTGTGTGTGTGTGTGTGTGTGTGTGTGTGTGTGTGTTTTGAAGAAATTGCAATGTGTGGTTGACTGTGAAGCCCTCGACACAGCGTTAACGGGACCCCTGTTCATTCCATCACTGATCAATACAATGTCTTGATTGTCGAGGGCTTGAGACCCCAGTTCATTCCATCATGCAGATTCCCATCTCTACGTCGAGTGAAGACATTGAAGAAAATACGAGTAATGGAGATGGTTAGCCAGGTTTAGCAGTATTTATTGGTTATAAGACTGTCAGCGTTGAATTTGGTGATGCATGTATGCATGCTCAACGACATTGTACTCACCAGGAGTCCAGGATCCATCATCCATCCTAAGTTTCCAGACCGTTGTTCCTGCAATGTGGTTGACTGGATTGTGACTGCAATGTGGCCTGAGGGCTTGATGCACCTGCTGTGTCAACACTGACTGTTCTTGGTCAGGCACCAACCAGAGCAGAGGAAGAAGCAGGGGAGGCGAGTGCGGATCAAGGCCTAGGAGAAGCGCGCCCAGGCCCATCCGCAAGAGCAGGCCCAGTAGCACACTAGTCTCTGGCCCAGAATGGCTTCGCATTGACGTGCATTGCAAAGGAGGGAAAATTCGATGGTGAAAATTACTGTTCTCGGTCCAAAGGCCTTGTAACTAGCTGGCCCATGTGGTGAATGTCCCTATCACCCAGTTAACGAAATTTTCAAAAAAAAAAAGTTAAGTAAATTCTTACCTGGAAAAAAATTAATTAAATTCATGTCGGTAAATTTTTTTAACTAAACTCATTGCTTATCCGACCAAGGGCAACTTTTTCTATAGATTCTGAGATAGCACCCGGGGCTGTTTGGCCTTCTACCACCAAACGGGTAAACGTCTAGCTGCTCAACGTTTGGAGTCAGTCCCGTGAAGCATGCAGAGAAAAGCAGCGGGTGGAGCTGAAAATAGTATATGAAAATAGTATCTTCCACCTGCCATCCTCGTATTTACTTAGAAAAGTTATTTTACTAATATTTCTTTAAATAGCTATAGCTCTAAAAAATATTTTTTTCGAGTCAAATCTAAGAAAGCTATTTCAATAAAATTTTATACTTAAGATTCTAAAATGTGCAACGTGAACGCCTTCCATCACATTGCATACAAAAGGCCCCGATATTTTATTTCACCGTTCTAAGTTTATAAAGGTGCTTCACCAAATTTTGAATAGATGATCTTTTTTTGCGAGAAATTCGGATAGATAATCGTACTAGCAAACTTTTTTGTATAACGATTATCTAGTGCCACTTGAGCAATATAACCTCTTGCATGCCTTGGTATTGATTAGCGGTATGAAAATGAGTTTGTAAACCTTTGTATAATGTTTTGACAAATGCTATATGAGCTGAAGGTGATGGTTGCCTTGTGGGACAATACATGAAGTTAGTTTTCAAAATGTCTGAAAAGGAGTTCGGATAAGTGTTTGGTGCGATGTTTTTAGCCTCATTGGATTTATCCGGTTGCTTTATTTATTTATTTTTGGAAAAAGTCTACATCACCCCTGAGCTTTGATACCTGGAATACTTAATCCCCCAACCTATAAAACCGGTTTTCATGCCCCCTGAACTTCCAAAACCGGTCAAATAACCCGCTGAGGCGGTTTGGGTGGGTGGTTTTGACAACGTGGCACTGGTTTTGCCTATGTGGCATCCATCTGGGCACAAGTGTGGCTGCCTACCTCTCTCTTCTCTCACTGACAGGTGGTCCCCACCTGTCATCTCCCACCTCCATCTTCATCTCATTTCCTCCCCATCCAGCAGTCCCTGGGCACAAGAACAAGCGTGCAGCGTCCGGACATGCAATGCTCATCGACATGCAGTGTAGCATCGTCGACGCCCACGCCTGGACGCACCGCAGCCGCCTCGCGTGTGTCGTCTTCCTCCGCGCCGAGCGTCGCCGCCCGCCATGGCCACTTGGACGAGGAGCCGGGCTGGCGCGAGGGAGCAGGGGAGGCGCCGCGCAGCTCCGGCCCCGGCTCCGTCCACTCCGCGAGGGAGCAGGGGAGGCGCCGGCCTGCTCCGGCCCCAGCTCCGGAGAGGGAGGCGTCGCTCCACCCCGCGCCGGTGAGGGAGGCCCTGCTCCGCCGGGGACGGGGAGGCCCAGGAGGTGGCCGAGGACGGGGAGGCCGAGGAGGACGCGGTGGGGCCGGATCCGGCGGCGGATCCCTCGCCGGAACCCTCCCTAGGCCTCTGCATCTCGCGACCGTGACTACGACGTCCTCGGCGGTGGCGGGCTTGGGCTGGTGTGGCATGGGCTCCCGGGTCGTGGCTCTCGGGCTTGCAGTCATGGAGGGACTGCTGGATGGGGAGGAAATGAGATGAAGATGGAGGTGGGAGATGACAGGTGGGGACCACCTGTCAGTGAGTGAAGAGAGAGGTAGGCAGCTGCACTTGTGCCAAGATGGATGCCACATAGGCAAAACCAGTGCCACATCATCAAAACCACCCACCCAAACCATTATTTGACCGGTTTTGGAAGTTTAGGGGGCAGGAAAACCGGTTTTGTAGGTTGGGAGATTAAGTATTCCAGGTATCAAAGCTCAGGGGGTGATGTAGATTTTTTTCTTTTTTTTTAAGCAAAATCCGGTTGCTTTATGGAAACCCACACTGCATAGGCTCCTGCGTGTCCGGCGACACCTGGGCTGGCCTAGATAATACGGGGCTGCCACGCGGTCTGAGCGGCCCAGCGGGTCGTCCGACTGTGGGCCTGTTGAGTGGCGCGGGAAATTTAAACGTGAGTTGCACTAGGGGCCTCGCCTGTCCGCACGTGGAAGACGACGCCCAACAGAGAAGACCCCCCCCCCCCTCTTGTGCGAGGAACATCTAAGACAGATGCTTGTGCGACGCAAAACAGCTGGCTGTACATAGAAAAAAAATCCCACATAACATAATAGTACTATGCATGTGTGTAGAGAGGACTATAAATTACACAATTGTTAGGTGGACAAGATATCGGAGAATATCCACGGATCCACTATTTAATCTGGCATGAAATGCATGGTCTCCATATAGGAAAATTTAGAATCACCATCATCGTCATCATCAAATACAAATAGGCACATATACATTATATTCGGAGGGATCCATGGAACAAACCACGAACCAGCAACAAACAACTAACTCGAGTCATCAGCAAGTCCAGTGTCCACACCACCACACGTCCACACATGATGATGTACGTGCACCACATGGCCAGATGCGAACGGTGGTCACTCATTGGGGCTTGTTGCGTTGCGTACTCTAATAATCTAGTTTATGATGAGCCGGGAGCCCGGGACACCACGGGAGAAATCAAAGGCGACTGACATCGTCGTCCCTTCGCCAGCGACCTGACTGCATGCGTTCACATCTCCGGCGACGTATATAATGCAGGCACGTTAGCACGTACTACTGTACCTTGTGTCTGATTTGGTTCCGATGCTACGATGATGCATCATGCATGCCAGCTGCCTTCCCGGCTGGCGACGACTCGCCCAGAGTCAAGTCAATGATAAATTAGAAAAATTAAAAATAAATACATACTGTACCATGAATTTGGTTGTATGGTTGTTTGGTTGCCATCAATTCTGCATCATATATCACATCACGGTTTCCACATATCCTAATACTTAAGAAAGTGACATTCTTGTAATTATTTGATGCTAGATTATTTAAGTTTGCATCTGGATATCGTATCTAATAAAATAATTAAGGCATCATTTCTTGCTGAGGAAACAGGACGGTGGTGAGTGAGATTCGACAGAGATGGCCAGATGGGTGGGTGCCCTCCAGGATAAGAGGAGAAACCAGTGAGTGAGATTCGACAGAGATGGCCAGATGGGTGGGTGCCCTCCAGGATAAGAGGAGAAACCACCACGCCGTGAGCGTGGCAATATACTGGCAGCGCATGTGTGCATGAATATAATGAAGCATGAATCTCATCCGTTGTAATTTAGCTACGCAAGCATATCCAGCTCAGGTTTGTCCTACCTCATAAACTAGTTGTTGTGGGATGGCTCATGAAGAACGCACCACCCTCATTCGAATTTCTAGGCTAACTAACTTTTTTTTTCTTTCTTTCTTTGTTCCTTAATTTTAGTTGGTTTGCCTTGCTGCTGCCGCGCTGGCTTTTGTATCGTTCGTATTTGTAAGACTTTTGATTATTTTTAATAAATCCCCTGTGAGGGGGCCTCAGCCCCTCCAGTTTGCTAAAAAAATTATATATGTAGAAAAGCCAGAACAACTTAAAATTTAGCACTCGGAATAGTTAACCTTGGTTAATTTACAAAGGGTTTTGAGAGACTTTTGGAGGTGTTTTAGGCAAATAGGAGGGGCAAGCCTCTACTGAGAAGTTTTGTTTAGTTCAAAAATAAAATGAGAAGTTTTGTTAAAAGGTGGGCAATTAACAATAAGGTTCAAGATACAAAGAAATGAACGAAGAAAATGAGCAAAATTACAACAAAGCATGTAGCCATAACTCTATCCTCAAAATAATAATAATAATAATAATAATAATAATAATAATAATAATAATAATGATGATGATGATGATGATGATGATGATGATGATGATGATGATGATGATGATGATGATGATGATGTTTCACCTTTGCTCAGTGGACAACCATGGAAAACTCGGTTGTTCTCCCTTGAACAACAAATCATTCTGAACTGTGCAAACACTCTAGTTTAGTAGACTAAAACGATGATTTTCATGAACAAGGGGACCTGCAATTGTCTCCTCAAATCAACAAAAGAATCCAGAAGGTTGCAAGTGAAGGTTGCCAAAATGTAGGTTCACAAAGCTCTAGCAACGACCAATAACAAACCAACAGTATAATATAGGAGTTTTGAGGTTTCTTCATAATTCATTGAACAAAGAACACATGAATGTTTTTGTAGCTCCTCCATGTGTTGTCTTGTGATAAGATTTATTATACTAAGATGGACTTTTAGCAGAAGCCAGATTTTTTTTTGATTGACATGAACATTTTCCATAAGTCCACACTGGTCCCTATTATCATAAAGAGTAATCTGATACAAAGTATGCTGCAAATCATTAAATTGTGGGAAAAGCCAACATGTTGAGAGGAAGATTGAAAAGAATGGAGATTAGGTGTCTCCTTTACTTATTTTTTTAAAATAAATAAACGTCTGCTTCGAAAAAAAGAAAGAATCTCTAGATAACTGAATTTAGAAACATATGCCAAAGATCATCCCGGAGATTGTAGGTTCGTCCATCCTGGATATTCAATAAAGCCAGACCCTTAAAAAGTAGTTACAAACTGTAACCTTCCAAAACTAGTACGATCGGAAAATCAAAATTTGTGTTGGAGTTGTAGTGGGAGTATGAGAATTCAAAGAACAAGCAAGGCTACTATCAATGGACTAATGAGGCCATGTCAAGAAATAAAGTGGATAATATCCTTCATTGAGATCAAACCAAGTGTTGATGATCAAGTGGCTTGACGATGGATGATACAGGTAATGCGTGACGCATCACCAATAGGTATATTTGTAGGATATTTCATTTCACCATTCTAAGCTTTTAGTACATGTTTGATCCGATTCCGGATAGATATACGTACTATTAAGAGGGACCAACTTTTTTGCATAACGATTATATCTAGTGTCACTTAAGAGATCCATATTTAATTTGCATGTGTGATACCGAGTGGCAGTTTGAAATGGGTTTGAAAACCTTTGCGAAGCGATTCAAAAAAATGATAACATGAGTTAAAGGTGGTGCTGTGTTTGTCCAGTGGGACAACACATAGAGTTAGCAAGTTTTTTAAAAAAAAATGAAAAAGGAGTTCAGACAAGTGGGATGTTTTTATCCCCACCATATTTATCCGGGTGCGTTGAGGAAGCCCATTCGTTCTCAAACCAAACATCTTTGAAAAAATTCACCCGTCCATGCTATTCCATTTCCTCGAAAAAAAAACACATGGTATATGCCCAAAGAAGGCCCCCTTCTACCATGACCTGGATCATCTATATGAGATGCTTGTGCGGTTGTGCCTTTGTTCAAAAAGAGCAGGCTCCAAATGACAGTGTACAATACTTCTATAGATGTGTGTCGAGAGGACCATACATTATTACACAAAATTTATCAGTTGGACGAGATATCGGAGAATATTCATGGCACTACCATTTAATTTGGCACGAAATGCATGGTCTCCAGAGGCAAATTTAGAATTCATTGTTGTCATCTTCAAATACAAATAGCTAGGCACAGAGGCATTAGGCACTCACGGAACAAACCACAAACCAGCGACACAACAAACTCGAGTCAGCGAGTCCACACCACCACAACCACACATGATGGATGTGTGCACCAGCCACATGGCCAGATGCGCACGGTGGCCACTCATTGGGGCTCACTGTGCGTACTTATATGAGCCGGGATCACATCTGAGAACTCAAAGAGGACTGTGACCTCCGATGATCCCTTCTCGATCCGGTGACCTGCCTGCGTTCACATCTCGGACTCGGATATGCTAGCTTATTCTAATCCAGGCACGTTAACACGTAAGTACTGTACCTTATTGTGTCTGATTTCACCTTTAGCCATAACTCTATCCAAAAACATGTTTCACCTTTGTTCCATAGGAAGAATGAAACTTGCAACTGTCTATTGAAATGATGATTTCCATAGGAAGAATGAAACTTGCAACTGTCTATTGAAATCAGCAGATACTTCAGATGGTTGCAAGTGAATGTTACCAAACATGCACCAAATGAGCCTTTCCAAACATGATAAAGCAATTCATTATTTTAATAGTAACACTTTCAAATCAAAATCACCTAGGAAATGCGCATCCCATTGACAAATTTGTGCCAACGTTTCTCAAGAAGTTCTTCATCTTGTGTTCTTTGATCTGAGAACCCATGGTAGACTCTTGATGAAAAGCAGCTACGAATTGCAACCTTCCAAAACTATCATAGTATCCTCTGCATACTGAGAAAATGAAAATTGTGTTGGAGTGGTAGCGGGAGCCTTAGAATATGTGGTCATAAACTTTATTCAAGAGGGACTATAGAAGATCTGTCGCCAAAACAAAAAGAAGAGGGAAAATGTTGAACCAGTGAACCCCATTTTAACAATGAAAAAAAGTTTTACCTAGAACACCGTTGAGAAGCATCAAGGAAGTTCTTGTTGTAGAGATAGAGGGCATCAAATGCAGACATTAACTGAGGCCCAAAACCTTTGGTGTTTCATAATTAGGAGCATGGCTTTATGTTCAATCTTATCGAAGGCCTTTTGAAATTACAACAAGGAATTAGCAACATATTTACTTTCGAAGGTTTACCTTCGGTGTGATCGTGCGGATCTCAGATGATGTGGCATGTGCCTGCCGTGAAGCTTTCATATTAGCAAAAGCAACATTCCGAAAGGTTGAACATGAAGACCACTAGGGCTAGGCACACTTTAGCCACAAACCAAAAAACTAAACCGAACCAAGTCAAAATGTTAGTTTTTTCAGTTTTGCTTTGGGTTTTGATATTGGAGAAATTTAGTCTTCGGCCTCCGTTTTGGTTTTATCCTAACCAAACCGAGAAACCATAAAAACTGAGCAGATCACCAAAGAGAGGAGTTCGCATGATCCCATCCGTTGGCTCCACTACTAGAATCAACAAGTCTCCCTTGGATTGAAAATCCTAGGGAAAGACCGAAAAAGCGATAAAAAGCAGTTCTCCTAGGGTGTTTTGTATAGAAAGGCTCCAAGGGGCCATAGCGACGGGAAGAGAAATGTGCCATACGGTTTTATGCCAAACCGTGGGGCAACAATCTGGGCCCTACAATAGCTAGGTGTCTGCCCTACAGGATGGAGGTGGGGTGGGATGAACCGCATGAGGGCAACAATGGTGGTAGGGCGTGTCAACAATGGCAGTTTGCTCCGCGGCTATGATCGGCAGGGCGTATGTGAGCAGCGCGTCATAGTTAGTGCCAACATAACGCGATACTGCCGTGGTCATAACATGCAAGGCATCGCTTCGTGCATGTATGCATCTAGGCTCAGGAGGGCGTATAGCAACGACACAAATGAGGTATGGACGATGCTAATCTTCTATTCTTAAATTACCCTACTCCTCTATGTTGTCTGCAGTAGTGGGACCGAAAACCAAAAATAAGAAACAAATATTGAACTTTGTAGATTTTAGCTCTTTGAATAAGTCACTAGCTCTCCGTCTCGAGAAATAGAACAAATCAAAGTGAACTCCTGATTTAAACTGATTGCTCAGTAGTAAAGATTACCAAGGTTCTATAGACAAAAAAGGATGTGGTTAACGACCTTTTTGTGGATTGACCATTTTACCCTAGGAACGAATGAAGAGATACATATGTGACATGACAAGACCGACTTTCACCTCTGACGCGTGAGCGCCAGAAGATTTAGTGGCGTACACACCTCGTTCTGATTGTTTGTCTTCTAACCGGCTCCCTGTTCTTCTTCCCGGGCATCCCCGCCCCGCCCGACTCGATAACTACCCAAACCCTCCCTGCCACCGCCCACCCCTACATGGATAAACTTGTCCTTCCCTAACCCCACCAAAGGAGCTCGTCGACAACTCCTTACCCTATTGCCGGTACTGCCCAACTGGTTATCATCCTTCTTTATGCTCGGTGCCGCCGCCCTCAACCCGCTACCACCGCTGGACCGGCCACTACCCTGGACCCCTTCTAGGGAGCAGAGCTAGGTTCAAGACTGCGGGTGCCCAAGCACCCACAAAATTTTGAAAAATCACTATTAGAAGCAAAATTTCTCCATATTTGCAAATTAAAATTTCAAACCTATAAGAGCAAGGCACCCCCTCAAAGTTATTCTAGCTTTGCCCCTGCCCTTCTTGTAACGCTGCCGTCCATAGATGCCCACAAAAGCGAAACCCTAACTGCCACGCCACCCTCACCCCAGCCGTGGCGACATCGCCGCTGGCCGTTCCACCCATTGTCCACCCGTTGCCCTGCTCCCTTCTTCCCCAGTATCTGCAACCTGTGCGCTGCTAATCTTATCGGCACATGTGTGCCGGATAAGATTAATGTGACAATACTGGCAATAGTATAATGAATATTAGATTCCACTTATTTTAAATTTGGTTCCTCTGCTTGTACAGAGTCACGTTGCCATGCTGATGAACAACACCATGTTCCCTCCGCAATACATATCTCACCCGAGAGAGTGACGGAGGGAGATCGAGAGAGCTCATCAACATATCCTAGTCGAGGTCCGTTCAGGTGCCAATACTGCTTCCTGCAGCCAGTCCGCTATGACGCAAACAAAAGACGAGAACACCACCCATGAGCAGAGGCACAACAACAATGGCACTACTACCATGTTGGAGCTCCGAAAGTACATCCTGCTGCTGGCGTCGCTGGTGGCCACGGTGACCTACGCCGCCGCGTTCAACCCACCGGGCGACGTCTGGCAGGACACGGCCGCCGGCCACATCGCCGGCGACCCCATCATCCGGGACACCCACCACAAGCGGTACGTGGCCTTCTTCTACTGCAACGCCACCGCGTTCGCCGCGTCGCTCGTGGTCATCGTCCTCATCCTCATCCTCGCCTCCCTGGATGACGACAAGAAGAGCTCCTCCAACCCCATGCTCGCCGTTCGGCCGCTGCAGCTCGTCATGGTGGTCGACCTGCTCAGCCTCATGGGAGCCTACGCTGCCGGCACCTGCCGGGACATGTTCACCACCATCTACTCCTCCGTGCTGGTCGGCTTCGTCTTTTTCTACGTCGTTGTTCAGGTGGCGGTGGCCTCGTGCCCCACCGACACCGGCTCCGGCGGCGTGCCCAAAGGCGAAGCCGACGAAGAACGGAACCTGGTTCTGGACGACAAGGCGAAAGAACGGTTCCGCAAGGTCCTGATGCTTCTGGCGACGTTCGCCGTCAGCATCACGTACCTGGCCGGGCTGAGCACGCCGGGGGGCTTCTGGGACAGCGCCGGCCCAGGGCACGACACCGGCGATGCCATCCTCAAGGACCGTCACAACACGCGCCTGGCAGTGTTCTTCGGCTTCAACACCCTGGCCTTCGTCGCGTCCCTGCTCATCATCGTGGTGCTCCTGGACACGAAGCTCCGCAAGATCAATGCATACGGCTTCATCGTCGTTGCGCTGTTTGGCCTCGTCGTCGCGTACAACGCCGGCAGCTGCAGGCAGACCGACACCACCGTCTACGTGTTCAGCCTCGTTCCTGCCGTTCTGCTGTACATTTCGTTCCTCTATTTCGTCGCAGATCACATTCACGCCACATGGGAAGCAACGGCAAATTTTTTCAGAAAAATGGTGAATCTTCTCGTCAGGTATACCAAATAAGTCTTCGTTCAACATTGCAGTTGGAATTGCATTATTGACATGATGTTTTTAATTTCTCTTCGTCTCCAAACTAATTCAGGAACAAGAAGAAACATGATGGGCTAACGGAGAAGGAGAAAGCAGCGAACAAGGCTCGCTCCTTGGTCCTGCTGCTGGCCACTCTGGCGGCGACGATCACCTACCAGGCCGGGCTGGAACCGCCGGGCGGCGTGTGGCAGGACAACAGCGGCGGCCACATGGCCGGCGACCCGATCCTACTGACGACGAACCCCCGGCGGTATAAGGCGTTCTTCTACTGCAACTCGGTGTCGCTGGTGGCGTCCTTGGTCGCCATCGTCCTGGCACAGAAGCAGCTCCTGCTCAAGCACCACGTGCTGGAGGCGGTCATGATCCTGGACCTGTTCGGCCTCATCGGCGCGTACGCCGCCGGGAGCTGCCGGGACGTGAATACCTCCATCCACGCCATGGCGCTGGCCGGCGCCGTCCTTGTGTACGTCGTCATCCATGTCATCTTCATCACACTGGACGACAACACCGAGAACGACGACAAGGAAAAGGAAAAGGGGAAGGGGAAGGGAAAGGACGGCGTCATGGAGTTGGTGGAGAAGACGCGAAAGCGGCTGCTCCTCTTCGCCATCTTGGCGGCGACCATCACCTACCAGGCCGGCCTCACTCCACCCGGCGGCTTCCTGCTCAAGGACGTCGTCCTGCAGTCCGGCGAGCAGCACCACGCTGGCGACCCGGTCCTCTTGTACAACTTCCCGCGCCGCTACAAGGCCTTCTTCTACTGCAACTCGGTGAGCTTCATGCTGTCCATCGCCCTCATCATCCTGCTCGTCAACCCCAACCTGTACAGGCCGGCCATCCGGACCCACGCGCTGTCCGTGTGCACGGCGGCAGGCTTGTTCGGCCTCATGGGCTCCTACGCCGCCGGAAGCACGCAGCATTTGAAGACATCCGTCTATGTGTTCGTGTTGATAGCAGTGGTCCTTGTTTGCATAGCCATACTGTTCCTGGTGTTTCTGCTCACGGGCGGCGGCGGCACTAAGGCGCAGGGGACGGCCGGCAACGGAGGCGACACTGGAGCAAAATGGAGGCCGGCACTCAAATGCCGGAGCCTGCCATCAGCAACAGCAATGCTACTACTCCTGCAGCTGATGCTGGAGCTGGACAAGGAACAGCCATTTCTGAGACGACCAACAAACAAGTGGCATTGACCAGCAGCAACAACAACACTAGTAGTACTACACAAAACAACAATCATGGCGTCGACGACAAGAACAAGAGAGACCATGCCGACCGCAAGTACCTGATGGTACTAGGGATCCTTGTGGCAAGTGTGACCTACCAGGCTGGCCTAGAGCCGCCAGGGGGAGCATGGCAAACCAGCAGTGAATGGTACGAGGCCGGCAACCCGGTGTTGCACGACAACAGGAGGCCCCGGTACCTGGCTTTCTTCTACAGCAACTCCACCTCGTTCATGGCGTCCATTGTGGTCATCATGCTACTCCTAGTACCACCGGAGAAGTTAATCGGCACTAGCAACGACGAACGGCGCAAGAAGTGGCTTGTGGTGATGAACACAACAATTGTGCTGGACTTGCTTGGCCTCCTGGGCGCCTACGCAGCCGGCTCAAGCAGGCGGTGGACGACGTCTGTATGTGTGTTGCTGCTGGTCATAGGCGTGCTGGTCTACATGGCATTCCATCTCGTTCTATCCTGCATCATCACAAAGAGGAATGAGAGAGCCCAACCGTCGCTTGCCGAGTCACCAACGCCAGCGAAACCCGAAGAAAAAGCTCCTGATCTTCCAGTCTAGTGTTTGTATGTCCCTCTTAGTACGTTCTTCAGTTACATGTATATTGTATTTGATGAGACGGAGATATCAATAATACATCAGGCCTAGTTTTTCAAGGATATACCTTGTACAAATACCAAATACCATATACATATGTACTTCAGTGTCATGTAGAATGAAACAAGCCCGCATCTAATGCAATCCACCCAAAGAATTTCACTCCAAGTCACTCCTCCACACAAACATGTGCAATCTACCTGGCGTCTTGCATTGCACTGACATATTTCATGGAACACCAATAACCAGGCACTCAGTTGCCAGGTTGTCCAATCCTGACACCAACATGACAACAACCTCCAGCACAACGTATTTTCAGTGCACCACGCAGCATCATATGGCATGTTGGACCATGTATTGTTGAAAGCAATATTTTAGTCATGCATCTTGTGGAATCCTTTTTTAAAAGAAAATGAAGAACCTTATTCGAGAAAAAAAAGAGGAAGAACCTCTGCTTTTAAGAAAGCAAGGTAGTACCAAGTATCAGATACAGCAAGCTGGGGTTAGCAGCGAGAAAGAGACAGGCACAGACCACTATACCCACCAGGTCTGATGAAACAGACTAAAGCTACAACATATGTAAGGTGATTAAACAGACTGCATTTCTAGGTGTGTTAATTATATATTGTATGTTGCTGATGTTAAGATATTAGTACAACTAATGCAAGGTTACTTGTTGGAACAAGCAGCAAAAGTTTTTATAGCTGAAGTGAAAAGACATACAAGCGATTTTTTCAGAATCCTTCCAGGCTTATGGATCAGCAGGAGGTCTTCTCTGAGTCTTCATTTAAAAATGTGCAAAAACAGCAGCCCCACTGGCGTGCGTGTGGACATTGACAAATGCATGACAACTCCATGTCTTAACTGCCATAAGCGTCGAACAGGATCCATGCGTGTACAGCTGAAAGATTATTGAAAGATAGACTGATGGCGACTTTTTCTTTTTGAGATTTACGAAACTTTTATTACTCTAGCTGTGTCCTCTTGCCAAACTGATTGGAGTGCACAGCTCTTGCCAAACTGATTGGAGTGCACTTGACTGGTCAAAATACAAGGCATTTTGTAGGAAGGAAACTGTGACAGGAAGAGGTGTAGGTTGTCGTTATAGGAAGAGTGCAGGTCAAACTTTCTCAATTTTTACAATTTTTTTATAAAATAGGTACAACACTTATGTGTCCAAATAAATTTTATAAAAGTACATTCAATGATCTATCTAATGATACTAATTATGTATTGTAAATATTAATATCTTTTTATATATAATTAGTCAAAGTTTAGAAAAGTTGAATTCTTCAGAAATAAGAATGACAACTATTTTGGGACGAAGGGAATACGATAATGGATTAGAGTCTGCTATCACATTTCTAACCATCCAAGCCTATTGATAGCCGTGCCAGCCTTTTAAAATTGTAGTTAGAGAATATAAGCTAAATGGCCCCTTCATTTTTTTTCTTGAGCTTGGCAAGCTCCTAAAGTTTTTCTTTGCATCCCTCGTGCCATGTAATTTACTTTGTATATACCCTTATTCTAATAACGAAAAAGGATAGGTGGGGTGTGTGTGTTTTGGGGGGGGGGGGGGGGGTGTGTTACCACCACTTAGCCCTAAAAAAAGTATGTGGATATGATGCAAAATGGTTTTTTTCCCTGATATGGATAAATTCCGGCATATAGTCCCTTGCAAGCAAGAGAATGAGACACGTTATTATGTAAAAAGTTTCACACAAGAGAAACTAGCAACATCCAACTTAAAAACTCGGTCCTAATATTAAAAGGTCATCCAAAGCGAGCAAAGAATTGCAAGTCACAGATTCTACAAATCACTGAGACCAGTATGCCACGTCAACAAGAACCATCCACATGGTTTTCATAGACATGTGGTGCATCACATATCAAGTTTTCATAGACATTGGGGGCGCGCAGAGGATGTGGGTTGATGTGGTATGTTCTTTGTGGAGGAATCAAATTGTCCTGCATCACGACAACACATTCTCTCGCCGGATCAAACCCAACCGACATCACTTTTGATCCAAACATGGGTTGGACTAGGTCGAACCCACTTGAACCCAGGAGAACCCTCAATCCAAACACTACCATTTTTTAGAATTACACAGAGTATAACATAGATGTCCAAAACGTGTGCATACTCACTTCTATAAATACACGTACGTAAAACATACCCTAGTATGAGCATATTCTAAGGACTAAGCTGGTAGAACCTGAGATTGACGAAGTCTCCACAGATACCTTGTTGTCAACGGGGATGTCACCTGCCACTAAAAATATAACATCGGTAAATATTAAAATAAATACGAGAACCAGTGCCAAATTGAGGACTTTTTAACCTAAAAGTCATTGTAGACCAGGGTGGTTCCTGTGGGCCGAAGACCACCCTTCGCTGAGCCCAACCAAGGCCCATACATGAGTCAAGAAACTGGGAAATCAATTGGTCCATCTGCTCGGCCTTCGCGCGAGGCCCCGGCCGCCTCGCAAGTTCGGAGAGTTGCGCCCGATGTCCCCTCCGTTTCTTCTGTGACGTGCGGCCGACGCGATCCTTCCTGTTACTTGGACGAGCGGTTGGGGCGTTGGGCTACGCAGCCACGGGCGGCGGCGGCGACGGGCGCGGCCATCGGCGACCGTGAGGCGCTGGCCCGCCCCGTAGCACGAGCAGCACCCGATGCGGCGGAGGTGCCTGACAAGTACGTCTCGGTGAGTCGGTGTCTAGTAAAAGTCTGAAGTCTGATCTGTCGTAGATTAGCCTGTTAAGCCAAACAGGCTGCCTGGTACCTTCTTAATTGACTTCTCTTTTAGTCGTTGTTTTTCTTTTTCCGTTTCAACTTTGATGATCATCGGTAATTTGGCACGAACAGCGAAATTGCACAACACACACAGGAAGATTTCTACACATTCGATTATTGTAGGATTTTTTTGTGCACACTAGATCGTTTTATTTCACTTTAGAAAATTTTTCATGACACATTAGATTGAAATGGAATTGAAACATTATAATTCTCTTACAGATTGCTGAAACATGAGGTGTACTGAAGATGAGATAATCAACACTTCATATAACTATTACAAGTCACAGTTTTGACTCGAAGAAATAGTAGTACCATAATATTTTTCAACTAGTAGAGGTATATCTAATCCTTCAATTGTACATTAAACAAGTTAGACTCGTCTGTTTTATGATGTTTGTATGCTCTCTTTAGTTTACTCGCTTTACATTTCCCATTTATATAGTGGCCAATATTCTTTAACAAAATAACAATGGACCACATCAGCTACAAAATCTGGCTACGCCACTGTATGCAAACTCATCACATTTAAAGAGGGCTAACTTGTTACTTACCTTAGAAATACCAAGGGGGTGGTATTCTTCATGGGCCATCTCCCCAAGCCACCAACAAGAAAAATCATGAGGTAGTACAGCCTGAGTTGGATGCTTACATAGTTTACATGAGAGTGAAGTGCAAGTTTTATATTCACCTACATACAGGCCTTGCGTAATATTGGCATGCTGTATGAACTATGCAGAATGGATGACAACCATAATATATACAACCAACTTGCATATGGTACAGCAACTAATAACACATATAATACTCCAGTAATAAAGTATCTAATTTGTCATTGACTTGACTCTGGGAGAGTCGCCGGGGAAGATGAATGGGAGCCAAATCAGACATAAGGTACGTGCTAACGTGCCTGCATGGTATTTCTAATTGTAATTTGGAATGCAGTTTTTGCTTAAATAATATGCTTCTCCATCGAGTTGTGAACGCAGTCAGATCGATCGATCAGGTCGCCGGAGACAGGATTGATTTTGAATTTCAAAATTCAAGCTGTGATGAACATGATTATTCTGCTAAGATCAAGAACGAGAATATTAGAGAGGAACAACATTAGCACCAGCTGGGAGAATTATCGATGGAAGTGAATTGGGGCTTAGCCACTTAATCGAAGGATTGTTCGCATCCTGATTTCTGAATTTCACAAGGAAATTTGACACCCCCCCCCCAACACACACACACACACACACACCCCAACCTGTGCAAAAGACTGAAGGAAACGTTGAAAGTTGAAAGCCGCACATTTCATATAGTTGTAGTAGTTTGTATATGTGGAAACCAACATCTTGAGAATGAATAGAAATCCAGAAGACACGATCACCCGAACTATGAACGCAGAAGGCAATAGGGAGAGCACAATGACTGCATGAAGGATGAGCGGCGCTGTCTTCTGATAGCTAGTATATGCATATTCCGACTGATAGAACCAAGAGGAATTCTTTAGAACAAGAAGTTGTTGGATCAAAAGTGACTGGTTAAGAAAACCGACGGCACGGACTTACACCTCAACTAACTTCCCAGGCCTGAGATCAGGCCCAAGGAGCACCATGGCTATCGATGTCGGCTAGAGGAGGCATGTGATGAAGTGATGAGCGGCCGGTAGATCGGAGAGATATGGGAGGGGAGCCATTGCGATCTAACAATAGAAACTCGGTATATTATATATGTTTTGGCTGCCTTCTTGTGAAGATGACATCAACCAATTTCAGATGGCGATCCAAGAACGTGATCAGGGACAGTAGCAAGACAGGCCCTAAGTGTGTTTTGTCACTAGTAATCTTAAGTTGGTTTAGACTGGGTAGTTTCTGGAAATCGAGTGGATTGTTGCTAGTTGCAGCCCCTGCCTTTCTGGTTTTCTTAGTAGTTTTTCTGGAAATCAAGTCGAGTTGTGGTTTTGTAATCCGTACTTTTTCTATTTTCATCGTCTAATAAAATCCCGCAAATCTCTTGCCACCTTTCTAAAAAAATATATGTTTTGGCTGCCTTCTTGTGAGGTTATTGTTTTCGTTTTGTTTCTTATTTATTGTAAAATGTTTGTGTCTCTATTAATATATGTATGACCGTTGTACTCTTGTTGTTGCCTCTTTGGAGAAACATGTAAAATGCTTCTTCCAAAAAGTCACCACCTTACATTAGCAGTACCAATATCTTAACACGGGCCATATCTTAACATCACCAACATACAAGAATTAACACCTAGAGATTGTGTGGTCCTGTTCTTTCTGATCTTACGAGCTTCATTATGCAGCAACTATGTAAATGTATAATGATTCCACAAGATGCATGGCTAAAATAGTGATTTTAGCAATGGTGCAACATGCCATGGGCCCATGACGCTGTGGTGCCTTAAATATGCTATATGCTGGAGGTTGTTGCCTTGTTGGTGTCAGACTGTCAGTATTAGACAACCTGGCAACTGAGTTCCTGGTGGTTGGTGTTCCATGAAATATGTTAGTGCAATGCAAGACCACGGGTAGATTGGCATTTTATATAGATTCATTGCATGTTTTTGGAGAAGTGTGGCTTGGCATGTTCAATTTAGTTGTCTGCATGGACGGCTGCAGTAGATGCTCTATGAAAGGTACTCCTATATTGGTGCCACAGCTATGTTCCAGTAGAAATTAAAGCCTGAGGTACATGTTACGATGCCTTGAACATGTTTTGATTAAAAAGAACTAATAAGAGTAACATACAAATACTAGACTTGAGGAGGAGATGCCGTTGAGACTTGAGGAGGAGATGCCGTTGAGACCTGAGGAGGAAGTGCCGTTGATTGGGCGCTCTGACTGCTCTTTCTCATCATTTTGCAGGAGAGGATGAGATGGAATCCCATGTAAACCAGCACGCCTATGACCAGCAGCAACACATAAACAGATGTCTTCCACCGCCTGCTCGAGCCGGCTGCGTAGGCACCCAGGAGTCCAAGCAAATCCAGCACAATTGTCGTGTTCATCACCACAAGCCACCTCCTGCGCCGGTCGTCAAATAGCTTCCCCACAAGCGTCCTCCAGCGCCATGTATTGTTGTCATATAGCTTCTCCACAAGGAGAAGCAGGATGACCACAACGGACGCCATGAACGAGGTGGAGTTGCTGTAGAAGAAAGCCCGGTATCGGTGCCTCCGGTTGTCGTGCATCACCGGGTTGCCGGCCTGGTACCATTCACTGCTGCTCTGCCAAGCTCCGCCTGGCGGCTTTAGGCCTGCCTGGTACGTGACACTTGCCACAAGGATCCCTAGCAACATGAGGTACTTGCCCTTGGCATGTCCACTCTTTCTCTCTTTCTCTTGTTCACTGACGGTCTCTATTCCTGGACCATGTGAAGCTCCTTGTGCAGTTGTGCTGCTGTTGCTGCCCTCCACTTGTGGAGTTGTGCTGCCCTCCACTTTTGTGCAGCCGGTGAACCAAAACACCAGGAATAGTAGGACAATGAAGAAAATGACCACCGCTACCAGCACGAATAGGTAGACTGATGTCTTCAAATGCTGCGTGCTTCCTGCGGCGTAGGCACCTATGAGGCCAAACAAGCCTGCCGCCGTGCACATGGACAGCGCGTGGGTCCGGATGGCTGGCCTGTACACGTTGGGGTTGACGAGGAGGATGATGAGGGCGATGGACAGCATGAAGCTCATCGAGTTGCAGTAGAAGAAGACCTTGTAGCGGCGCGGGAAGTTGTACAGGAGGACCGGGTCACCGGCGTTGTGCCCAGCCCCACTAGACTGCAGGAAGCCACCAGGGGGAGTGAGGCCGGCCTGGTAGGTGATGGTCGCTGCAAAGATGGCAAATAGGAGCAGCCGCTTGCGCGTCTTCTCCACCGGGTCCTTCTTGTCACTCACGCTCCTTGTGCGTGTGTCATCGTCCAGCGTGATGAAGATGACGTGGATTACGACGTAGACAAGGACGGCGCCAGCCAATGCCATGGCATGGATGGATGTGTTCACGTCCCGGCAGCTCCCTGCCGCATATGCACCGATGAGGCCGAAGAGGTCTAGTATCATGACCGCCTCCAGCACGTGATGGTGGAGCAGAAGCTTGTTCTTGACCGGGGCGATGGCGACCAGGGACGCCACCAGGGAAACAGAGTTGCAGTAGTAGAAAGCCTTGTACCGCCGGGGATTCGTCGTCAGGAGGATCGGGTCGCCGGCGGTGTGGCCACCACTATTGTCTTGCCAGACGCCGCCCGGCGGGTCCAGCCCAGCTTGGTAGGTGATCGTCGCCGCCAGAGTAGCGAGCAGCAGGACGAGGGAGCGAGCTTTCTTCGCTGCTTCCTTCTTCACTGCTCTGACCCTGCTTCGGGGAAAAATTAAAAGAATTCAACTGCAATTAATGTTGAATGTTGTGAATGCCAATTATTTGTAAAGAGCGAGCGTTACCAAAGCCAGGCAAACTCTGGATCCTACATACCTGCCATTGCTGGTGTTCACGCGACCATTTCGTGTTGATGCCTCTAGCAACCATCTGGTCCTGTTGATGGACCTTGTAACCATTAGGAGCTAGAGCACTAAAACTATTTATTTCAAATTAAATTGCAATGATGAACATTATTAGTTACCTGATGTGTTCTTCCATTGCTTTACATTTGGTGTGGATGTAATCTGCGACGAAGTAGAGGGACAAAATGTACACCACGACGGCGGCAATTAGGCTGGCGACATAGACGGTGGTGTCGGTCTTCCTGCAGCTGCCAGCGTTGTACGCAACGATGAGGCTAAACAGCGCGATGACGATGAACCCGTAGGCATTGATCTTGCGAAGCGTCGTGTCCAGGAGCACCATGATGATGAGCAGGGACGCGACGAAGGCCAAGGTGTTGAAGCCCAAGAACACTGCCAGGCGCGTGTTGTGACTGTCCTTAAGGATGGCGTCGCCGGGGCGGTGGCCGGGGCCGGCAGTGTCCCAGAAGCCCCCCGGTGCGCTCAGCCCGGCCAAGTACGTGATGCTCACGGCGAACGTCGCGAGAAGCATCAGGACCTTGCGGAACCGTTCTTTCGCCTTGTCGTTATCGGCGTCCTTCGACACTGAAGCAAGCGCCACGACCACCTGGACCCGGACCTTGTTGCGGAAGCTTACTTTCTCCTTCTGCCGTTCTTCTTTTTGAACGGCTTCGGGTTCGGGCATGCTGCCGGAGCAGGTGTCGCTGAAGTACGAGGACACCTTCATCTTGAAGTACGAGGCCACCTTCATCTGGAAGGCGAGGTACAAGACGACGAGGCCCACGAGCACCGAGGAGTAGATTTTGGTGAACGTGTCCCGGCAGGTGCCGGCGGCGTAGGCTACCATGAGGCTGAGCAGGTCAAACACCATGGCCGCCCGCAGCGTCCGAACGGAGATCCAGGTGTTCACGTACTGGACGATCTTCATCTTGGTCTTGGAGCCGGAGTGCTTGTCTTTGTTGTCGTCGAAGTAGGCGAGGATGAGAGTGATGACGATGACCACGAGCGACGCGGCGAACGCAGTGGCGTTGCAGTAGAAGAACGCCACGTACCGCTTGTGGTGGGTGTCCCGGAGGATGGGGTCGCCGGCAATGTGGCCGGCGGCTGTGTTCTGCCATACGGCCCCCGGCGGACTGAACGCGGCAGCGTACGTCACCGTGGCCACCAGCGAGGCCAGCAGCAGGATGTACTTGTGGAGCTCCAACGTGACTTCTTTCTTCTCAGGATCTTCTTTCTGCTCGGGATCTTTCGAAGGTAAGACTTCTTTCTGCTCAGTGGTAGGAGGAGCATTTTGGCTATGGTCGGGTGTTAGCTGATGGGTGATGATAGCACGCTCTTGCAGCGGCATGGCGCCTGCAGGAGCTTCCATTTGCAATTGCAATCGCAACCTCAACTTCAACTAGTAGGATACATGATGGTGTTTCAATTAAGCTCTCTCTTGTCTGATATATAGGAGGCACATGGCGCTGTTGGTCAGCAAGGCAGCGTGACTATAGTATAGGCCCTAATAAATATAAAATATGACGATAGGTATCATCGTCAAGATGACACTAATTGTAGGGAAGCTTCCTAGCTAATGTTATGGGAAATGCATGTAGAGAGAGTTTTATTCCTTTCATTCACACGCAAACAGATTTAGTATCTACTCCGTAACTATGAACATCCAACAGACCCCTGTTTATTAGGGCCTCATCCTACTTTTGCTTGCTAATGGATAAAAACCTCACGACAGAAGAACGAAATTAGACGTAAAAAGCTGATATAGATTAGACAAACCAAATGCAGAGCCTATTTTTTTATAGATAATGGCAGAGCCTATTTGGTACAGCTCAGCTGAGCTTTTGTCGGCTTTGTCTATAAAAATAACTATATCGGCAGAGCTGAATCTATTCTCGTAAACATTTGGTAGAACAACTTCGCCGTGAATATAATAGAGAGAGCTAGAAGAAGCTAGTATTTTCAGCTTCACCTTTGGAACTGTTCCTGTGAGAGGAGCTAATTAAAAACAGCTTTTATGGAGAAGTTGTCTCATCAAGATCTATTTGGTAGGAGAAGCTTAAATTAGCTTTGCGAAGCTGGGCCAAATGCCCTACCAAACATGCTCGTAAAAACTAGTAGAATCAAATATACATTTCTACCATTGCTCCTCGTCTCCCATGTAATGGTACACGGTGTTCCCTAATTATAATTAAAGATGGGCGGGATCAAAACAAGTTCAGAATGAAAAATCCTTAAAAAAACAAGATGGTCATTGACTTGACCAATGCAAGTTCCAGTCTTCCTACTAGATAGAACCTTGGGTTGTCATGTTCAATCTTTCGGGAACGTTGCTTCGCGGATTGCTTCGCGGAAGCTGAGTTCTTCTACTTGGACTGCAACTTCTGGCTCCTATGGTCACTCATCTTATTTAACTACGGTTATTAACTAGTTACTGTACTTTATTAACTAGTTAGCCTAGAAATACCAAGGGGGTGTGGTGTCTTTCATGGGTCATCCCCCAAGGCGCCAACAAAGAAAACCATGAGGTAGTGCAACCTGAGCTGGATGCCTGGATTCTTGCATAGTTTACATGAGTGAAGTGCAGGCGCTGGTTTTATATTCATCTACACATGCCTTGCCACTACTCCCTATATATATTATATACTGCCATGCCTGCATGTATGAACTGTGATGATAACCCACCATCTTTAAACTGTGAATCTGTGATGTGATGCAGAATGGATGGCATGGCAACCATAATATACAATCCAACTAAATACCATATGGTACAACCATATATATACAAAAGATGTATCTAATCTGTCATTGACTTGACTCTGGGCGAGTCGCCGGCCGGGATGAAGCCTCCCCTCTCTGCACGTACTGAATGAATATCCCTAAACTAAAGGCTGCCAGATCAGACACAAGGCATGTTGTAAATGACGACGAATAAAACGATGAATAACACAAGATCAATCACAGTGAGACACAAGATTTAAAGTGAAAAAGCCCTCCAATGCGAAGGGAAAAACCTACGGGTGTCAGCCAGCAAACACCCCTCACTATTATCAAGAGACAGGTTACAACGCCATGGGGCGGCTTAATATTCCTGTGAAACCTTTCTAAGCACACGACTATTTGTAGCTGATGCTTAGTGGTAGCTACCATGCAGTCCACCAAAATTGCGCCGTGGCTGTGTGCAAGTAGTGGCAGAAGACCACACATGGGGCCATCGACCACGAGCGGTGCCACCATCTCTCTCGGCCAACCATAGCCACACAGTAACCTTGATAGCGCGCACAACTACAGTAACTTGCTACAGTACCCCGGACAGTCCGAGGGTCAAAAGTCGAAAAACACATTGTTCTGTCCAGAATCTGAAGGCGAAAAAAACTCTACTGCGGACAGTCCGGGAAATGAGCGCGGACAGTTCGAAAGTTAAAAGTAAAAAACCCACTCCGAAAACTCAGAATTTGTTCGAGATGACCCCGACGCCTGGACTATCCGCATGGGAGGTCCGAACAGTCCACGATGCTAGAAAACATAATCGCTCGAAAATCGCCTCGACCAATATTCGTCCCGATCTCTCTCAAATCGAATCCCCTTGCAACCAAATTTGGTAGAGTTATTGCTTATGCAGGGGAGGGCCTAACTCTAGGAGATCATTGGCCAATTCGGAGAGAATAGGGAGAAATCTAAAAGGGGTGGAGAAAAGTGTTCTTGCACACCCGGAGACCAAAATGTGTGGATCTTCGATCTCAAGAGGAATTAGCAGATTTTCTTTGGTGGAATCATCACTCTTATATCATAGATCGATCCAACGCAAAAAGAACAAGCTCAAACGGTCTGAAAACAAAGAAATCATGTCGAGAACTAGAGGGGGGAAAAAGGAACTCAGGAAGAACAAGAAATTCATCACCAAAATCATAGACAAGTGTTTAATCTCAGAGAAAACAGCAGAGACTCGGTGCTCTGCTTGTCACATACTTTGGTTCGAGTACAAATCGAAGATTTGCAAACCTCTCTCTCACCAAGCAACTAGAGGAAGAAACCCTAAAGGAAAAATGCAAAATGACAGATGTGAAGGGGGGGGGGACCTCATCCTTATTTATGGGGCATATTACACATTCCCTTTTTGCCCTTGGATACATGAGGAGTCAAACCACTTAGCCAGGGGTATAAGTGTCCAACTCAGGTTCACTTGATCCAACGGCCACCGCGCCACCTCACTGGTAGCCTCGCTTCCACGCGATTTCCCGATGCCGCCACGTGTCATCCGTCCGCATGGGACCTCCCGGGTTTTGAGGCGCAAACCCGTGAAACCCGCCACCGATGGTTTTGAGGCGAAACCACCAAACCGTCGCCGATGGTTTTGAGGACAAACCACCAAACCGTCTGCGAGTAGCGTAGCCCGTACACATCCTCCGCCGTATACACTTGCGCTTGTCGATGTCCCAGTTATCAGCCATCACGGCTTGCCGCCCGGCTTCAAGGTCCCTCGGTCCAAGCCTCACATCCGCCCTTCACCGCACCCGGTCCGTCAGCACGGCACACCCTACTTGACTTTCACCGCACCATCGACCACCGTCTCCGAGCTCGACACCTGCAAATAGCACAAACCTAGAGGCACAATTGTTTGACACGAAACCGCGTGCCATCGGTAAGTAGAACACACGCACACACACTCTTTGTGTTGCCATGTTGGTAATCACTCAGCACAAAAACTGCTACACAATGGCTATGAAAAAATCATGCGTTCGTAGTCATACAACTAACAAAATGGTGAATCAAAATGGTGAATCGTCTCTGCAAGGATTCCTCGATTACAAAAAAAAAAGTCAAAAGTCAGTCTAAAATTACGACAGGTTGTAAGAATTATCTTGCCTAAATTTTAGACCAGGTTGAGCTTATATAAGAAGACAATAAAAAACTCAAAGCCTTGGTTTTGCTCATACACTACACTGCTCAATTCATCTCAAGTGCAATGGGAAGCAGTATCGATACAGTGAGGTGTGTGAAACCCTCCGATCTTTCCGTTTCATTTATATTGGAGTCAAATTTTAGAACAAATTCATCATATCATATCAAGTTGGAGTGAAAGAGTCCACGATTGAGACGTAGCAACTTAGCATAAACATGATAGCAAAGGATCTCACACATCCTACACATGCTAGGAGCCATACTCAGTTGTGAACTTGTTTCTCAGGTTTAACAATTATTAATCAAGTTCACATTTGAAACCAAACTTGCTCAAGTGTGTTATATAAGCAAAAATGATAAGTACAGATACCATTGTCTTTGGAGGGGAGTTGAAGCTAACGGTACCCAAAGGCTACTTGGGAAATGGTCTATCTTTCAAAAAATGAAGGTGGGATATATGTCCTAATTTTTTTTTTAAAAAAAAACTGAATGAAGCACTCACGATGAAGAAATTCCATGAATTCTTCAATGATCTAGACATTCTATGGGTTAAGTTGATCTAGGAAAAGGTTTATGCAAGTGGTTAGATGAAAGGTGGGTCCTGATGGAGAGCCAATCTGAAGATCCTAATGAGTTACAAAAGCATATCAATGCTTAAGGTCAACAATGGCTCCACTTGTTTGCTTTGGGAAGATAGCTGGATGGATGAGGCAGCTAAACTAAAGTTTCCTGAACTATACTCCTTTGCCAAAATAAGAAGATTTATATTAGCAAAGTGGCTTTTCAAGAACATTTCTTTTAGTACTAGCTTTCAATCAACTGATGACTGGATAATGCAATACAAAACATGAATCGAGGCTCCCCACCGCGCCACCTCCGACCTCCGCGCCGACCTCGCCGTCGCGGCAGAGGGAACTGCTCGGAAAGCTCGCGCAGCCCCCCATGACGATGGCGCGGGACTCTCTACCTAGGTGCGGCGCGAGCACCCCTTCTCCCACCTCCCTTCCCAACCCCCTCCACCTCCAACCCTACCTACTCTTCGGTGGCTAACGGCGGCGGTGGCGCGGTGGGGGGGCGACTCCGGGCCTCGGTGACCGGATCTAGTCCTCGTGGGGCGGCCTGAGTGACGGTGACGACCGATCTGGCTCGCGCCTCGGTGGGCTGACGCGGACGGCGGCACCGTTCTCCCCACCATTTGGTGGATGAACGGACTCGGCGACCGGCGTACTCGCGTTGGTGAAGGGGTTTGGCAGCGGCCGGGCCAATCCGGGTATCTCAGTCCGGATCCACCGGCCGTGCCCCGTGCTGCCCCTTCTCGGTGCGGGTGGTGCTCCGGCGATGCGGACTCGGGCGGGCGTTGCCTTGGGCCGGGGACATTTTTCCTAGCGGCGGCTTGGGGGTCGATTTGAACTCACGGGCACCCGATGGTGATGGCGGGGTTGGCAACGGCCATCTCGACAAGCCGTCCAACCCGCCCTTGTTGACGGTCGTTAAGTGCCAATTTTACCGTCAACTAGACATGAGAAAGGACTAAAATATGTTCACCAACTAGATATAGGGGTTATACCGACAGAATTCCACGAGTTTTGGTGAATGTCTGTTTCGCAGGGTGTCACTGAAAATACCCAAGGAAGGCCCACATGTCAGGTTTACATAGAGATAATCGGGAACCGGTGAAAATTCTGTCTGGAAGGTTCGAGAAGGCTCGGGACCAAACGGGAGCCCGAACGGGCTCGGTGGAGAGTCGGCCGACTCCGTAGGGGCGGCCGACCGGTTCAACCAATCGGGAATCAGCCTCACGGATCCTGTTCCACCGCCTTTGAGGATGAATAATAATCGTCCATTTAGGTCGGTTTGATCCGAGGGCGCGGTGCATCCTAGGGTGCTATATAAGCGGGGCCCCCGGCCCCTGGAGGAGGCATCCCTTGAAACCCTAATTCATTATTTCCGAGAGAGGATCGGGTGAGGGGGTCCCTTGAATGGATCTCCTCCCTAGAGCCTAGCATTCAAGATAGATAGAGAGAGTATAGGGTGGAGGTAGAGTTGGAGGAAGCCCGGCATGTCGGTGTCTCCTCTCCGGTTGTACTGCGGGATCAAGTCTCCTAACCCGAGGCTTGGTTCTAGGATCATTCTCGCAATTCAACTTCGATACTAGTAAGTTCTTGTTATTATTGCTCTTTGGTCTATGAGTTTACTTTATTCGCTTCCGGTTGGGAATAGAGTAATCGTTCGTAGCGTAAGCGTGGTGCTTGGGCTAGGTTCACTCGTAGATGCTCCCTATCCGCCGGAACCGTGGTAGTAGCGGGGGAGATGACAGTCCCTTTGTTACCTTTGTAATCCACTTCCCGTTAGTAGGTAAGGTAGGTCCAAAAGTGCTAGGTTAAGCATCCTCTGTGGTGTCTTTTCTTAGGTGCTCCCATAGAGTAGTAGTTGCAAAGTTTGCCATAGGTTGGAAGGAGACTGTGGTAGTAATCCTCTCTATATCGCTCATTACCTTGTCTGTAGCTCAGGGGTTAAGTATAGACTTGGGTTAGTCGGATGCACGTTTTCTCCTAGTGGATAAATAAATAACGATACTCCGGAATATCTCCCGGGTGAAGTGCTCACCGATATCCGTGCGCTTGCGGATTATTTCTCTTTGATTCTTTCGTGTGCGTATCTAGTATCAACAAGCATTTCGGCGCCGTTCGGGGGAGAAAGACGGTCTCTTTGAGATAACCTAAGTCGCTTAACCATGTATTGTTCTTTTATCTTTTTTTTTTCTTTTCTTGTTTTCTTTTGCATTTTATTTTCTATTGTTATAGATAACCCAAATTCCACGCCTATCCACCAATATCTTGCACCCATGAGCACATGCTTAGAGCCTCTAGAACCCATGATTTTCACATCTAGCTATGAGCTACACCAATACGTAGGTTGCAATAGGTCAAAGCCAACCCTTTTCGACAGCCTAGAGTCCTATCTTCTAATCAAGAGGGTAATGAACCCAAAGTCCTATCCTCCGATCAAGTAGGTAATGAACTTCTTGCTACACTTAGGGAATCTTTTAATCTTCCTATAAATTTAGGTTTAGACCTAGCCTTACAAGACCATGTTCTTCTTCAACGTCGTATATGGGTCTTGATAATACCACCTTTGGAGGAGTTTTCCTTTCTTTATCCATTAGTGAAGTAAGGTTTGTCCTTATTATTAGTGGACACACTCCTTGCTCTAGCCTTCATGATAACATCCTAGAGGTAGAGAAGGAATCATCCCCCAAACTAGAAGAGGAAGTTTCCATAGCCACTTTGCAAACATTTCAATCCCATGATTTGGCTATCCATCCCAAACCAGTAGTACTCCAAAATTCTCTAAGGAAAGGAGTAATTCTATCCTTAGAAATTCTTTTTTATGACAATTTTGGGAGCATAAACTTTCGGCTTCATAAGAGATCTTTTAGTGCATACATTGACAATCTTCTCAAGAAGAGGTCTCTTAGAAAGCATCTCACATCCAATCCCTTTGAAGGACATTTAGAAAGATTCAAGGATGGCATGTCAAGTGATGCCATAGAAGGAGAGCGAAGCCATCTAGAATCCACACTTATGTTCTCCCCTTCTATGCCCACATCAGATATAGAATACGAACCCATCCTTAAACCCATCCTTGATCCCTATAACTCATTCTATGCCCTTTCTCCTAAACCTCCCGACGATCCTAGAAATCCGTGTACATATCCCATGCATAGGAATCATCGAGAACATATAGAGGATCTTGAAGAGCAACATCCATGGCTAGAGAGCATTAAAAACCTATGTGCTATTGCCATTGAATGGGTGGATAAGGCCTTAGATGAGATCATTTTGAGAGACGATCCAAGGGGAATTTTGGGCATTTATGTCGAGTCACCCTTGGAAGTGGAAGATGATGGAGGCTTCAATGAGCAAAGTAGTTACTTCTTAAACACCCCATCAAGACCTTGCTCATATGAAAAATCTCCTGATTCACTTAGTCTCTCCAACATTACCGCACATGAGATCTTCAACCACCTCATGCTCCCTATTCCTACAGATTTTGAGAGGATGATTGTAGACACATATGTTTTCCATAAATGTTGTAGATCTCGTTGTGTTGAATCTTGAGATAGTACACATAGATTGGTGTTGGAGGGGGAACCACTTCACCAATTCACATCTTGAAGGTTTCCCAAGGACAAGCTTAGTGTCCTAAAACAAGCACTGTTGAGACCATGGCATAACTGTTCACCTTTCTATTGTGTTGTCCTTCTTAAATGAGCATAGAATTATAATTGCAAAAAATATTCCTTCGGGTATTCTTGTCACTAACCTTTCCGGGTTCGAAGCAAAAAGATCAAAGGAACAACAAATGCAAGGTATGTCCAACCAATCATTATGCAACATTGAATTGCATTCATCCAATCTTGATTTCGCCGAATTCAAGCTTGGGGGATATACTTCCATAAATACATCTTTTGCCATGTTGCTACATTATTTTGGTTGTCCCTACCTTTAAGGCATGCTCAATTTTTCTAAACAACAATCATGCTCGCCATCACCTGTTTGAGTAAATCTCTATAGTGCTCTTATGCTACCTTTGTTTGCTATCGTATGCTTTGGTTTGGAGGTGCTTCATAATCATGATATGGGTACTTCTATTGGCATTTAAATTAAGCGTGGTGCTTAGGTTAAATAGCCTTCCTTAATCCGATTAGACATGGAGTCTAGTTTGGTTATTGAACTAAAAACTGCTATAGTAGACATTGGTATATTTTGTTGGACTAACCCGTGAGAAAAACTTCCAAATCCAAATTGGGAAAGTCCAGAGATGAACTCACATTGGAGATGAATCAAGGCATATGATGAACTCCAACAACTTCACATAGAAGACATAGCTCATTCATCGTCCAAGAAACAGTTGAAGGAATTTATGGCGTGCATATTCATGGTGAACCTACCAAAACACCGCTTCAGTGATGGAACAAAGGAGACAAGAGTGCTACAAGAAGGATCTACATCAATAGCACTCACCCAAAGGAAGTGGATGAACAAGGTGACAAGCTATGAGCAACCTTGAAGACATCATAGCATTGAACCCAAAACTCGAGCTAGGACACCAATGAGAAGCTAGGTGCAACTCACCTCATTTTGGCCAATCAAAGGCCTCGCTCTCGTTGTTCTCGAAGCCACCATCTTGCACGTCGGCGAAGAAGGACAAGCATGGCATGATAAGCATGCTTCCTTGTGTCAACCAATCACCATCAAGGGTTGACTACCGACCAAGTCCATGAAGACCATGAACAACTACATTTGCAAGATAATGTCCCTAGGCCATTGGAGATGAAGCTCGCATACAAGTCTCTTCCTTGATCATCAAGATGGATGGTGTATCATTAACTCGCAACTCTTCGCCATGCCACTAGAAGACAAAGACCATCAAGGAAGAACTTGAGTCTACATCTCCAATGAACATCAATTAGTCAACCAAGACTCAACAAAAATCAAGAATGGTTGACAAAAGAAGATCATGCAACTATCCGCATCCTCATGTCCTAGATTGGATAGTCCAATGAAAAGAAGAATGCAAAGGAGAGATCTTTGCTCAATGGACCTAGAATCGAGAGCCCTCTCCGATAGACTTAAGAACAGAGGATGAACAGTGTTCAAGAAAATGGAGTTACAACACACTTCGAGGGATGTTTCAACACACACACACTTGGCTTCCAGTGACGAGCGACAGCAAGCTTGGGGGAGGAAGGCCACCGACTCCTCTAATAATGATCCAGCAACGCTCTTCCTCTTCTCAAGCCTCCGTCGCTCTGGCACGCTGGTTTGCAATCCCTCCACTCACAATTACTTCTCCTTTATAAGTTTGAATGTTTTCTATACATGTCATACACATAAATCAAACTTAAGACAGAGTAAAATCAATCCTTAAGAGAAGAAGTAATGTTGAGTAAATGTTCTGTGCTAATTAAAATTTTCAAACCAACTTTTCTTTAGCATAGAATATGACCTCTAGCTCTATAACAACTCTACCCTTGTTATTATATTCCTTCGGGTATGTGCTGTCCACTAATCCTCTGCAGTGAAGAAACAATAAGTGGAGCACGAGGTCTAGATGCTGCCAGCTTCACAATTAAGGCTTGACTCCAGACCACTGGACAAGGAAAGAACATGGGTGACATCTTCCTCAGAGTTACCATCTCAAGAGGTGTAGTTCTCAAGGTCTCTACCTTTAAGAGCAAATGATGCACCGAAGAAGTGAACATGATAAGAAGTCCTATTCAAGAGACTTAAATCACCGAACCCTCGCCAAGGAGGTAACTTGGTAGTTATCCATATTTCCCATTTTAGCATTGCACAAGTTTTTCCTTTAGCATATTTACTTTTTGCATAATCAATCCTTGTTGCATATTTATTTTGCTACATCTACATTAGAAAAGAAAATAATTTTGTCTCGCATTGCATCTAGAAAATGCTAAGCCCCATGTTAATAATTTTGTGGTGCGACAGCCCACAAAGATATCCACTGTGGTGGCATAAAAATAAGTTTTCATCTTAGTTACATTTTTCTGTCTACATACCATAAAATATAAAATTGCAAAAATATTAAGATCCTACTAAAAAGATTTTATGTTAAGAAGGTTCTAGACATTCAAGGCTTAGAGGGTTATCACTAACACTTAAATCAGTTCCACAAGCTTTGTTGTCTATTTGAGCCTGACAGAACTTAAAGGATCAAGAAAAGCTAACAGGCAGAAGGACGTCCTGTCCCTTGTCGGAGTCTTGTCTTCAACGTCGCAAATGCCGTCTCTACAGCCATTATCCCCGACACTCCGGGAGGGGCGCACGCCTTCACCGCGATCGGCAACACCAAGACTACGTCAACATCCAGCTTGGGGGAGAGCACCCCTTGTATCCAGCTAAGTATCACTAGCATATCTATCTATATCTATCTATCTATCTATCTATCTATCTATCTATCTATCTATCTATTTGTTAAGTTTGCAAAATAAAATAGAGGAGAGTATGTGAAAAGTCTCTTCTGCTAAAATAAACCCTACGAATAAGCTCTTATATGGAAATGATGAATAGTTGCTCGCCGTAATTTCTTTCAAGTACCTAGTTTTCAACCTTGCACTCTCCCGAGTTTTGGACACAACCGTTTAGATTTGAGATTTACTCGAACCCGAAACTTGTGGGTAGCGAATGCTTGATCTAAGTCTAGGTAGTTGACGGATATGATATGGGAAAGTTTTGAGCTGTTGTCCATCTTGTTCCTAGAGATGCTAGAGTTCGGAGAGTTTATCTTTTAAAATCTTAAAATTTCTGCATGATGAGTTCCCGTATGACGAGAGTTAAAAATTCCTACCACATGCCCATACATTCATGCTTGCTAGATTAGGAAAACCCATCTATTTATATAGATCATATTGTAGGCTTGAGTGTAGTCTTTATAGGCATTGAGTGTGGTTATGCTTTTTTGTGGACCCATAAGGAACCGGTCATGCGGTTAAAGTCAATACTATGTGCTCTCCATCCATTGATCTATGCTACTGTCCTCGAAGCATGCACCCATTTTATAAATACTACATTCATTCCCGTGTTACTTCGTCCCTAGAAGTACCACCCACATATAGATCCATATCCACTACAAATCGTGCTATCTCTACCCCGGAGATACGCACTTATGCTGCTCCTACCTTGGGAGTACGCATTCCCCCACATATTGTCTTTGTCTCTACCCCGGAGATACGCGCTTATGCTGCTCCTACCCTGGGAGTACGCATCCATCCATCCATCCATCCACAAAATACATACGCCACTCATTTCACTTCATCCAGAAAAGGTTCTACTCCTATCCTGGGAGTGAACATCTAGAAATAATCGTCGCCGTTCCATTTGCCTACATAAAGCTCCAGTTATTTTAGTTGATATTCCCTATTGCTATAGTTCCATTATGAGGCTTGGCTGTTGTTAAAAAAAAAAGAAAAAAAAAGAAGAAAGGAAAAAAAAGAGAAAGAAAGAAAGAAAGAAAGAGTAGCCAAGTCCTTCCTTTCAAGAAGTTTCAAGGTTTCCGAATAAAGGGAGTCATGTTATCCCCAAAGGAGCAAGTGTAGAAGTAGATGTTCACCAAGTGATCACCCCTTATAATCATCACCCCAAAGTGATCATTTCCTTATCATCATCATCTTATCATCCATCCCATTTCCTCATTCACATGCACATATGACTTTATTATTATTTAGTTCCTTTGGATCCATGTCATAACTATGCAATATATGCAAGTGAGTTTGAGTGTCTCCCCACCTATGAGCTCCACATAAGCCTATTAGAAAGTAGGGTGAGAGAGAGAAGGCAACCTCACTATGCCTTAACTCCAAAAATACCACATATTCTGAGAGTAGAGAGAAGGCATACACTACTCATGCCTTGGAGAGGATCCAAAAATACCACAAATGAGAGACACGAAAGGTTCATACAAGGAACTCGAGTTTTATTTGAAAATCTTGCAAAAACTCCGGAATAATAGTTGATCAAAGAGCGAGAAACATAGCGCTTGACTTGACCATTCTGTCTTTCAACTGCTCAAGACCCAAGTGACGGCTACAAGCCCCATGGTGAAAGGTAATATGAGTAAGTTTTGAGTCAGAATAGTTCACTCTAATCCGGAGGAGAGTTCTTGTTTGAACGCATGTGTACTTTTGAGGCGTGAAAGCATTGTAGCAACTCCTGATCCATCACTGAGTTTATCTTTGCTCAGAGACGAGCAAAAGGTAAGCTTGGGGGAGTTGTTGACGGTCGTTAAGTGCCAATTTTTACCATCAACTAGACATGAGAAAGGACTAAAATATGTTCACCAACTAGATATAGGGGTTATCGATGAATTCCACGAGTTTTGGTGAATGTCTGTTTTCAACAGGTGTCACCGAAAATACCCAAGGAAGGCCCACATGTCAGGTTTACATAGAGATAATCGGGAACCGGTGAAAATTCTGTAATCTGGAAGGTTCGAGAAGGCTCTGGACCAAACGGGAGCCCGAACGGGCTCGGTGGAGAGTCGGCCGACTCCCCCCTTGGGCGGCCGACTGGCCAGTTCAACCAATCAGAATCAGCCTCGCGGATCCCTGTTCCACCGCCTTTGAGGATGAATAATAATCGTCCATTTAGGTCGGTTTGATCCGAGGGCTGCGGTGCATCCTAGGGGGCTATATAAGCAGGGCCCCTGGCCCCTGGAGGAGGCATCCCTTGAAACCCTAATTCATTATTTCCAGAGAGGATCAGGTGAGGGGGTCCCTTGAATGGATCTCCTCCCTAGAGCCTAGCATTCAAGATAGATAGAGAGAGTATAGGGTGGAGGTAGAGTTGGAGGAAGCCCGGCATGTCGGTGTCTCCTCTCCGGTTGTACTGCGGGATCAAGTCTCCTAACCCGAGGCTTGGTTCTAGGATCATTACGCAATTCAACTTCGATACTAGTAAGTTCTTGTTATTATTGCTCTTTGGTCTATGAGTTTACTTTATTCGCTTCCGGTTGGGAATAGAGTAATCGTTCGTAGCGTAAGCGTGGTGCTTGGGCTAGGTTCACTCGTAGATGCTCCCTATCCGGCCGGAACCGTGGTAGTAGCGGGGAGATGACAGTCCTTTGTTACCTTTGTAATCCACTTCCCGTCGTAGGTAAGGTAGGTCCAAAAGTGCTAGGTTAAGCATCCTCTGTGGTGTCTTTTCTTAGGTGCTCCCATAGAGTAGTAGTTGCAAAGCTTGCCATAGGTTGGAAGGAGACTGTGGTAGTAATCCTCTCTATATCACTCATTACCTTGTCTGTAGCTCAGGGGTTAAGTATAGACTTGGGTTAGTCAGATGCACGTTTTCTCCTAGTGGATAAATAAATAACGATACTCTGGAATATCTCCCGGGTGAAGTGCTCACCGATATCCGTGCGCTTGCGGATTATTTCTCTTTGATTCTTTCGTGTGTGTATCTAGTATCAACACCCACCCACAGACCACGTCGCTCCCAGGCGGCCCGTAAATCGGCTCCGACGTACACATCAAAGAACACCGTCGCCCCCTGCTTTTCTGCTGCCTCGCGGCATCTGGTGAAGACCCTGCCGACAATCTTCGGCATCTAGTCGAATGTAGGTTCGGCTTGGATGTGCTTTTGCAGGATCTTGGAATATGGGTGAAAACCCTGCCTGGTGGTGCTGGGCCGGCGGCGATGACACATTAACGTCATCTTCCCCCTTGGAGGCGTCGTTGTAATTCCCTCTTCCTTTCATTGATGATGGCGCCTGCGGATGTCATTTACCTGCTTCTTGAAGGCATCAACATAAGCATACCTGCTCCTAGCCATGCCCTGCACTGCGGCATTTGGGACTCAGCTGCGACGTCAAGAGAAAGCCAAGGACGCCTTCTCGGATCAAATAGAGGGTCGAAGCATTTATTGTTTGTTGTAATGTCCTGGTCTATGTATAAGACTATGGCTTTTCTCTCTTTTGTTTTTCTATCTCTTTTTGTAACATTTGGCTGTGTACATCCCCGGATGTAGAGGCCGGATATTGAAATCCTTTATCAAAAAAATAAAACAATTAAAGAGATCTAGTGTTATAATCAAATACTTATGCAACAAACAAAACCTTACAAAGAATTTATGGATCACCAACAGATACATGTAGCCTTCAGGTGGCTATAGAAATCTCCGTGTCAACCAAAACACAAGTTTTTTTTTGGTTCCTACTGAGATGTCTTGAAAAGAGCAGTCAAGGAAAATATTCTTGAGGGTTTCTTTAGTTGCCCATTGACAACTAAAGAATCTTTCAAGAATCTTTTCCTTGACTCGCCCTTTTCAAGACATCATCTTTTCAATGGGCAACTAAAGAAACCCTCAAGAATCTTTTCCTTGACTCGCCCTTTTCAAGACATTGTTGGAACCTGAATTTTCCATCCAATTCATCGTTTCCTATAATTTTCAAAGGCCAACTAAATTCAAAATTCTTCATGGTTGCTATCATCATTTTAAGCTGGACAATATGTGGGGGGGGGGGGCTACAAATGGTCTCGGTGTTCAATGGGATTGCACCTAATACTCAGGTTTGCAGGAGCACCTTCAAAAGGGATGTTGCCCTACTTTCACACTGAATCAAAGGAAAAGAGAGGGTGAACTTTAATTCATGGATCAAAGTTTGGTTGTAATTCTTCTTTATCATTTTATTTCTTGAGCTACTATAGTACTATGTACTCTACCTGGTTTATTTAAGTATAATAATGTAGGGGCCCTGGCCCCCTGCAGAGTTCTAAAAAAACAGATAAAGGAGTCGTCAGAGCACCCAATTAACAGCATGACTGATTACCACCGAGAAACCCCAAGTGATTGCTACTCGTCCATTCTAGTGTGTGTATGTTCCTCTTATTAGTTCTTCAATCAAATCATAACATGTTTTTTTTGACACGAGGGCCATCCCCCATTTCCATTATTGCTAACAGAAATACCGTATTCAGAGTTTACAGGGAAGCAAAGCACAAGACCAGTTCAGGGTTTTAACAGAGATTACAAAAGGGTTTTGCAAGGCAACGACTACTCTCATCAGGACTTCTGCTCATCTGAGAACAGAAAGTGGATAGAATGCTATTTTTTGTAGACTGACGTTGATAAAGATCAACTACTTTGCGCCCTTCTTGACTCGCGTGCCTTCGCTGCTTCAGACTTGGTCTTGATCAGCACCCATCAGCCGAGGTTGATCCGTCTTCCTTTTCTTTGTCGCCAGCTCTGTTGCAATGTTCAGCATCACGGCCACTCCCTCCAGGATTGTCTCCTTGTCCTCCTCAACGAATAAGCCTGCCTAATAGCCCATCAGTGAGCAAGCAAAGAAGATGATGGAAGTTGGGTCTGTCAAGATTTTGCCTTCAAAACAAACTGAGTTACGAGTTTTCCATATAGCCCAGCATATAGCCGCAATACCCAGCGTATGGAATTTTTTACCCATCGGGAGCCAGCGTTCACACCACGTCCAGCAGGGGCGTCCCTGAGCCCGTGCGAGCCGTGCGACGGAACAGGGCCTCCAAAATCATAGGGCCTCAGGATTTACTAGATACCCTAAGTATATGTGATGATTATGGACTTTCTTTGAATTGAAAACTCAACAACAACTGTGTTTTTTGGCCAATAAATGCGGCCTTGTACAACATATGAGTTCAAGACTCCACCATGACGTGCGACTTTGTTTGGAAGGCAAAGCCAGAGCGGCAATTCCGATTCTTTCTCATGTAGTATGCTTCATCGCTATGCTTTCCTATTCCTTTTATTTGCCATCAGTGACGCCGTTCGTTGTGGATGAAGACCCAGTCCTAATTCTAGATCGAAGACATAGAGATGGATCGGAAGCCACGAGCACATGAGTTGTCAAGACTCTAGAGAACCCCTCATTTTACCATGTGGCCAAAGGTCGAAGCAATGATTTGGGAAATAAAAATGTATACTTCTTATGTCGCCATTACTTTTATGTTTCGGTAGTAGAGATTAGGCCTCCACTTATGTTTTCGACCTAGGCCTTCAATTTTGCCGGGACGCCGCTGCGTCCAGCACTGACTCACTTTCCTGGGTATATTATTCGCACCAATGGCCTTAGCCACAATTGCCCAAACTGCTCTAGCAGTGTTGCAATCAAAAAACAAGTGAGTAATGGTTTCAACTTCATCACAGAAGCAGCATGCTGGGGAACCAACCCAATTCCTTCTGATCAGGTTGTCCTTTGTTAGCACAACATTATTCAATAACAACCATAGAAAGATTTTCAGTTTAGCTGGTATTTTTCCTTTCCATATCTTACTGTGGAAAGGTCCAGCCTCATTTTTTGTCAATGCTTTATACATTGACTTTACAGAGAACTTACCATTCTCACTGAGCCTCCAAAAGAACAACATCCTTATCATTATCTAATTGCATATTGAGTAATCTTTCACATATAAGATCCCAAGACTTCTTCAAGTCATCCACCAACCACCTAGTGAAGGTTATGTTCTGTATATCTATTCTTGCATCTTTGATTGAACTATCCTGGTTTTCACAAATTTTGAAAAGATCAGGCATCAGTTCACACAATGGTGTATCAAACATCCATGAGTCTTTCCACAAGGCAGTGCCCTCACCATTGTGAATTATTTTTTTCCTGCCTTGAAGATATAAAGTTTTGACTTTTAACAAGTCATACCACATAGCTAAATCTGTTTGCCTGTGAGTCACATTACAAATCTCCTTCCCATTAAGATATTTAAATCTAATTATGGTCTGCCACAAACCATTTTCAGTTTCAAGTTTCCACCACCATTTACTTAAGAGACTTATATTCATCTTCCTTATATCAAATCGTAACATGTAGCTCAGGCTTTAATTTCTACTGAAACATAGTTGTGCAACGACCTCAGATCATCCATGTATAGTAGCCACACCGGACAATTAAATTCAACATGCCAAGTCGTGATCTTGGGAAAAAAACCTGATCCGGTCTCTAAGTAGTAACATGGCTGTCTTGCCGACCCCTTTCCCTTCCCCACCAATCCACCTCAAATCAGGGCCCCTCCCCTGATCAATCCTTGAATCGAGCTGCAGATCCTTAATCCTGGTGATTCGCTGATTCCGATCCACTTATTTTCCTCCCCATCGGTTAATCTTTTGGTGGCGCTCGGTTCTGTGCTGCCACCGGCTTCTTGCCGAAGAGTGCCTTCTTGCCGTAACTTTTTTCCCCTTTTCCCAATTCCAAATCGTCCACAAAAATCAACTCAATCTGCATCCATCTCCGATTCGTGGGTGCTTCAATCATACATCCATCTACCGATCGTCAGCTGCTCTTGTTGATTTTAGTCTCGTCCATCGTCTTCGCCGCCGTGACCTCGTCATTCATCTCCGCATCTTCCGCTCTTCTCCATTGCAGCGCCCCGTTCTACAACTATTAGACAGTAGTAATGCTGTATCAGTTCGACGAGGTTCCAAATTCCAATCTTTTTGCCTCGCTCGTTCGTTTCCTGCCCCTGTCCTCCATGGCCGGTGACAGTCCCATCGCTCCAATTTCCCCTTCCATGGATAGTGAGCCCCCGATCCACCTCCACATCCTCCCGATTCGTCGAAGCCCGAGGAGATGGCGCCGCAGGAACCCACCTTTCCCGTCACCGGGTTTGGTTCTGGCGCTGCTGGCTCCGCTGTCGTAGCGACGGCAGGGGTCGTTGGGGCCAACTCCAGCTCCGTGCTGGTGCTGCGGCCGGCTTCGCACGACACGGACCTGGCGGAGCTGATGGAGAAGGTGATGGTGGCCAGCATGGGCTTCCTCATCCAGACCACGTCACGCATCTACATCTTCCCGTCCTCGCTTGGCTTCGGTGTCTCCACGCGCGTGAGCATCGAGCTCGGTGCCGTCCGCCCCGACCACGCGGGCTGCACGGCCATAGTTAGCCTCATGCTCGGGTTCGCGTTCGGCGGCGTGGCGTCCGAGTTCGACTTCCTCCTGTGCGGCGCCGTCCGCCCCGACCACGCGGGCTGCGCGGCCACGGTCAGCCTCATGCTCGGCTATCAGGAAGCCAGCCTCCAGAGTCAAATCGTCATCGGCGGCCTCAATGCGGTGACGTTCAGTGCAGGCCTCCTCGGCTTCGAGAACACGGAGGCCCTTCTGGGGGACTGCGCGCTGGTGGCCACCCCGGTCATGCAGGACGGGTCCCTTCACCAACCTGCACCTCTTCTTCAACAGCCAGGAGCAGCTCTAGTCCATCAGCAACTTGGCTCCACCACCCTAGCTATGCCTCAGCTCCCTGACCCTTTTCAGCTGGCTGTCGGGGGGCTGGGTATACATGGTAGTCTTCAACAGGCTGTTCGGGAGGACCTGGCCGACAATCCAGCTCAAGACCACACTGCTGCTCCTCATCCAGGGGAGCTGGGAATTGCTCCTCACCCTTCGGATCGGCTCCAACCACTTCAGCACAGGCTAGGGCGCCAGCCTCAAGGGCGTCGGGTGGACAATGAATCTACTAGCCTGGAACTGCCAGGGATCGGGAGGGTTCCTGCGCAGTTCGAAGATGCAGCACCTCCAGCGTCTACTAATTTCCACTAAAGCCGAGGTTTGTTTCTTATCTGAAACTCGAAACAGTTCTATTTCCCGTACTGCTATTGTCAATCGGTTTAACATTTCAGATGCTTTTGTAGTTCAATCGCAGGGTCAGTCCGGTGGGCTTTGGCTCATATGGACCCATGCTGTTCACATAGATGTAGTAGAGCATGACCACCACTATATATTAGCAGTGTGTAAAAGTACTTCTAGTTCTGAACATTTTGGCTTGGTTTGTATCTATGGTGATCCTCATCACCGTACTACCTCTAATATTTGGTCCAGGGTGCTTCATTTTGTTGTTAATCATAGCACCCTGCCTATCGTAGCTATGGGAGACATGAACGAACTGATGCATGCAAGTGAAAAATCTGGTCCTGGCAGGCCTACTATTACTCGTATTAACATGTTTTGTGATTATGTGAAGCACTGTGGTTTCATTGACTTGGGGTACAGCGGTCCGGCCTATACTTGGACGAACAAGCGTTTCAGCACTACTCCTACCTTCCAGCGACTTGATCGTTCTTTGGCAAATATTGAGTGGTGTACTAAGTATCCTCGTACTGCTGTATATCATTTACCCATGCTGCAGGGAGATCATGCTCCTATACTTACTATGATGCATTCTAATCGTCCAAAAACTAATAAACTTTTTCGTTTTGAAAATTGGTGGATTATGGAGCAGGATTTCTCTGATGTGGCAAAGCAAAGTTGGGACAAGTCAAACAGCCGGCCATTCCATCAAAAAACCAAGTACCTTTCCTACGACCTCAAAAAATGGAGAAAAACAAAGCCAAATCTATCCTCCCAGCTTAGCACTATAGAAAACCTCATCTCTCAACAGCAAGCTAAGCCCCCGCATCAGCAAGACTTTGCCCTTCAAAAGCAACTAGCTACCCAGCATAGTGATCTCCTTGACAAAAATGAAGAGTTCCACCTTCAGAGAGCTAAAAAGAACTGGGCCAAATTAGGAGATAGAAACACTGCCTATTTTCACCAAGCTATTACCAAAAGGAATAGAAAAAATACAATTGCCTACCTTCACAATCCTGATGGCACTGAAGCTACTACTCCAGATCAAATTGCCACTACTCTTCTCAATTATTTTTATAAAATATATGGCATTAATTCCACCTCTAATCCCGTCAATAGCTCTTTGATTTTGCAGAGGAACATATTTCCACAATCTCAGTCTATACCGATTGCTTCCTCAACAGCTCAACAAGCCGGGATGCAAGCCTCCTCTCAACAACAACACCCTCTCAACAACAACACAGAGCAAGGCAACCCTCAACAACAGGAACAAAGCTTCAGTACCGATGCATAACAAGGCAATACATCCCAGTCTGATCTCCATCTCTTCACCAACTCCACCCCTACAATACAAGAGTTGCACATCATCATCAAAGCAATGCGTAGCAATGCTTCCCCCGGTCCTGATGGGCTCAATGCAGGTTTCTATAAAGCTGCTTGGGGATGGGTATCTAACGACGTTCACAAACTTGTAAGTGATTTTTATGCATCTGCAACTTTGGATGAAGAAATTACTCATACCTATCTAACCTTGATTCCAAAAAAATTACAACCTATTGTGCCCCAGGATTTTAGACCCATTAGCCTCTGTAATGTAATTTATAGGCTCATAGCAAAGACCCTTGCTGATAGGCTCAAACCTTTTTTGCCAAATTTTATTGATCATGGCCAGTCAGCTTTTATTAAGAATAGATATATCTCTTCTAACATTATCATTACTCAAGAGATCATTCACTCCTTTGGTCTTAAAACTTGGAAAGACAAGGCTTTTCTTCTCAAGAAAGATCTGGCTAAGGCTTTTGACAGATTAAACTGGGACTTCCTCACTCAAGCCCTGCAACGTCTTCAGCTGCCTTCTCACTTCATTCAGCTTCTCAGGGCTTGCTTCACTTGCCCTCCCATGGCAGTTCTAGTCAATGGTGATCCTACAAGTTTCTTTTACCCTAAACAAGGCATTAGACAGGGATGCCCTCTCTCACCTTTTCTTTTTGTAATTGCCATCAATGAGCTCTCTATAGCCTTAAATCAAGCTATGCAAGAAGCCAACCTCCAGGGAGTTAGTTTAGGTTACAATTGCCCTCATATTCATTCACTGTTATTTGCTGATGATCTTATTTTATGTGGAGCTGCAAGTTTTCAGGAAGCATCTATTATAAACAATATTCTCAATGATTTCTGCCAGCGGTCAGGTCAGACTCCCAATCTCAACAAATCCTCCATTCTTTTTAGTAAAAATGTTGATATCTCTGTGAAAGCTCAAATTAAAAGCATTTTTCCTGTGCCTGATTTGCTCCCCAATGCTATTCACTTGGGCCACCCGCTTATCTTTTCTCACAAGGATAAAAATAGAGCTTATAATTTCATTTATAACAAGTTCCTTGCTAAGTTACCTCTTGTCAAAGCTAATAAGATTAATCATGCTGGTCGCCTTACTTATATTCAATCTGTTTTATCCTCTATTCCGGTTTATTATATGTCAACCATTATTTTCTCCAAAACTTTTATTGAAAAAATTATCTCTGTTATGAGAAGATTCTGGTGGGCAGGTGTGCAACAGGATGATCCTTCCAACCCTATGGCATACAGATCATGGGATGATATCTGTCAATCCAAAGAAAATGGTGGTCTAGGGATCAGAGATCTCCATACTGTTAACAAAAGTCTAGTTATCCATACTGCTTATAACATTGCAAATTCAAAAAACCCTTTTCTCACTGCAGTGTTAAAATCAAAGTATTATCCTCATAACTCTTTTTGGAATGCTCCTAATAATTCTACAAAATCAGTCTTTTGGTCCTCCCTTTTGCAGGTTAAACAAGAGCTTACAAATAATGTAACTTATCAAATACATGCAGGGAACTCTTCAATTTGGTCCACTCCTTGGTGTCCTATGTGGAATTCCATATATGCACACCTTCTAGATCCAGTTACTACTAACCCTTTGCCCTCAACTGTTTCAGATTTATGGATCCCCAATACATAGGAGTGGAACATGGATCTTCTAAGCTCTACCTTTGATGATCAGGCTATCCAACAAATCGCTGCAACTCCCACAATCCCCGAAGATAAGCCGAGATATCCTTAGATGGATGCCACACTTGACAATGGGTTATGCTCTACAAAAAGTATTTATAGGCACCTTGCTACACAAAACCACATTCATCTTCCTTCTCAAGGGTCAAGAAGCATCCTTCCTCAAGTTAATCAAATTCTACAAAAGGTTTGGAAATCCAAAACCCTTCCTCCCATCATCAAAACTTTCAGTTGGAGGTTGATTAGACGTGCTTTAGCTACTGCACAAAGAGCTTCTACCTATTCCACTCATATTGACCCTTTCTGTGCTTCTTGTGGTCAAAATGAAGATGATGCTCATATTTTCTTCCACTGCAATTTGCCTAGAGCTGTTTGGTTCTCTTTCAATCCTTCCTTGAGAACTGATTCTCTTCCGGATGAGGAAGATGGCATCCAACTTATTTTGCAAACAATTATCAATGCTTCTACCACTGAGGCTCAAATCCACAAAATATTCATCACCATGTGGTTCCTCTGGAAAGCCAGGAATGACAAACATTTCAAAGGAAAGTCATGGACTCCAATCCAGGTTCATAGTGCAGCTGCAGCTATGATGACCACCATCAGCACATTGGATCTCCAAGGTATGACAGTTTCCTCTGCAGGTCAACAACAGCAACATCCGGCTCCAAACCAGCAAGGATCTTCACAGACACCAGCCACAGCAACTCGTGATGATCCACCACACCTTGATTCAGGTAATACCACTTCTTTGCAGCAGAACCCAATGGCGAACAGGTTCGCTACTGATGATCTGGCAAATCCTTTGATCATTTGCTACACGGACGCATCAATTTCTCCTGATGTTGGTGGACTTCGCCTTCGACAGGCCGGTCTAGGTATCAAATTTGTAAACATGCAGGTGCAACCAACACACACCATCTACATCAAGGCTGTCATGAAGGATATCTCTTCGGTTGTTATGGCCGAAGCAGGAGCTCTTGCACTAGCTGCAAGTATTGCCAGAGCATTGGGATATACACATGTTTCATTTTTGTCAGACTGTAGCCAATTGGTGGACTTTCTTTTGGCTTCAGATCATGCCAACCCTCCCGATTGGAGAATGAAAGTCTTCACTCAAGCTTTCGATAATTGTTCAGCCTTTGTTCAGCCTAGGTTGTATAAGATTAGCCGCAATGAAAATTTAGAGGCTGATGCTTTAGCTAAAGCAGCCCTGTTAGCTGCTGATTCTGCTCATCAACCGTTCTCGGTTGATTGCTCCTTTGGAGCTCATGTATCCCAGTGTATCCTTCTTGATGCACTGCATTCTGTAACCTTCCCAGGAACTTTGTTCATAGCAGCATCTTGCTGCTGATATTAATGGAAGTGATGTTTGTTGTAAAAAAAAAAAAAAAAAAAAAAAACATGCCAAGTCGTCCTCGTAACATAGTTGTTCCCCTAAGAGTATCTTCCATAGAGCATCAGCATCTACTGCAGTCGTCCTCCCAGACAATTAAATTCAACATGCCAAGTCACTCCAAAGAACATGCAATCAATCTAAAATTCCAATCTACCAGGGGTCTTGCTTTCCACCAGGATGTTTCATATGGAACACCAACCAGGAACTTAGTTTCCAAGTTGTCCAATCCTGATCGACACCAACAAGGCAACAACCTCCAGCATAATAACATATTTCAACCACCACAGCGTCATGGCATGTTGCATTCACACCATTGTCAAAAGCAATATTTTAGCCATGCATATCTTGTGGAATCATCATACAAATACATAATTGCTTCATGTTTAAAGAAAGAAAACAGGGACAAATTAAAGTTGCCTGTATTTCTAATTTATTATATGTTGTTAAGATATTAGTACAACTAATGTAAGGTGGAACAAGCAAAAAAATTTATAGCGTAAAGTGAAAAGTCATACTTATACAATTGATTTTTTTTCTGAATCCTTCCAAGCTCTATTGATCAGCAGCAGAAGGTCTTCTCTGAGTCTTCATTTAAAAATGTGCAAAAAGGGCAGCGTCATCGAACGAGATATGGAGTGCCAGTGATCACTGACAGATGCATGATAACTCCAAGTCTTCACTGCCATAAAGCGTCGAACAGGATCCATGCGTGTACAGCTGAAAGATTATTGATAGATAGACTGTTGACGACTATTTTTCAAAGCAAGTGCACGTCTAGTTGTCCTAGCCTCTTGTCAAACTGATTGGAGATTTGGAGTACACTTGACTGGTCAAAATACAAGACGTCTTGTAGGAAGCAAATAAACTGCGAGAGGAAGAGGACAATGAAGAGGTGCAGGTTGGCCGTTATCTATTACGAGGCGGAGTTGCTGTAGAAGAATGCCAGGTACTGTCAGGGGTGGAGCTCTGCTTTTTTTTTTCGCGAGCAGACATATATGTCCGTATTTCATTAAGAGGAATGGAATGATCATAAGACCTACAACATAGATTAGGATAATGGTGGCGAGAAGCCATCAGCAACCCAAACAGAAAGCCTAACTACTGGATCCGTAATGTTTGTATTACATCGATAACTAATTTTGTGATCAAAAGTTGGAAAGCTCAACAAAGGCGACTCGTTACGGCTCGTCCAAAACCAACGCCGGCACCTCGTCCGTAAATCAGCCCCTCCCCAGGTAGTACAACAGGGGCGGAGCTCTGCAAGCTATGGCGCTCGCCATACCTCAAGTTTCACTGTAAAAAACTGTCAGGCAGCGGCTAGAGGAAGAAAAACAGTAGCAAACCACCGTTACCTCGTCGTTCTTCTGGGCTTTGATACTCTGCATTTGCGCGCTACTAGTTTATTTTGTATGTACACGTATCACGTATGGGCCATTGGGCCGTTTAGCCTTTTCCTTGGCCAGCCCTGATACAGCTTGGGAGTCACGACGTTTCATTGTCCCCGCGTCGCCGTCTAGCGCTCAGGCGCTCAGCCATCTTTTGCGGCGCCGGCGCCGCCAGATCAAGCGATAAAGCGCAACTACAAAAATCCTGCATCTGCGTCCGCAAGTCGCAAGTCCAGGCATTGCTAGGGACTGAATCTATCACCAGTCATCAAAATCACTAGATCAGGAAATCAATGATCACTAAACAGGTAAGGCCAACCGCCCCTGTTTGTATTTTTTTAATGAAGTTACGGGATGCCTGATTGTTCGTTAATTACTTAATTTATTTTATTTGTTTAACTTATGAATTAAATTATCTAAAGGGTATGAGAGCAAGTATAGTAATACAGTCCACCAGCAGGTTGTATGATTTTGTCACGTCATATACAACCAACTAAAAGCCCACCTCATCTACAAACAGGTGAGAACCATCACTGCCTTCACCTTCACCCTCACCGCCACCATACATCCCTTCTTGGGCTCCACCGTCGCTATGGATACTCTTGTAGAAATCAGGTAGCTGCTCACCAAGCTTCCTAGGAGTTCTCTTAATTAACCTTCCTGGGACTCAGCACCTTGGTCAAATTGGCTACTGGATTCAAAACAATGTCCTCAGAGTAGCTATTTCTGGCCACATAGTTGTGATGATCAAATTAGAGCACAAATATATTGAATTTATGAGCCATTTTATTCATGACACTAGTATTATCATTAGTGCTAACTAGAAGGATTCCCCGCGCGTTACCGTGGGTATTTCAGTAGAATTTTGATTGCATATAGAGAAACCTCACACATGTTCTATATGTTGCTTTAAATCATCTGCTAAGTATATATAGTTGCACACCCAAATATGAGCCAATGGAGCCCCTCTTCCTTTGAATGGTTAATTGCATTAATGTTAAGATATATTTGGATATGTGAAGATGCATACAGATGAAATGATTTGTGTTCAAGCACCAGGAACAGCTAGAAGGCAACAAATGTATGGGCATATGGTTTGTCGAATTCAGCATATATGTGAAACCTGCTTCTTGGCATGCATGATTGATCTCTTCCTTGGCTATGCCATCTCAGAGAAATATATAAGAAAATATTAATAATAGGTCAACTAATTATAGATGACATAATATAGCGAAAAGATGGATTGTCCCGATGCAAAAGCACCCGAGAGAACATGCATAGGAAGAGTAGAAGAGGTTTTCAAGGCGGAGCCAGGGCGTCGTGGATCACAGGCGAGCGGCAGGGTCAAGGCCAACAGCGTCAGGGCTTCGGGTGTACTGCGCTCCTGGTCATCTTCGCCTCGGGCGTACTGCGCTCCTGGTCATCTTCGCATGGGCTACAGGGCAAGGTACTATGGACTGTGGCCTGGTCACACACACACACACATCGCCAACGAACTCTACTCAAATCAGAAAAAATAAACACGAAAATTCGTCATGCGCTTACCCACCCTTGAGAATCTCGCATGTATAACTGAGCAATGATATATAAGAGCGTATATAGAGCTATATATAGACCATCCAAATCCAAATGATGAATGCCATCGATGTCGAGAGAATGTCAAGCGCTAGAGCTGAAACTACAGTTAGTTATTAGTACTGTCTGCTAACATTAACAATTTACTCGGTGCATGGGAGTGGGGAGAGAAGGGGGATGGGCCGCGTTGTGCGTCGAGGCGATGGCCATCAAGGCATGCATGGAGGATGGTATATGGAGGTGGAGGTTAGTTGCATGAGCACTAATTGATGTTTTTTTAGATGCTTGGAGGTGGGGTGCGTTACCGTGTATATGGATTTACGGGTGTTGATGAGGTGTCTTTTTTTAATCAGGCGTGTGGACTGGAAAGTGGGGTCAGCTGATGATGTGGCATCATGAAAAGCTAGAGAAGTACCCTTATGGGCATTAGCTTTATAGGAGTTTAGGATTATACAAAGACCATCAGACATTTGAGAAATACTCTTCCCAGGAAGAAGCCAATATACTCTGAGTAGAGTACATGAAAATATTATCTCATCAATCACTTTGAAATTCTAGCACTCAACTTTCACATTATGAGACCATGCCACTTTCTCATTAAGATAATAACAAGTAGTTCCTATTCCACACCATGTACCTCTATTGTGAACTTATTGTGAACTCAGTAGCCCCAGGTTCTAAGGAGACAATGAAAACCCCAAATTACAACATGATTCCATCTAAAACCTAATCCTATCGCCTAAAGCTAATCATGTATCCACAACACCCATCTAGTTAAAAAACAACCTTGTACATGATTTGGGAACAAAGCTACTCACATACACTAGGGGTGGTTCTCCTTTTGCTCGCAATCGCCATGCCATAGTTCCCAAAATTAGAGATCTTCACACCCAAAAATCTGGCCAATACTTCACCATCACCACTACAGAACTGAAGATCAGTGTCGGTTCAACTCCCCCCCCCCGCACTACCCCAAAAAAATATTCTCTGATTTTAAACCGGCACAACCATACCGGTAGTGACGGGGGTTCGCATCTGTGTCGGTTCTTCCACCCCGACACCGCTGTCGCCTCGTAGTCACTAATTTATAAAAATCCTAAAACTGGAGACTTAATCATGAACAACAATGTACCTCCAAACTATATTTTAGCATGCGACAAATTGAACAATTTTCTCATCAAGATTGTAAAAGAACCTACGTCCCTGTTCCTCATACAAGAACTAATTATCATCAAATCCACCATGTAATGAGCCACGAATTTGAATGGGTTCATAAACCGACCTTTTGGAAGATCAATTCACCGCAGTTTGCTTGGATGCCTTCCTCAAAATCAAATCGGAAACTGCTTGATGTCTAAAATGGAGAAACAAACCACAATGATAATGAAGCAATGTAGCCATCATACCAATAGTAATTAAGCAACAAAATCAAAGGAGGTGATGCGTTGTTAGTTGTTACTAACCATAAAGCAAGAAGGCCATGTCCATGCTTCCAAATCTAAGAGCTCGACAGGTAAGGGTGCCTACAACAATGGAGGGAGGGAGGAAATGCGAGCCCTCCCTGGTTGTGTGTGCTCTGAATCGGAGAGAGGAGGGAGGAGAGGATGATAGCTTTATGTATTAGCAGTGATCACTGTCGAGTGAAACCACAAACCAATAGTGTGATACGTCCACATGTTGTGTGAAGCCATAGGTCGACACTAGTAGAACTATATCAATGTCGGCTATGATAGGTCCGCGTCAAATCACTGCTGGTTAATGGCTTAAACCTCACTTCCAGTTCCGGTTCTCTGACAAGTCCAATCATTTTCTGATTTTGAAGCCCAAAACCAACACTAAAGAGTCATTACTTCTGGTTCAATTAAATCCGACATTGATAGTGCTGGCACTGAAAGCCGATTTTGTAGTAATGGATGTACGCCTCCTCCTCAATCACATCTAGACACTGCCAATCATCACCAGCGATCGACGTCGGCGATCCTCCCACCACCAACCCCTTCCCATGAGTTACACTCTAAAAGGGGGAGTGGGAGAGGGAGACCGAGAGCTAGGGGTTGGGGGAGGAGCACATTGAAAAAATGCCAACACTATCCCCTTAATTATGTTGGCTGCACGTGCTAGGCTGCTGCTAGCTGCTGCTATGACGGACGTGGCCTTAGTGACCTGGTCTGGATGGTATCTGGGACTTAGTCATAGTTCATGGACCCAGTTGAGCAAAATAAGTTTATGGACCTACATACATAAGAGGGTGGCAAAAGTTAAGGACCAGCATCGCATTTCACTCGTATATTTTCATCATTAATGTGGGCTGGCTCTTATAAAACATCATACACAAAAAAAGAAATTAATAAAATGACTACTTTGGCATCACATATTTGTCATCGAAGGCCCCATGTATTGTAGTAGTGACTAATGATCTATGGTTGTGTGAATGGGACATTGCTTTTGGTTTATTGGACCATAGTAGACTTGCCTATTTTGTACCCTTCTCTAGTCTAGATCGAACTTATCTTTTGAGTTTTGTGAGATCCTTGTTCCAATATGTAACCACCAACAGACAATAATTAACACCAAGAAATATAAAAAATATTTCCCTGATCTTTATGAGCTTCCGAGCTTCAATCATGTACCTACTACGTAGGTGTATAAATTAAAGATTCCACAAGAGGGCTAAAAAAGTGCTTTTAACAGTGTGCAACATGTCATGACGCTGATGCGTGCAATATGTGTTATGTGGAGGTTGTTGCTGGTGTTCTTGGGGTTTGGGCCGCATGGGCAACTGAGTTCTCTTGATTGGTGTTCCATGAAATATATTAATTAGTGCAAGACCCCGGGTACATTGGCATTTTTTTTTTGTCAAACATTGGCATTTTGGATTGCATGTTTGTAGAGGAGTGGTTTGGCCTGTTGAATAATGAATTTCTCTGTGTGCAATGCAGTAGTAGATGCTCTGAAGGTATCTTGGTGGTTACATGACTGATCTTTATTAGGGTGTTGCACAGCTGGCTTTTAGTACAAAACTTGCTGTACATGTCAGGATGTCTTAAGTCTTAACATGTCTTCATTAGCAATTATATTATTCTAGTTGTTCTGAGGCATGCGCTTGTCTGGTTTCGGCGGTAAGCTTGTTTCATTATATATGCACTTCAGTTTCAATGAAACTGAAGTACATGCATATATGGTCTTCGGTATTTGTGCGGGATCCTAGCTTGAAAAACTAGAGTGACTTCATTGATATCTCAGACTCAAACAAAATGCTAGTATATAGTATATAATTAGAGAACTATGAGGGCCATACAAACACTAGACAGGAGGCGTAGCAATTGCTTCTTGTTTTTTTTTTCTCGAATATGCATAATAATTGAGCATCATTGTAACTAAGGTATAAAGAGTTTAACCATACAAACGACGCGCTTCTGTCGAGCGCTCTACAAGGTCGACAGGATGACTGTCCAAACATTATGCCGCTGAGTCACCATGCTGTTGGGAGCTCGGAGGGTTCCTCTTTTTGATGATGCAGGACAGGGCGTAATGGAATGCCATATAGGCCAGCACGGCTATGACCAGCAATAACACATAGACAGATGTCTTCCACCGCCTGCTTGAGCCGGCTGCGTAGGCACCTAGGAGGCACAGCAAATCCAGCACAATTGTTGTGTTCATCACCACAAGCCACCTCTTGTGCCAGGTCTTGTCCACAAATAGCTTCTTTGGTACCAAGAGGAGAAGGATGACCACAATGGACGCCATGAACGAAGTGGAGTTGCTATAGAAGAAAGCTAGATACCGGGGCCTCCTGTTGTCGTGCATCACCGGGTTGCCGGCCTCGTACCCTCCACTGCTGCTCTGCCAAGCTCCGCCTGGCGGATCTAGGCCAGCCTGGTAGGTGACACTTGCCACAAGGATCCCTAGCAACATGAGGTACTTGCGCTTGGCATGTATTCTCTTCTTTTTTTCTTTATGTATACTGTCGGTCTCCATTCCTGGTCCTTGTGAAGTACCAGTAGCAGTGTTGTTGATGGTGGTCGTCACGGGCACTTGTGTGTTGGCTTCCACTGCTGCTCCTTGTGAAGTTGTGCTGTTGTTGCTGCCCTCCTCCACTTTGGTGGTGCAGCCCGTGAACCAAAACACCAGGAACAGTAGCAGTATGAAGAAAATGACCACTACTACCAACACGAATATGTAGACAGATGTCTTGATGTGCTGCGTGCTTCCGGCTGCGTAGGCACCCATGAGGCTAAACAAGCCTACCGCCGTGCACACTGACAGTGCGTGGGTCCGTATCGCTGGCCTGTACAGCTTGGGGTTGACGAGGAGGAGGATGAGGGCGATGGACAGCATGAAGCTCACCGAGTTGCAGTAGAAGAAGGCCTTGTAGCGGCGCGGGAAGTTGTACAAGAGGACAGGGTCACCAGCATGGTTCCCGGACTGGTCGTCCTGGAGAAGGAACCCCCCTGGCGGAGTGAGGCCGGCTTGGTAGGTGATGGTCGCCACCAAGATGGCGAAGAGGAGCAGACGCTTGCGCGTCTTCTCCACCAACCCATTTTCCTTTTTCTTCGCTCTCTCGCTCCTTTTACGTGTGTCATCGTCCAGCGTGATGAAGATGACATGGATGACCACGTAGACAAGGACGGCGCCAGCCAACGACATGGCGTGGATGGAGGTGTTGATGTCCCGGCAGCTCCCGGCCGCATACGCGCCGATGAGGCCGAACAGGTCGAGTATCATGACCGCATCCAGCACATGGTGCGTGAGCAGAAACTTCATCTGGACCAGGACGATGGCGACCAGGGATGCCACCAGTGACACCGAGTTGCAGTAGAAGAAAACCTTGTATCGCCGGTGATTTGTCGTCAAGAGGATTGGGTCGCCAGCCATGTGGCCACCGCTGTTGTCCTGCCAGACACCGCCCGGCGGGTCCAGCCCTGCCTGGTAGGTGATTGTCGCCGCCAGAGTGGCGAGCAGAAGGACAAGAGAGCGAGCCTTGTCTGCCGATGATTTCTCCTTCTCTATTTTACTCTCCCTGATTCAGAGAGAAACTATATCAGTTCAACTGCAATTCAAATTGAATGTTGTGAATGACAATGATTTGCAAAGGAAGAATCTCAGCGTAGTACCTGCCATTCGCGTCATTTTCCGGCACTGCTGGCCGTGTTGATGGATCTTCCAACTTGATGATGTTGATGGTGTTGGTGGCTCCCATCATTGCTTGTTGCGGCACTGTTCGTATTGATGGTGTTGGTGGCTCTTCAACCTTTATGGTCTTTGTAATCCATAGGAGGAACGAAATGCACATCAGAACGGCAGCTATCAGGCTGGAGACGTAGACGGTGGTGTCGATCTGCCTGCAGCTGCCTGCGTTGTATGCACCGATGAGGCTGAGGAGCGCGACGACCATGAACACGTAGGCGTTCTTCGGGCGGAGCTTCGTGTCCAGAAGGACCACGATGATGAGCAGTGACGCGACGAAGGCCAGGGTGTTGAAGCCGAAGAACATTGCCAGGCGCGTGTTGTGATGGTCCTTGAGGATGGCGTCGCCGGGGCCGTGGCCGGGGCCGGCGGTGTCCCAGAAGCCCCCCGGCGTGCTCAGCCCGGCCAAGTACGTGATGCTCACGGCGAACGTCGCCAGAAGCATCAGGACCTTGCGGAAACGATCGTTCGCCTTGTCTTGTTGTTGTTTGACCTTGTTTGACACTGAAGTAACCGCCCGTACCATCTGGACCATGTTGCGGAGGCTGAGCCTTTGTTTCGGCTTCTGCTCTTCTCCTTTTTCGACGGCGGCTTCGGGTTCGGGCTCGCCGCCGCTGGAACCGCAGTTGAGGTTTCCGCTAGCCACCACCACCTGGCCAACGAGGTAGATGAAGACCAAGCCCACCAGCACCGAGGAGTAGACGGTGGTGAACGTGTCCCGGCAGGTGCCGGCGGCATAGGCTCCCATGAGGCTGACCAGGTCCACCACCATGACCACTTGCAGCGGCCGAACGGCGAGCCCGGACTCCGAGTGGCTCCTGTATTGCCTCACGATCCAGGAGGTGGCGGAGGAGCTCTTCTTGTCGTCCAGGGAGGCGAGGATGAGGACGAGGACGATGACCACGACCGACGCGGCGAACGCGGTGGCGTTGCAGTAGAAGAACGCCACGTACCGCCTGTGGTGGGTGTCCCGGATGATGGGGTCGCCGGCGAGGTGCCCGGCAGATGTGTCCTGCCAGACATCCCCCGGCGGGCTGAACCCGGCGGCGTAGGTCACCGTGGCCACCAGCGAGGCCAACAGCAGGATGTACTTGCGGAGCTCCAACGTGACTTGCTTGGTAGGAGGATCGTCATTTTGGCTATTGTTTGCTGTTGGCTGATCGGTAATAGCAGGTTGCTCTGCTGCTTGCACCATGGCGACAGAAACCTTCACTTGAAATTGCAACCTCGACTAGGGGTCAGGAGACGATGGTGTCTCAAGCTCTATCTGATCAGATATATAAGGGGGCACATGGTGCTGTTGGTCAGCATTCAGCAAGGCAGCGTGACTATAGTATAAGCCCTTAAAAATAAATTATGACGATAGGCTTCATCGTCAAGAGATGTGACACTAATTGTAGGGAAGCTTCCTAGCTAATGTTACGGGATATGTATATGCATATATAGAGTGTACTCCTTTCTATCACGCACAAACAGATTTTTTTTTTCGATCACGCCTAGGCGCGTTTTTCATTAAGCAGAAAAAGAGTTTTGTTACAACATTCGAAGGAACGGCCACCCCATGGTTACCGAAACCATGGAGACACACAGAACACGAGGTTGTGATTAGGAAATAAAAATAAATTGCGACAAAGTAGACTAACACACAGGGGTCTACGCCTCATCGTCGGACAGCCCAGCGAGGTTAAGCTCCAAAGCCGTGAAGTCAATGATGCCACCCAAAACGGTCTCCAAAGCCGCTCGCTTGCGCTCCGACGGATTCCGGAAGGCCGCCCTGAACCTGCTCCTGAGCTTCGCATCGGCAGCGCTCTCCTCCACGGCAACACCCAGCTTCTTCAGCAGGACATTCTGGGCCTGCCTGGTGGCGTTCGCTGCCCGCGGCCTAGCAGCGATCCATCCACTACGCCGCAGCGAGTGGATGGAGACCGGTGTCCTCGAGCGCCGCAGGCGCAGCTTCTGGAGGAGCGGTGTCTACAAGGGCAGGCACACCGCTGCCTCCAGCTCCTCCTGGGCCGAAGCAGGGTGGGCATCAGATCCCTCCCTCTCCTCGTCATCGGCACACCCAGCTGAGTCACCCCCTGAGCAGTCCTCCCCTGCCGGGAGGACATCAGGGAGGTCGATTTGGGACATGAGAGGCTCGAGAGGCCCAGATAAGCACGCAGAACCGCCCACATCGGGGCCAGAGAGACGCAAATCCTCCATCGCGAGGCCTGCCTCCATCTCTAACGCCAGCGGAGCCACCTCCGGCGCTACCTGGGAGGAGTCGACCTGGACCGACATGGGGTGGAACACCTCACGCGGTACGGCATCCTGCAGAGCAGCACAGAAAGGACCATCCCGCCGATCCATGGAGCCTCCGGCCACAGTCGAGGACACATCGAACCTCGAAGATAGGTGCGCCAGGAGCTTATCCATTGTGGCAGCATCAGCAAGCACGACAAGAACATCAGACGCCTCACCAGTCTTGACGACGTCGATCCTGGGGCAGCAGTCGTCGTCGTCACCCAAAGGTTGAGCGGGTGGCTGTTGCCACAGTGCTGGAGACGACACGGTCAACTGCCGGCAGACAGCGACCCCGCCGGCGCCTGGGAAGAGGCGGCGCCCCGGCTGGGGCCTAGCGGCGAAGGTGGCCCTCGCGAGCGAAGCGGAGCTGGTGGCGTTCGCGCATGTCCTGGCCCGGTCCAGTACCCCGGCAAATGCAACGTGACGAAGAGCGACACTGAGCGGTGACGTGTCCACGCGCGAGGCAGTTGAAGCACCGCCCCACTAGCTCAGGTGGCACTCGACGTCGGCGCCTGGTCGCCCCCTTCTCCGGCGTGCGACGCTTGCGACGTTTGACGACCGTCCGGAAACCATCTGCGTCGACACGGGAGTCGCGACGAGGCTGTTGGGCCGCGGCCAGCACCGCTCCGCTTCGCTCCGCGGCCGACGACGCACAAACAGATTTAAGTGTCTAGCTAAGAACATCTCTAGGAGAAGCTTTAAACAGCTTTTTGAAGTTGGGGCAGAAGCCCTAACAAATAGGCCCGTAAAAATTAAAGTAGTGGAATCAAATTTTCATATTTTTTTTACTAGTTGCTCGTCATCTCATATAAAGATACAGTGTTCCCTAGTTACAATTGAATTACTACAGAAGGGTGGGATCGAAAGATGTTCGGTATGCAAATCATTTAAAAAGAAGATGGTCATTGACCAATGCAAATCCGGGTCTTCCTATAAAACCTTTTTTTCGTCGTGTTCAGTCTTTCGGGAACGTTGCTTCAGGGAAGCTGAGTTCTACTTGGGCTGCAGCTTCTGGCTCCTATGGTCCCTACCGAAGGTAACCTCCGAAAAATAACTGCAAACCCATCGCATTTAACAAAGGCTATTAACTAGTTACTGTATTAGCTAGTTAATCTACCAAGGGTGTGTGGTGTCCTTCAGGCCATCCCCGAAGGCGCCAACAAGAAAAACCATGAGGTAGTTCAACCTGATCTGGATGCTTTGCGTAGTTCACATGAGTGAAGTGCAGGAGCAGGTTTTATATTCATCTACACATGCCCTGCCAATACTCCATATATATTATTGCCATGGAATATCTGTATGTCGTATGAACTGTGATGATGACCACCATCCTTAAGCGACTGTGGCATGATGCGGAACGGATGGCAACCATAATATACAATAGAGACAACTAACTACCACATAGTACAGCTAATCTGTCATTGACTGACTCTGGGCGAGTCGCCAGGGAAGATGCCTCGCCTCTGCAATGCACTGAGGCTGCCAAATCAGACACAAGGTACGTGCTAACTAACGTGCCTGCGTTCATTTCTAATAGCAATTTGGCATAAATAAGCATCCACGAGATGTGAACGCTCCGGTCGCGCCGCCGTAAGTCAGTCTTTTGTTTCTCCCGTCGTACGTCTCATAAAATAATTAAGAAGTTTTAAAGCCCTAGTGTGACCACCATGCGTGGACTTGTTGACGATGTAGTTGTGCTGCTGGTTTGTTCCAGGCATAGCCTAGATGTCATTTCTTTGTTTGGACCATTTTTCACAAGAAGATTCTTATACGGATGAAAACCTCCAATACAAAAAGAAGAGGCTTCCAGCATGATCCGATTTGCAAATCGTGTCATACGACTAACAAGATGGTGAATCATACATTTCTCGGCCTTTTGGCTAAGATCAAGTGTAGTATCTGTTCTTATTAGTTTAATATCTGATATGTGGCCAATGTGTCCATTTTATAAAAAAAAGATGGTGAATCATCTCTGCAAGGATTGCCCATTTATAGAAAGGTCCAGAACTATTAAGTTTAAAATACATTAGTAATTGGTCATGGAGGAGCAAGACATAGGCAGTATGTTGTCTGCTTTGGCGGACCTAGGTCTAATTAAGAGGGTGCTAGCTCGTGTGTATAGCGAGCTAGGCTAGATTTGTTGTACACTTTGTGAACATTATCATCGGCTGCGGGAATCTCTCGTCGTGTATGGGTGGGACAGAGGTTTGGGGGTTTTCTCGACACGCGTGAGAATATCTTCTTTTTAAGCAAAAGAGTTAATTGGACACATACCACTCAAATTTCTACGTTTTTGAACCACACCATTGCTATTTGAGTAACTTTGATCCATGTCTTTTGTTCAGGGGAAATGGAATACCATAGGATGGGTCGATTTGTTTGGCCTCATTGGCTGCAGAATAATAATTATCTCGTAGCCTTATTGATGATGGAGAAAAATGTGCCTATTCTTATCGGTCAAGGCACATGATGTTCCTAGCCTCATCAGTCATGCAGGGGCGGAGCCTATGTTGCTAACCGTGGGTGCGGCCGCATCCACCTGAAAATCAGAAAGCCATGAGCCTCATCAGTCATCCATGTTGCTCATGGCTAACTTTCACCTCTTTTTCGCACCCCAAGAGCAAAGTCACGCACCCTAGTCCTATCAAACAAAGTTAGTTAACCAAGCAACCTAACACACTACTAGTTTTGTAACCTTTGCGCTACGACAAGCAGTCACCAGGAAAACTAGAAAAGAGAGATTGCTTCATCTTCATTCACTAGCTAATCCGTCTGTCTGCCATGCTGGTTGTTGGATGCCCGACTCTTTGCCTCCTATCTTCCATGCGCCTCTGACGGCTCCACCCACACGTGCATATATAGCAGCTAGCGACGATAGACAGCGCACCCCGCACCACAATAACAGTCTCAAAATGTTTACTGCCTTGCTGGTCGGCGCTTTGGCAGGCTATGGCTACCGCCCGAGGACAGTTCACTCGGCAACAGGCTCGGAGGCTCCACCACTTAGTCGTGAATCCTTGTTCCAGTGTTGCTTTACTAGCAGTATCCTTCCCCTATACATTAGTGACTGTTAAGATTTATTTCAGTAATCAATTAGGATTAATCCGTGCCATTAGCAATTGCTAATGATGGTTTCATACTGTGCATACAGTGAGGCACCTGCCGGAACAGGTACGTAGATAGGAGAGCTGCCGATTATATTAAAAAGAAGGTAAACCCAAAGTTGACGCAACATATTGTGAACACATGGCTTTTCCATGGCCATGGTGTAGCAGGTTTTGTGCTGAGTGATTGTCAACATGGCAACACAAGTGTGTGCGTGTGTTGTGTTCCACTAACCGATGGCACGCGGGTTCGTGTCAAACAATGGTGTCTCTTGGCTTGTGTTGTTTTGCAGGTGTCGAGCTTAGACGGTGGTCGACGGTGCGGTGAAGGTCAAGTAGGGCGTGCCGTGCTGACGGACCGGTTGCGGTGAAGGGCGGACGTGAGGCTTGGACCGAGGGACCTCGAAGCCGGGCGACTAGCCGTGGTGGCTGACAGCTGGGACATCGACAAGCGCAAGTGTACACGGCGGGGGATGCGTATGGGCTATGCTACTCGCGGAGGGTTTGGTGGTTTGTCCTCAAAACCATCGGCGACGGTTTGGTGGTTTCGCCTCAAAACCATCGGCGACGGGTTTCGCGGGTTTGCGCCTCAAAACCCGGGAGGTCCTGCGTGGACGGACGGCACGTGGCGGCATCGGGGAGATCGCGTGGAAGTGAGGCTACCGGTGAGGAGGCGCGGTGGCCGTCGGATCAAAGTGAAGCCTGAGTTGGACACTTATGCCCCTGGCTGAGGTGTTTGGCTCTTCATGTATCCAAGAGCAAAGAGGGGATGTAAAATAGGCCCTATAAATAAGGATGAGGGGTTCCCTTCCCCCCTTACCTCTTGCATTTTCATTTTCTCATTTAGGTTTTCTACTTCTAGTTGCTTGGTGAGAGAGAGGTCTATGAATCCTTGATTCATACTCGAACCAACATGTATGGTAAGCGAATCGCCTAGTATTCGCTGTTTCCTCTGGGCTTAAAGACTTGTCTCAAATTTTGTGGTGCTTTTTGTGTTCTTTGCGAGCTCCACTTTTCCCCTTTGAGAAATCTGGGATCTCTTCTTTTTGATGGTGTTTTGATCTTTGAGCTTCACCAAGCTCCGAGGGACCTTCACCAGACAGTCCGAGCTTCGCTAAGCTCCGAGGGACCTTCACCAACAGTCCGAGCTTCGCTAAGCTCCGAGGGACCTTCACCGAACAGTCCGAGCTTCGCTAAGCTCCGGGGGACCTTCACCGAACAGTCCGAGCTTCGCTAAGCTCCGGGGACCTTCACCGACAGTCCGAGCTTCGCTAAGCTTCGGGGACCTTCCCGAACAGTCCGAGCTTCGCTAAGCTCCGGGGACCTTCACCGATAGTCCGAGCTTCGCCAAGCTACGTGGGACCTTCACCATCGGCCCAAGCTCCGCCAAGCTCGCAGCGTGTCCCGACCTTCGTGTCCCGACCTTCACCGTCGGCTCGACCTTCACTTTGTCGGCCCAAGCTACGCCAAGCTCGCATCGCGTCCCGACCTTCACCAAGAGCCACAAGGAAGAGAGCGAGCTTCACCGACCTTCACTGACCTTCACCAAAGGTCACAAGGAAAAGAGCAAGCTTCACCGACCTTCGCCGACCTTCACCGAAGGTCACAACGAAAAGAGCGAGCTTCACCGATAGAATATGTGGTCGTGAAGGTCGACTTACTTTTGTGTGTTTGTTTTTGGGGTTGTGTTGTTTTTCCGCTGACTGCACTCTGAAGCTTTGTGTTTTGGTTCTTGGGGTGTGGATCTGGGACAGAGGCTCTAGACTTTCGAAAGAAATTTTTTTTCTCCCATTCACCCCCCTCTGGTCGCAATTCCGGTCCTTCAATTGGTATCAGAGCCGGTTAAGGATCACTTCACCTTAATCGGTCCGTGATCCCCGAAGGCGACATCATGGAGAACCGTGGGCTTGGAAAGCCACCGCACTTCGATGGCAAGAACTATCTCTATTGGAAGATTCGCATGTCGGCGCATCTCCAAGGGATTGATTCTCGTGTTTGGGAGATCTGTGAGAATGCGGACTACGTGGTACTTGCTGTCCGTGTTGACCAAGCACAGATCGACCAACACAAGGCAAACAACACTGCTAGAACTGTCTTGTTTTCTGCTCTTTCTATGGAGAGCGTGTTTCTGATTGTGCTACTGCTCGAGAGATCTGGTCTAGACTGCAGAAATATCATGAGGGTACTGCCCATGTCAAGACCAGACTCTATGAGACACATAAGAGAGAGTATGAGAATTTTGTTCAAACCAATGGTGAATCTATTGATTCTTTGTTCACTCGCTTTCAAACCATCGTGAACAAGATGAGGGCAAACAACGCTCAGATGCCCTATGACGATCATCAGAGAGCGCTTAAGCTTCTATATGCTCTAGATCGGAGGGTTTGGGAAGTGAAGGTCTCGGCGATCATCGAATCGCCCGGCTATGAGACTCTCACCTTGTGGATGAGCTGTTCAAGTAAGCTCAAGTCCACCGAGATTGACCACCGACGCGTGCGAGGATCGAAATCCATCCGCCCTACCATGGCTTTGGTCTCGTGTACGGGAGGTTCAAGTTATTTGACTAACCCCTCATAGCTGTCTGTTGCCTTGTCTTCTATAGTCTCAGCTACAGAGGAGCAGATGGAGGCTCTTGGGGATGACGAGCTTGCCTTGGTGATTAGCCGGTTCTCACAGTTTCACAACAACCGTTTGAATCGCCGGCGAGGCATCACCAAGCAAGGATGCTTCAGATGTGGAGATCCAGACCATTACATCGCAAGCTGTCCCCATCCCGACAAGAGCTCCTACAACAAGAACGACTGGCAAGCGCAAGGACAAGCATGAGTCTTCTCCACCCAAGTACAAGTACAAGTACAAGGGAAGATTCGACAAGGAGGCGGTCAAGAAGAAGTTCCTGGAGAAGCAAGATGCGAAGCAGCGAGCTTTCCTCGCATCCCTCAGCGATCTCGACGACGACTCCGACAGCGGCTCACCTCCAAGTGATGATGAGGCCAAGCAGAAGGTCGAGAACAAGTTCAACGGGCTGTGCTTCTTCGCTGACTCCAAGCTTGGAGGCTACTGCACCATGGCGCTCGACGAGTCTACCCCAAGCATTGAGAAGAACGACGACACCGAGCCTGAGGTAGAACAAAATCTCGAGTCCCTTTGCTGAGGTTGATAACTTGACTACCACTTTGCTTAGTCAAGATGCTTTGCTTAAGCGTCCGCTCGTGAGAGGAAAGAGTTCAAGTTAAGTGGGAGCGTCTTTGTCAAAGAGCTTGAGTTTGTTAAGGAGTCTGTGCCCATCTCTGATGAGTCTGAGTGTGATGCTTGTGCCATTCATATGGCGAACCTAGCTGATGTGCAATCCAAATATGTTGCTTTGGTAGATGAACTTGATGAGGTTAGGGCTAAGCCTATCATTTTGAGTCCTTGCAAGTCTTGTGATGAGCTGAAATCTGAGCTAGGTGAGAAAATGACTAGGATTGCCATGCTAGAGAAAACTAGTCAAGTTTCTAGATGTGCTTGTTGTGAAGCTTTGGAACTAGAACTAGACTCTTGTAGGCATGACAAGAAAAGGGCCGAAGAAGAAATCACAAATCTTCGGTCCATGCTCAGTTGGTTGTCTTGCAGTGAACCGCAGCTTGGCATGATGATGAGTCGGTTCAAGAGGGAACCGACACAACGGGTTTAGGCTTTGCTACGGGTGGGAAGGGTGAAAATGTTTTTGGTAAGGTTGGTGATCACGGTGGTCTGAGTGTTTTTGAGAAATCCACCAAGCCTTCCACTACTCCCAAGTTGATCAAAATCATCCCACCATTTGACCTAACAAGCCCATTGTGAAAGATGGTGTGTTTGAGGAACCTCCCAGAGCTTCACCTCCAAAACAAGTGTGGACTCCAAAACCAAACCACCTAAGGAACCCACTTGACACACTTTCCGACATCTCTATTAAACCCCCTCCAAAGAACAAGCAAACCCAAAGAGTGATCCACACCCATGAGAGAGTGAGTCAACCACCACCCAAGAGAGAGGTGTATCACTGTGATTATTGTCACCATGATGGTCACTTGTTTGAGTTCTGCTTTCGGAGGAAGAGAGATGAGCGGCATGAGTATGAGCTTTTCCATAACTCTACTCATGGTGTGTTTGCTCCACGTTTCCAGAGGCACAGTGCTAGGCCAAGAGGTGCAACACCTCAAGGACCTAGGCCTCAAGGTGTAAGACCACGAGGTGGTCTTGCCCGGCGAGGTTCAAGTTTTTCTTATGACCTTGGATCTCGTGACCGTGGCTTTCAGTCTTACGGGATGAGCGGACCACGTTTTCCTCATCGTGGTAATCGCTCCACTCAAATGGGACATGGCATGCATGATGCTTTTGCTAACACTTCACGTGGGCGAATGAGCCAACACTGGTTTTCTCCTCAGTTCACTAACCCCAGTGTTGGATCATTTGCTCATCCCATGTCTCGCTATTGATGCAGGATGAAGGGCTGGAGAACACGTGGCTAGTTGATTCCGGTTGCTCTCGACACATGACCGGGAACTCAAAATGGTTCTCCAGCCTCACCCAAATGAAGTGTAGTGAATACATTACATTTGGGGATAACAGCAAGGGTAAAGTGCTTTCACGTGGGTCCATCCGTCGAATGAGAACTTTGTGCTTAAGGATGTGGCCTTGGTTTCAAATTTGCACTTCAATCGCTTCTGCGTTTCTCGGCTTCTTGATGACGGTTTTGAGGTTCGGTTTAAGCCAAGACTTTGTCATGTTCTTGATGCTCAGGAGAACCTCGTTTGCAAGATTGTGCCTCTTGGGAAAGTGTTTCGTGCTGATTTTTCTTGATCATTTGGTCTTTCCCGTTGTTTGGTGGCAAATTCCTCCTCAGAGCTCTGGAAGTGGCACCGCAGACTTGGTCACTTGAGTTTCGACTTGCTTGCAAGATTGAGCTCACTTGATCTAATTCGAGGTTTGCCCAAGCTCAAGTTTGAGAAGGATCTTGTTTGTCACCCGTGCCATCACGGGAAGATGATTGTAGCTTCTCATTCTCCCGTGAACCAAGTGATGACCAAGGGACCCGGTGAGCTTTTACATATGGACACTGTAGGTCCAGCTCGGGTTCGGTCAGATGGTGGAAAGTGGTACGTGTTGGTCGTGGTTGATGACTTCTCTCGCTATTCATGGGTCTTTTTCATGGAAAGTAAAGATGAGGTTTTTACTCATGTTCATGACTTGATCTTGAGGTTGCAAAATAAGTTGCCAAAGCATGCCATGCGAGCTATTCACAGTGACAGTGGCACTGAATTTAAGAACACTCATTTTGAGACCTTTTGCTCATCCATAGGTCTTGAACATCAGTTTTCCTCGCCATATGTCCCACAGCAAAATGGGATTGTTGAACGCATGAATCGGACCCTTGTTGAGATGGCCAGGATGATGCTTGATGAGCATAGGACTCCTAGGCGCTATTGGGCCGAAGCAATCAACACTGCTTGTTATGTTTCAAATCGCATCTTCCTTCGAGCTTTTACGAAGAAGACTTCTTATGAGTTGCGGTTTGACCGCTTGCCCAAAGTGAGCCATTTTCGAGTGTTTGGTCGCAAGTGCTTTATCTTGAAGAAGGGAAACTTAGACAAGTTTGAATCAAGATCTTCTGACGGGATTTTTCTTGGTTATGCATCTCATTCGCATGCTTATCGAGTACTTAACCTTGAAACTAACCGTGTCATGGAGACATGTGAAGTCACCTTCGACGAGACCGCACCGTGTTCTTCTCCTGCCTTTGAAAGTGCAGGTGATGAGGAGATGAACAAGAGCATTTTTGTGGAGGAGGAGCAGGACGATGCCGATTGGGGTGATCCCGAGCCGACTCCACCGGCTGCCCCAGTTGACCCTGTGACGACTACTTTGGTTGACGGCCCTACTCCCACATCCTCCACCACACGGGGGCCGTACGACCAGGCTCCTCAGCTTGTTCCAGCTGCTGTTGAGGGGGAGGCGTCTTCATCAAGGGAAGCACCGTGACACATTCAGCATCGCCATCCTCCTTCAACCATGATCGGTAACATAAATGAGCGCGTCACTCGCAACAGATCTTATGAGATTTTGCACTTTGCACATTCTGCTTTTGTTGCCAATTTCGAACCCAAAGAAGTGGTTGAGGCATTAACTGATCCAGATTGGGTGAATACCATGCATGAGGAGCTTGAGAACTTTGAGAGAAACCAAGTGTGGGTTTTAGTGCCACCTCCACCTCAGTGTCATCCCATAGGAACCAAGTGGGTGTTCAAGAACAAACAGAGTGAGGATGGGGTTGTGGTGAGACACAAGGCTAGGTTGGTTGCTCAGGGGTACTATCAGAAAGAGGGGATAGATTATGAGGAGACCTTTACACCTGTTGCCCGTATAGAAGCCATTAGGATCTTCCTAGCTTATGCAGCTTCGAAAGGGTTCAAGCTGTATCAAATGGATGTAAAGAGTGCTTTCCTGAACGGGTACATAGATGAGGAGGTGTATGTGAGGCAACCCCCAGGTTTTGAAAATCCCAAGCATCCCGACCATGTCTTTAAACTCCACAAAGCCCTATATGGTCTCAAACAAGCCCCGAGAGCGTGGTATGAGCGACTGAAGTCCTTTTTGCTAGGCAAGGGTTTTACCATGGGGTCGGTTGACAAAACTTTGTTTCTCCTCAAGCATGGCAGTGACACTCTCCTGGTGCAGATTTATGTCGATGACATCATTTTTGGTGGTTCATCACATGCTCTTGTTGCAAAGTTTTCAGATATGATGAGCAGGGAGTTCGAGATGAGCATGATGGGCGAGCTGACGTTCTTTCTCAGTTTGCAAATCAAGCAAACTCGAGAAGGGACATTTGTACATCAAGGCAAGTACACTAAGGATCTTCTAAAGCATTTCGACATGGGTTATGCCAAGCCACTCCAAACTCCCATGTCGACCACGACTGCCTTGGACGCCGATCTAGAAGGAGAAGCCGTGGACCAGAAGGAGTACCGCAGCATGATCGGGTCGTTGTTGTACCTAACGGCGACAAGGCCCGACATCCAGTTCGCCGTCTGCCTTTGCGCACGCTTCCAGTCTTCACCGCGCACTTCGCATCGGCAGGCCGTCAAATGCATTTTACGGTACCTTCGCTTCACTCCCGAGCTTGGCCTATGGTACTCGACTTCTTCATCTCTTTCTCTTTCGGGTTATTCTGATGCTGACTATGCCGGTGATCGAATTAAGAGGAAGTACACTTTGGGAACTTGTGAGTTTTTGGGTTCGTCGTTGATCTCTTGGTCCTCTCGCAAACAGTCTTCTATTTCCCAATCCACGTGTGAGGCTGAGTATGTCGCTGCTGCTGCGTGTTGTTCTTAGTTGCTTTGGGTGGTTGCTACCTTGAGAGACTATGGGTTGAACTTTAGGAAAGTGCCTCTTTTCTGAAAGGTGAGCACTAGTGCCATTAGTGTTGCTAAGAACCCAAGTACTCCACTCAAAAACCAAGCACATTGAGATCCGATATCACTTCTTGAGAGATCACCAAGAGAAAGGAGACATAGACCTTCAGCCTGTGCGAACCCATGAACAGCTTGCTGATATCTTCACAAAGCCCCTCGATCAAACCCAGTTTGCCCACTTGAGAGCGGAGCTGGGCATTTGCTATCCTTTTTAGAGTGGAGTAGCTGTATCTTGATGTATAGTATGGTTTTGGCTTTCTTCTTTTGCTTTTGGCTTTCTCTTTGCATCTTGTGTATCATAGTGCACTTCATCATGTATCATACTACCTTTGTTGAGCTTCATGACTATAGCAGTTTTGATTACATCTATGCTCTTGTTAGTATGTCTTGTTTGTACATAATGGTGCTTGCGGCTTAGGCTTCTTCTGATCACTTGTTACATGTTATGAGCTAAGCCTGTTTTTTCTGAATGTGAACCTGCTTAAATCTTGATGCAACCCAAAAATGTTCACCTTTGAGATGGCAACTAGCATGTGTAGGTTTTGTGAGAACCTTGTTGCTTTCATATGTATGCTTGAGTTGCTATGTCTCATGTTTCTTGAGTCATTCACTTAACTCGGATCTCTTGATAATATTGTGCTAAAACTTGATGTCTAAGCTAAGAAATGATGAAAAGTTTTGAGTTGGATCTTTTCTGTCCCACGGCAATGTCACAAGATTGCTTCTCATTCATCCGAGTGAGATGAACTTGGGCATTGTAGTGTTAGTCCACAACCACTCGTGACGAGACAGCTTCCCACTTGCACTAAGGGATGAACTCGGCGTGGTTGAAAAACATGATAAAAACAACCTTTTGGCAGACAGTTTTGATCCTCTCGCATACACATGTCTAAATGAAACCTTGTTAACTTCTGTTTTAACTCTGATCAATGTTGAAGTTACAAGTGTTGTTAAGTGCATCTTTGAAACATGATGTGTGACCGTTATATAGGGTAGTTCACTTTTGTATACATATGTTAGCACTTGTTTGATCTCCTGCTTATATGTGCTAGGTGCTATTCTTTTTGGTGGACGCCTTTTATAAAATGCTCAACACCTGATCAAAATGCTTATGTCTCATATTCGATATCAGCATTGGCTTCTACTTGTGCTTGTTGCTATACACTTGCCATACTTGCTAGAGCATCTATGTACTCCGGATTGCTATACTCTTGAAGCTCTACATTTTTGCATTTCTTTCATGGCATGATTTGAGGGGGAGTTGCAGTCTCTTTTGGTTCGATCTTGATAAGTGCATGTGCCAACAAGGGGGAGAAACATCCACAAATCCAGAGAGTTCATTTGTGAGTATGCATTTGTCAAGGGGGAGTTGCACTCCGAGCTTTGAGTTTTGAGCTGTAGCTGTTTCTCTTGCGAGTTGTGCTTTGCTAGCGGTGTTGAGCCCGTTTTGCCTCTTCTTGAGGGCTAGTTTTTCTTTTCACTTGGTTGCGTCGAGCCGTTGCCCATGTCTTTGGGGACCAAGTTTTTGCTCTAAGCTTTGCTCCTAGCAAGTGACCCGTTTTCAGCTTCTCTTTGGTTTTTGGTCATTTGGATGAGTTGTCTCTGTTTTTGTGTTGATGTTGACAATGCACTCATCAAGTGGGAGATTGTGAACACATGGCTTTTCCATGGCCATGGTGTAGCAGGTTTTGTGCTGAGTGATTGTCAACATGGCAACACAAGTGTGTGCGTGTGTTGTGTTCCACTAACCGATGGCACGCGGGTTCGTGTCAAACAATGGTGTCTCTTGGCTTGTGTTGTTTTGCAGGTGTCGAGCTTAGACGGTGGTCGACGGTGCGGTGAAGGTCAAGTAGGGCGTGCCGTGATGACGGACCGGTTGTGGTGAAGGGCGGACGTGAGGCTTGGACCGAGGGACCTCGAAGCCGGGCGACTAGCTGTGGTGGCTGACAGCTGGGACATCGACAAGCGCAAGTGTACACGGCGGGGGATGCGTATGGGCTATGCTACTCGTGGAGGGTTTGGTGGTTTGTCCTCAAAACCATCGGCGACGGTTTGGTGGTTTCACCTCAAAACCATCGGCGACGGGTTTCGCGGGTTTGCGCCTCAAAACCCGGGAGGTCCTGCGTGGACGGACGGCACGTGGCGGCATCGGGGAGATCGCGTGGAAGTGAGGCTACCGGTGAGGAGGCGCGGTGGCCGTCGGATCAAAGTGAAGCCTGAGTTGGACACTTATGCCCCTGGCTAAGTGTTTGGCTCTTCATGTATCCAAGAGCAAAGAGGGGATGTAAAATAGGCCCTATAAATAAGGATGAGGGGTTCCCTTCCCCCCTTACCTCTTGCATTTTCATTTTCTCATTTAGGTTTTCTACTTCTAGTTGCTTGGTGAGAGAGAGGTCTATGAATCCTTGATTCATACTCGAACCAACATGTGTGGTAAGCGAATCGCCTAGTATTCATTTGTTTCCTCTAGGCTTAAAGACTTGTCTCAAATTTTGTGGTGCTTTTTGTGTTCTTTGCGAGCTCCACTTTTCCCCTTTGAGAAATTTGGGATCTCTTCTTTTTTATGGTGTTTTGATCTTTGAGCTTCACCAAGCTCCGAGGGACCTTCACCGATAGTCCGAGCTTCGCTAAGCTCCGAGGACCTTCACCAACAGTCCGAGCTTCGCTAAGCTCCGAGGGACCTTCACCGACAGTCCGAGCTTCGCTAAGCTCCGGGGACCTTCACCGAACAGTCCGAGCTTCGCTAAGCTTCGGGGACCTTCCCCGAACAGTCCGAGCTTCGCTAAGCTCCGGGGACCTTCACCGATTGTCCGAGCTTCGCCAAGCTGGGGGACCTTCACCATCGGCCCAAGCTCCGCCAAGCTCGCAGCGTATCCCGACCTTCATCATCGGCCCGACCTTCACCGTCGGCTCGACCTTCACTGTCGGCCCAAGCTACGCCAAGCTCGCATCGCGTCCCGACCTTCACCAAGAGCCACAAGGAAGAGAGCGAGCTTCACCGACCTTCACTGACCTTCACCAAAGGTCACAAGGAAAAGAGCAAGCTTCACCGACCTTCGCCGACCTTCACCGAAGGTCACAAGGAAAAGAGCGAGCTTCACCGATAGAATATGTGGTCATGAAGGTCGACTTACTTTTGTGTGTTTGTTTTTGGGGTTGTGTTGTTTTTCCGCTGACTGCACTCTGAAGCTTTGTGTTTTGGTTCTTAGGGTGTGGATCTGGGACAGAGGCTCTAGACTTTCGAAAGAATTTTTCTTTTTGCTCCCATTCACCCCCCCGGTCGCAATTCCGGTCCTTCACATATATACAACAATGCACAAGAAAAAACTCAATAAATAAATAGAAAAATAACTCTAGTCGGTTAGATTGGTGCATCAACCACCACGCTGCACTGCCAAGCCCTGGATGTCTAAGGACGCCAGGGCGAAAACACCATCATCACCGCTCACGCTGTCATTACCGACGATGATCTACACCAGTCTAGCGCCTGTTGCCATGCAAGACTAGCCGCATAGGTCGATACGAGCCGTGTAGCCTCCCACAAATGGGTCCACATGTGTTGCATGTCAAAATGATGTGCCACACTGGACTAGCCACTACAAAGCAGGGCTAGCCATCATAGCCCGCTATAAGCTGCCAAACCATATATGTGAGCAGCTGCCTCTGGTGCTCACAAAGTCGATCCTATCCGCCGAGATCCAAGTGTGCACACCATAGCTTCCAGGACCTAGCTACTTCATCAAAGGTAAAGTGGCACACACATTCTCCAGCTACTAGTCAAAACACCTTCTTGCACCTACAAAAACAGTCACTGTTGAACGGGACTGCTTGTTGCCACACTATGTAGGTCAGCTTGGCAACTCAAATCGATTGACCACCAGCTTCCTCACCAACTATGTGGGCACCTCCCACCACGATCTCATCGCTAACTTTGTGGTCCCAACTGGCATACAGACCCAGCAAACTACGCCGTCCATTGCCAAGCAAATGTGAAGCCCTCCAATCGCCATGCAACCGCCCTCCTCCTGACCGTCTTCCTCCATTGTTGACACCACAAACTTGAATCCCTTCAAATAGGCCTCCACCTTACTCTCCACGACCTTAGCCACCGCCACAAACTGACCAAGAACAAGCTTCCAAAATGACTCCTCCAAGCAGGAATACGACGCCACCAGCACCGCCATCTCTAGACTTGAAGGTCAAGGTTTTCACCTAGGGGACATGCCATGCAAAGGGAAGAGGACCTTTCGATTTACGCTTCCAAAGAAGAAAATGATGTCTAGAGACATCGCCAGGAGCAAAGCTTTCGCCATGGTGCCTCAAACTATGCATATCTGGCCACAACCTGTCCACTATGCTAGTCGTCGCCTTGTCTGACCAAGCCACTTGTCATCATCGGTGCCTGCAGCCACTGTCATCGAACTCGCCACCTAGGCACATATCGTAGCCCCTGGAACCATCCAACACCAACCGACAAGGGGTGAGGGAAGGTGAGGGCTAGGGCTATGTGCATCCGGCTATCGGCCACCAGCTCAGACCACCACGGTGTCGTTAATGCCCCCAAGCCAAAACAGGAGTAGGAGTTCATGGATCTCGAACTAGCCATGGAAGCAGGATCTGAGCCAACAACACCACCACCACTGCTAGGAAGAGCCACCACTAGAGGAGATGAGAGAGAGGATGGAGGAAGGTCGCGCCACCACCATCCTCGTGGCTATGCGGCCTGACGGTGGAGAGCCGCATGCCTTCCCTTTCCGCTCCAACTAGTGTGCTCTCCTCACGATACATGTTCCCCTCCAATATGCATATACATGATTAATGACTCGAGTCTCAACGTAGACCACCGTGTGGCCTGGCCTAGCATTGTATATAAGAAGATTTAGCTAAAATGGCCAAAAACATCAAAGCTATTACTCGTCTTCCTCCCAGCTTGACTCAATGTGTATCACCTCACCTCCTGCAAGGAGTAAAACCAACCAGGCAACCACCAACATGTCACTGAATTCTTGGACAAATTTGACCCACACCCCATCAACCGTCGTTAGTTTTTTGTCAACTCAAGCTTGGTCACTTGTTTTACGAATTCTTTTAACCATTTTTGTGAGACTTTCAGCTTGGGCACTTCTTGGCATTCTAGGTACTTCGCTTAGAAGTTTTGCTTAGCCTCATGGTAGTCGATGTGGCTAGGGGGTATTCACATTCACGTGTGATTTTATGTACAAATCTCATGTAGAGTTATATTTATATGTGCACAAAAGAGTAGAATATCCTAGTGTTTCAACTTTAAAATAATTTCGATAAGAGCATAGTGAACTATCATCACTTTTGTGTTCGTATTTCTATGCCACACGTATCGTATTGAACCAAGCCAAACACCTAGGTAAAGCAAAGGTGGTTTATGCTTTTCGGTTGCTTGCAAGAGGCCATGTCACACCCGGCCCGTTTGGCCCGTAGTGGCCCATGTGTGTGTTATTGAGATATTGTGGAGAGTTTAGTCCCACCTTGATTGCTAAAGGTGGGATAGACCAACATATAAGGCTTCTAGAGTCCATCCCACCATCCTCGGGTTAATCCTTTTAAGCGAAGCGAGGACGAAAGCTTAAGTGGGATGGTGGTAGGTGTGGTTCGCTCAGCGTGCAGAGTGGATCTGAGCCGTTTGGACTCTGGGGCGTTACAAATGGTATCAAAGCCGACCTTCGCAGCCACGGGCGCGTGCGGGCCAGGTGTGCGGACATGGGGGTTCATTGCGCGTGTAGGCTCTGCGGAGTGCACGGCGTGGCACATGTGCCGGCACTGGGCGCACGGTCGCGTGTGCTAAGAGGGGAACGTTCCTGGTCATCGTTTGCCTGTGGGTATGTTGGGCTCGACGAGGACGTCGAGTTCTTTGAGGGGGGGTGTATGTCACACCCGGCCCGTTTGGCCCGTAGTGGCCCATGTGTGTGTTATTGAGATATTGTGGAGAGTTTAGTCCCACCTTGGTTGCTAAATGTGGGATAGACCAACATATAAGGCTTCTAGAGTCCATCCCACCATCCTCGGGTTAATCCTTTTAAGCGAAGCGAGGACGAAAGCTTAAGTGGGATGGTGGTAAGTGTGGTTCGCTCAGCGTGCAGAGTGGATCTGAGCCGTTTGGACTCTGGGGCGTTACAGGCCAAGAGCTCCCAAAGTCACCGTCGCCTGAACAAAATAATCTACCGGTGCCTTTCAAAAAAAAGAAATAAAATGGTGCAGGTGGTTAAGGTGTTTTTATCCTGGACTGGATACATGAATGGCAATGTAGTCTTAGAATTGATAGGTTAAAAATGAGTTGTGAATTATTGTATGGAGTTGATACAAAGATCTTGAATTATAAGATTAGAGGAGCATTGTTTACTCTTGAACCAAGAATTTCTGCATTTGTTGGAACTAGAGGTTCTGAAAAGGTTATTTTAAGAGCAGAGTGAAGAGAGGAAAGGAGTGGATGGGTTTGGGAGTAAGTGAATCATTAGTATAAGTGAGTGTCTTGTTCTCATGCCCTTGGACACTTATATAAGTGGTGGTCATTTTACAATAGGCCTCTTGGTGTGGGTTGGATTTTGCATACCACTATTCTTGCAACTACTTGTGTCTCTTCCCAGAGAGGCTTGGCCCATATACCTAATTGGTTCCTCCAATAGCATTCATTCACTAGGAGAAAAAGAAGACATATATACCAATTTTCTAATTGTTAAGATTAAAAGTAAAGAAAACCTAAACAGATCATAATTTTATATCAATTTAGAAGAGTTTTAGTTACAGATTGGACTAACAACATATTTTTTTATATGATTGAGAAATTCTTCTGGTTTTTAAAAAGTTTTAGCATTATTATTGCTTTCAATATCTTTTCTTATTTTAATTTCTCATTTGTCTATCTGCATTTTAGTGACATAGGTAACCAAAAGGCATATGACTTGACATCTTGAGTAATTTTTTTAAGGAAAAATACAAAAAACAACATAAACATTCACAACATGCATGCACACTCACTCCTATGAACGCACCTAAGCACCTCTAAAGGACTGAGCTAGTAGATCTTGAGATTTACGAAGTCAACACAGGGGCCTTAATATCGATAGGGATGTCATCTACCACTGAAAGCATAGCACCGTTGAAACCTGAAATAAACACAAGAAAATACAAACACTTGTGCAAGTCAAGGACTTGGCCCAAGTGGATAGGTTCCACTACAAGGAACCCAACCTACGATCAGTTTGTGAGTATTGAGTTCTTTCAACTAGCAAGAGAACCGCGGTTCACTCCCCAGCAGCAAAAGCACACAAGTACAGTCATTTAAATTAAATTGTAAGAGAATATAGTTTGTTTGTGTGTTGTACTAATGATGTGCACAAAGAGAAGAAGACAACAGGATAAAGAGATTCAATTTACACTCCGATTCAATGTACATCGCTGGCCCACAACATCGACGTGTATATACCTTCAACACTTCTTGTGGGCAATCCCCAAGATGCATTGGATATCTTCCTTTTGCATCATGTCTCCAACAACTTAGCAGTTCAATGCAATTAGAAGTGTCTTCATAGTTCAACAAGGTGTGAGAAGATCAAAAAAATTTCTGTTGCTGGAGATTGCATGCCAGAAAAAAAGTGAACATAGTGTGAAGCTGGCAAGAGGCATTATACTGCCTACAATAGAGGAACTTTTGCCTGTGGGGGATGTCCACCAACCCTGGTTTCAGATTTTCAGTGATAGATTGTCGTGTACATGTAATTTTGACAAATAGCATGGACCATTCATGGTTCTCAATCTTGCCACTTACAAACAAACTAATACAATCTGCAAATTAAGTACTTCAGGTTTATTTATGATAATGTAGGACCCAGGAGCATCTGACGTAGAATAAGATTATTGTCTTAGCAAATAGATAGAGGCCCATGCTCATAACTTGGACAGTGAGAACTGGAATTTTCAGCGCCTCCTAGCAGCAGTTTCCCTCTGAGCGTTGAAGTAGACAGCAGCTACTGGGAGGCCAAGATCATTTTCCTCAGCAAACTGTCGTGTGATGAAATGGTCCCTGGAGGCTGGCACAGCTACAGTTTGCCTGCGCTTCTGCTTGAAGAGAACAAAAATGAACCTGTGGATACCAATGCTAGGTCTTGGGCTCTCATAGCTTATGACTTCTCGCCCTACGATATGAAAGAGGCATGCTTATTAGTTCAAAGAACAACTGGGACAGCCGGACAGGGAATAGACTAAGCACAAAGCAGAGGAAAAACCTACCAAATGAGGCATCTGTTGTCCCAGGTATATCAGTCACGATCCTGCAAATGTAAAGGATAACACTTAGCCACAGCCTTCTCATTCTAAGCCCTCAGAAAATATGCTGTTTGTATATACGCTAGATGTGGTGCTATATTCTTCAACATACTGACATCCCCAAGGTAAGAAATGCCAAATATTACCAGTGAAGGTGCTCCCTTAGATATGGATCACTTGGCCCTGGAACGTCTGGGTCTGTCATAACCTGAAATTTTAGGAACTATGGCAATTAGAGAAGGGATAGTATGTACAGAATACTTTGAGTCAAGGATCAAGTATTTGACTACTAACCAATGTGAAGAAAGACCGCAAGTCACCCCCTTGAACCTCTACTCTTGGTTTAGATACAACTGCTGATGGGTAGATCTCATGGCCATTGAAGACAAGCTTGTTTGAGTTGTATGTCACTATCATCTTCACACATGGGCTAAAGGAGTCGAGAACTTCTCCAATCACCCGACCGACTATGAGAGACTCCACAGATCTAGACATGGTTGGAGGGTCAAGTATTTTGTTTTGAACACAGAGGATGCTCTTTGAATGCAGAAAGCTAATGCACCCAACGATGTGCTTTGAGCTGCTTGTTGGGTATTGGTGGGAGGACAAACCTCTATTTATAGTGGCTTGGATCCTTCTGCCAATTGTAGGAGTAGGATCAAAAGAGGATGTGTGGAAAGATGTACCCCTTTTTCCAAGGAAGCCGACAAAGGGTGTTTAAATTCTCTTACAGTTACGGATAGAATCTATGCGAGCAATGGTTCATGTATTTTCTTTCAAGTTCTAGGGATAAAACATTTAGAATGTGTATTGATATGAACGTACTGTAGATATTCTTTCATGATGAAACAAAAGTCTTCCAGATCTGACCCTCAAAAAATTCTTCCAGATCACCATGGAGTCCTCAAGAATACCATTGTACTAGAACATAACACACCCCCAGGACAGTGGATCAGTAATCATTCTGCAGGTTTTGATGCTTAATCATGTTATATCAAATTGTTGTGTATTATTATCTTTGTACATCTCAAAAATAGCATGTGTGATATCACGTAAAATCATTACTACCATCTGATTTTTGGAGAGCGCATTTCAAGCAATTTATTTTTTTTATCTTTTTCCCTTAAAAATGGTATCTCGAAGTAATTCTTTCTGCAAGTTTATATGTATGTATGGCTTTGTGGAGATAAATGAAAAATAAGAGGGGCATTAATTTTCATTGCCTTGGATTGGAGACAAAATAAAAAGGCCGCACTGTCAACGTGGAAGCATTTGCACTCTGCAGAATATGATGCTTAATCACCTTATCAAATTTGTGTATTGGCTCTGCACTTTTAAACCAAAAAAAGAGCATATGAACTATTTTGGAAATATATATAGTAGCATCTGATTCCTAGTGATTAGTGAACACACTGAAATACCTTATGGTGAAAAGAAGAAACATCTAGATGTAATTGTTCGTGGCAAGTTAGGAAGTATGGCTTTCTCTAGCTGAATCGGACAAAAAGGAATATGATTCTTTGGAATTATACGCATTATTTTGGTGAAACTATCACTTGTATTTGGGATGCTTGATTAGATGTTTACTTAAATTTCTGATATTCTTATCCTCCTATTTTATAATGTTTTTTTGCAAATTATCAATGTGATAAAAATGCTGCACTGTCTGCAGGGAAGCCTCTCGACACTCAGGTGTTCATCTTTGCTGCCTTATTTGCCTGGGAAAACCTCATTTGGATGTCTCTTTTTCTGTTAAGGAAAAGAGAAGGTTTGAGTTGCTGTTATAAGCTTTCCTCAAACTGTGATAGCATCTGATTTACCACTATATTTGTTCATTTTGTTCTTTGGAATACTGTGAAAAGTCACTGAAAAGAATAAAGGAATAGAATGTAGTGCCACCACCACTCCATCATGTTGGTGCTGTCTAGTGCTGAGAAGTCAATTCAATCATAAAATGCTCATAGGTTCCTCTTGATTGAGGCATTAAAATATTTTTATAGATTTCCATAAGTGGTGGAGCCAAATACAGGTTCATGCATTCCTCTGTTATGGTCAAATGCCATCATGCTTGCTTGGCACAATGCACTTGTGGTAAAGATGGAGCTAAGTTCAGTTTGGTGACAGATTTCAGCTCCTGGCCAAATGCCATGTCGCCATGATATTTGCTTGACACCTAGCTGGGGTAGTGGTGGAATCTCGTAGATGTTCCAACCAATGGTAGCAATATTAGCTTGGAGCTTTCTCATCCCTGAATCAAAATGATTTTCATTGATTTCAGTGATTTTCATATTGCTCCCATCAAGTGTTTTTATTGGGGGAGGGGGGAGGTGATAAAGATCACCAATGTTTTTTGTCCAGTGAACACTAAGAGGCTACTAATAATGGATATTTGGCCAATTTCGTACCATATGCATCTTTTGGTCAGCTGGTAGCTGCTGGCTTGTGAGCAAAGCTTAATATGCAGGTAACATCACCAATGTTTGCTTCTCCAGTAAGTAAAACAACATGAATGGGTAAGAAAATTTGCTTTGTTTTAGACGATGTAATAAAACATAGTAAACTTCAAAAGTTTGTTTTATACAAATACAAACAAAAGGTTGATTATCAGCATTCAACTTTGTTAGTGAGTTTTATCTGTCTAGGGTATAACAACCATTTTTTACTTCAATGCAGATGGCGACGTTTATTGGTTGTTATCGTAAGCTGCTTAAGTTTGAGGTGCCTCGACAACAAAGAGGCCGTCCACTGAGCATACTGACGGCAGGACCATTGTGGCAACCAACCAACCTGCATCCATACTGACAGGAGGATCGTTGTGGGCCAATACAGGGAGGCAATTAGATATTCAGATCATGGCATGAAGACTTTGGAAGGAAGAGGCCATGCCCCCAAAGAATCTCCATGGATCAATGTGTCTCCTCCTGGTTGCGTACAAGTCAGTATCCAACAAACAAGATAATACTCAAAGTTTTGATTGTGAAGGTTGGCTAGTTCCGTGCAGATTTGGCTGTCAACGCTATATAATATTTTGATATATCAAAATGTCAAATGTTAAGTTGTTGATCCCATTTGACGGCAAGCCACAGGTTTAGCAGAGAGCAAGTGTAGTTCATATCTTCAAGCAAATCTTTGTGTTAAATACTTTTTTTTTTTGGAGGGGTTGTGTTTTAAACGCTGACACACATTGCAAATTGCATGGAGTCTTTTATGTTCATTCATATCCAATCCTGAAAATAGAGGTTATATTGAAGTTATACTCGTAAACATAATTCTTCACGTAAGTATGTATATTGAAGTTATTCTTCCACATCTAATTCATCAAATATACCATTTTAATTTTGAGAGATTTTCTAAATATATGGTTCATAATCTTATAAGGATTCCAAGAACCACCTTGTAGTGTAGTATTGATTCTGTTCAGCTGGTTTATTTTGGTGGTGTATAATAGAGGTGCACTCAAGGGCTATGAGTGTGTACATGTCCTCATCAGTAGCCAAAACGAACTATTTTGTTCAAACTTGGAAAGCATAAGACACATGTACAAGCATCTCAGTTAGAAGACAACAAAGAGGATATCTTTTCAGTTTTTGCTATAAGTTCCTCTGAATCACTTAAACTTCAAAATTGTGGGAAAGCTAATGCTCAGTTTGAGTGTTTGAAGCATCTTCGTCGATTCCAGACAAGGTTAGGATTTGGGTCCGAAGGCAGCATGGCGCCAGTAGAGTAAAATCACGTGAGGAGACTGTCAATGGCCCAAGGTGGAAGAAGATGCAGATGAGTGGATGCAACAATAGGGTGCTGAGCACTCGAGAAAGACTCAGGGTGTGCAGTTGACATGCCCTAAAATCACCACTCATGGTTGATATCTGTGCATAATGCAATCTTACAATGGCAAAATATATCTCTAAAGCAAGAATACCAGTGTTTTGTGCATTCCCTGAGCACTGAGTCTTTATCAACAATGAGGTCAACAAGTCCCAATCTGTGACCCAAATACCAATCCAAAGAAGTGGGCAGATATATGAATGGAATCTCTGAGCTGGAATCCCAATCTGTGATCCTATACACGAATCCATAGAAGTGGGCAGATGGATGAATGGCCTCTGATTTGGGATCCATTTGCTGATGCCCACAGGTTCAGTTCAGTTGACTACAGTACCAGCTTACAAGTCTGAGGTCATTTTGATCAGGTCAGTGCTGTTTCACTACCAATGTGCACTGACAGGCAACAATCGTCAACAGTTTCTGGAGCCTCTAAGTGGCACCACTCACCAGTCAGGCAGTCACCACACTAGTCCCTCTCTACTTTGGAGGCTCAGTACTTGCAAGTTCACCAGGTCAATATTTTGGTGACCTCTAGATATTCTTTTTCAGTACCCACTCACATTGAGAGCAAATGATGCCTTCATCGAGCAGAGCAGAGATCATGAATGTAGGGTGCTTACAGCTCTGATCATCACCAGAGAGTGAGAGGTCGCCTCTAATTGTCTGAATAATTTACCGAGCTAAGCAACTTCTGATGTCTGATCTTCCAGCAATGAGGTAGGCACCAACAACTAGAGATGACTACGACTGTATTGCAACTGCATTGCAAATCTTATCTCTTATTATTTGGAGCAGTGATATCTCACAATTGCATTCACCCTGCTCAAGGCACAAAAATAGCAACACAAAAGCAAAACCTGTCAGATAAGCCAATTCGTGAAAAAAGTTTAAAATCTAGGATCCAGTGAAACTACCTAACTCATTCAGTCCAATGCAATGTATCATCTTTATACCATCAGGAGGCAACATCACATCTCCCCAGGAGTAGCAGTGTAGCACTGTAAAGTAAGGCAAACCATGCCAATCATCCTTGCACTAAAACATGCAAAATTCAATGCGCCCATGTCAGTTGTCACACACCATGCGTGCATAACAGAAATTTGAAATTCTGCAGATTAGAGCATATATTCAAATTTATGCTGCATTTTTAAACTGTGAACATAGATCTGGGTCTAAATAGACCACGTCAATATAACATTTACATGTCTCAAATCATCAACAGAATAAATGTTTTTTAGAACAAAAAAAAACATAAAGCAAAAGATGCCGACACGAAAAAATAATTAAAGCAGTGATAGGAAGCCATCTGTTGCAAGCAGATCAGCACTCAGCAATGGAATAAAGGACAGCCAACAATGCATGCTTTCCATGCCACTCAAATCTATTCACATTTGTCTTCTCTCACCTGAAAGCACCAGATCTAGATAAAATGGCTCATAATTAGTATTTGTTCTGCCAATTGTGTTCCTCAGCTGGGCACTCTGGCAACTCTCTAGTGACCACTCTGAATCTCTGAAACGTTGCGGCTCACCAGGTGGCAGGTGGGCATCCACTGACATCTACCAGGATCAAGCTCAGGGATGGAAAGTTACCTTGCATACAGAGAAGACATAATACAGAAAGACAAGGCCAGCCAGGTACATGCATTTGAAGGCACCAAGGACTTTACCTTGCCTGTTTCCAAGGTAAAGCACAATCACAGAGCACTGGACACTGAAGTGAAATGTTGGCTTCTCTCCATATTTTGCTTACTGGTTTCTTTGCCAATAAAGGAGCTGATGGAGATATTGGAGATATATTTAGTTTCTTTTGATAGATCGTATGGGCAAGGTGACCCGAATCCCAGGAGGGATGTCAAGAGCAAAGAATTGGATATCAAGGAGCTTGCTGACGAGCTGGATCTTGGGTGGAAGTTATGTCTTGGGGTGAGGATACTCTATTTGGGGATGCCTCCAGTATATCTAACAGGCAAACACATATATACAACCAAATACATGTTAGAATATGCAACTCAGAATTCAGATTTCAGAGTAAAGCTGTATATGCTGCACTAATCATTCCACCTATCAACTATTGGTGGCTTTCTTCCCCAAATGTCCAAGCAGGCCTTCAAGAAATTATTTGTGCCATAGCAGAGGTCCCTCTGATCTCTGGATTGCAAACAACACACCTTCCTTGCTCTACCAGTGCATGAGCCAGAGGTGGCTCCCCTCTGCTGCAGGAGCCACGCGCTACCCTGAAATATTTTGCAGGCATGATATTGTTATGATCGGCGTCACTATAGGCACCGGGACCAACCAGTGGCTAGGCCTCACCATTGCATAGGGGCCCAAGGCCCAGAATTTCATCCTTAGATATTGTTCTTTATTTCTTTAAAGATAGGATCTTATAGATTGTACAAGGAGAAGATAAATACCTTTAGACAGATTGGGAATTAATCAAGCAAGGCAATATTGTTGCCTGGCCTCACGTACCTCCAGCACCCACGCCTCCTCCTCCTGATGCCCTAGGGCAACAACCGCCAACTCCCTGCTCAACCATGGCGCCCTAGCGCCACCAACCTCGCCCCCGACCTCCAATCTCCTATCCCTACGCCCTTCACAGCCACGGTAGGATCAAGGATCCTATCAGATATGGAGGCTGTTCTTCAGAAGATGATGCCAAGAACTATTGAGGAAAATCAGAGACTCGAATATAAAACATAGAATAAAGATTGTAGCACAAAAAATAATACTCCATAATTCACAGAGCTTGTAAATTGAACACGCAGTACAAGGATTAGCTTTTTATGTATTCATGCCTTAGAGAAATATATTAGCATGTAACTTACAGGAAGAAAAAAAAATGAAATATTTGTATTAAAAGTTGACCAAAAGCAATGTTATAACCTACCCCTTTCTAACATGTCAACATAACATTGATTTGCTACCATTTCATCTCTTGTTCAGAATAAATCAAGGCAACAAGGCTTTTGTGAATCAAGCCACCATGATTTACTTGTTTTTTTCGAAGTTAAGAGTTTGTCCAATGAATATTACCAATATGTTTCGTTAAAATGAGAGTGATGTATCAAGAAGCTTTCATTCCATGGATCAAGTATCATGAAGTCCCACAAGGTGGACATATGTCCATGCTGGTAGATAGATGGACCAAGTGAATTCTCTAGGCACTCTTGGGTTGGAGAAGAGACCTCAGCTGTTGAGAGTAGATCCATTTCTAAAATGCTGAGAACTTCAGCTGCAAACAACTATTTTTAGTTTTATTTTTTCCCCTGAGGTTGTAATCCTACAGCACCAAGACTTCTCTAATTCAAAATATGGTAGCTATACTGTCAGCTTAAGCTGTTTTTCTACAGCATATTAGATAATTAAGACAGCACATGTGACGTCAGTACTTGTCCTTACTAACCCTGGTCCAAAATTTATGTCATCCTAGAAAGCATGTGGTCAAAAAATTCAAAAAAATCCTCATGTATGCCAACAGTCAAACTTTATAAACTTTGACCAACATTTTTTAACTATTGTAATACAAACTTGATACTGTTACATTTGTAAGCAAATATACTATCCAAGAATCATAAGTTTATAATCATACACAATATATAATATAACATAAATGAATGATCAAAGTATAATTTTGGAGACCATGCTATGTCAGACTATGCCTTATAAACCAGACGAGAGGGAGTAAGGTATTCAATTTTGAGATTGAAACAATAATGAGTCATCATCAACATTACATGAACACCATTACAAATTTACTAGCATTATGGTGTAGATATTCAGAAAACGAATGTCAATGGTGTGCATTGAATCCGCCAAAGAGGCAGAAAACAGTGAATGAACAAAGTAAAAAAATACAAATGACACCAAGAGGCAATCAAAAGGGTAAATAATTCTAGTACTTTAGGAGAATGACATGATAAGATCATGAAAAGCTTCGGTCCATGAGCACGGCATATCTGACAGGTCAATATATTGTAGCATGCCTATGGCAAAACTGGTGATACAAGAATCATTTATTATAGAAGATTCTTGGAATGTTCTTACCAAGAGAGATCCTATGTATAACTGAAGAAAGCTCAGTCACAAAAGGCCCACAGCCATTTAGTATTTGACATAGTTGGTATAAGGAATTAACAGCGGTCAGGTTTCCAGTACACACTATCAAAAGGAAAATAACAAAAGAGCAGAATATCATGAGAGATCTTCAGAAACTGGAGCAAGTTCCTACTACCCAGTTTCCAATTAAAAAACATATCTCCATGAATATAATGCCAAGCAAAGAAATCTGACACGGTTTAAGCCACAAGAGGAAGACTTGCTTGTGCTCAAGCTCAACTATTCTTTTGGAAAGCACCCAACTGCTTAATTAAGAGATCATGATTCCAGAATCTTGTTTTTCATCTTTGGATAGAGTTGCCCCCCAAACTCCATCTATGATCTCCCGAGCAGCAAGAGGAAATATTTTTCTGCGTAACTATCCTTTTAAAAACACCCAGCAACATAAATCAGAGAACACTGTCTCAAACTCTTTTTTTCTTTCCCTTTTGAAAGGTATTGCCCACAAATACCATATCATCTCCGGACTGAACTCAAGTGTAAAATTTGCTTGAAGAAATGAGCAAAGCTAAATAATGGTACACTGATGAAGAGAAATTTGCAATACATGAGAAAATTCTTACAGGAAATATCTGCGAGGCAAGGTCAGCAGAGAGGCCAATCCATTCACCCCAAAACAATATTCTCCAAGTACTCGATTGCATGATACATGCGGCCTTCATCAAATCCCTTGAACAATGCATTATGTGTGCAATAATCTGGAGGGATACCATTTTGATGCATCTCAAAATACAATCTTATTGCATCTGCCCAGTTACCTTCTCTACAGTTCCCATCTATCAATAAAGTATAGGTGTATTTGTTTGGTGCTAATCCCCTTTCCAGCATCTCATGAAAATGATGATAAGCCAACAGAGTTCTGCCTGTCCTGCAGAGTGCATGTATGAGCACATTATATGTTATTTCATTAGGTTCAATTCCTGCATCCAACATCTTCCGGAACCAACCATATGCTGAATAAAGGTTTCCTCTTCTACAACACGTGTGAATTAATATGGTGTAGGTCACAACTGAGGGTCGCAAACCATCTGAGACCATGCCATTAAGAAGTTTCCTTGCTTCCCATAGGAGTCCTTTTTCACAGTGTGCATGAATCAAGCAGGTGTATGTGATACAGTCAGGCTGTAAACCATCACTGACCATCTTCATCTTCAAATCTTTGGCATCTTTCAGGTTACCAGTCTTGCACAGTCCATCGATAATAACATTGTATGTGACCGTATCAGGATATATTCTTTTCAAGATCATCACCTCCCTCAGCTGGAAAGCCTTAGGAATATCCCCTAGGGTTAGCTCCGCACAAATCCTTGTATTATAGGCAAAGCAATCTGGCTGCAAACCTTTGCTCAGCATCTCATCAAAGAACTCTCTTGCCATAGGAAGGTTCCTCAGCTTATGTGAACCATTCATGAGAATCGTATATGTACAAAATCGGGAAAACACCCCTGCCCTACCATTTCCTCTTTCAATCTCCTAGCTTCCTCTAAATCACCTAATCTACAATAACCATCTATAAGAGTGTTATATGTCAAAACTGTTGGTGCTAAACCTGCACGCCTCAAAGCGCCAAGCAACCAAAGAGCCTCCTTCAAATTACCTGCCTTACAATATCCATTTAGCAAAGAATTGTATGTGATCAGGTCCGGCAGTAAGCCCATCGCTCTCATCTCCGCAAATTTCAGCTGCGCAGCCTCCACCTGCTCACTTTTAAACAGCCCATGGATGATAGCATTGTATGTCACCACTGTAGGCATAACGCCCTCATTCTCCATCTCCACTTGCAAAGCTTCAACCTTCTGTACAAATCCCCTTCCAAGCAACGCAGTGATAAGTGGGTTATAAGGTGAAGGACGAGGCCTTCTTGGACACCCGCATGCTGTCAACCAGCTTCGCCGCGTTCTCCAGATGACCCTCCCTGGCCAAGAAACTGATCACCACATTGTACGTGACATCATTCAGCAAGCAGCCACCGCCCCCCTGGGTTTCCATCTCCATCTCCCTGAGCAGCATGGAAGCCTCGTCCTTCCTCCCCTCCTTCAGGTAAGAATCCAGCAGGGTGTTGTACGTGACGATGGTCGGCGCAACCCCGAGCCGGAGCATCTCTCGGTATACAGCACGGACGTCGTCCCACCTGGCCGCGTCACGGAGCACGCGCAGCACGCGGTTGCAGTCCCGGACATCCGGGGCCACGCCGTGGCCCGCCACCGCGCGGAACGCGGCGAGGCACAGCGTCGAACAGGCGGCGGGCGTGGGCGTGGCGGATTCCGCCGAGAACTCGGCGGACAGGCGCAGGAGGAGGCTGATCAGGGAGCGCAGGGCGGCGGGGGAGAGGGGTGGAGCGGCGGCGGCGAGGAGGAGCGACAGGACGGGGAGGAGGAGGCCGGCGCGCAGGGCGCGGAGCGAGACGGGGTAGGCGGCCCGGATGTGGTAACCGTGGGCGAGCGGGACGAGGACGGCGGCGAAGGCCGAGGCGGAGCGCGGGAAGCCCCGCGGGTGGAGTCCTCCGCCCACCGGAACAGCTGGCGCGCGAGGCCCGGGAGGCCCCGGAGCGCCGCGCCGACGTCGCCCGTGGCCAGCACCTGGCGGAGCGGCTCCGGTGGCGCGGGGTCGGAGGCGAGGAGCGCCGCGAACGGGCTATCCTCGGAGGGCAGTGGGGTCGGAGTGGAAGGAGGAGGAGGCGGTGGCGGTGGCGGGAGAGGCAGGGGCAGGGAGGCAGAGAGGAGAAGCGGGGGCTGGAGATGGCTGCGACGGCGACGGCAGCGGCGGCGGCGGCGGTTGCTGGAGCTTGTGATTTGCAGTGTGGGATGGTGAATAGCATGGGTTATGGCTGTTGAACCGCCCGGCGACGCCTCGCCATGAACGACGGCGCGGCGGCGGCGGGAGGGGAAGGGAGGGATCGGAGTCGGAGGAAAGAAAGAAAGGCCACGTGCGCCGGCAACACTGTCTGGCGCTGGCGCCGCCGCGGCAACGCGCGATCTGCACCGTCTGTTTTGCATCACGCTGATTTGATTTGTGCAAGAAGTCTGCCTAACCCAGCTGAACATCTGGCCCGTGGCCCCTGTCCTCTCTCTCTAAACAAAAATACAATTCTCACTCCCCAAAGGAATCAGAAGAATTTAAATTTTAATTTTAATCAAACGAGTAATGTTTGTGATTTCAAATAATTATTGTTAGATGATTTACAAAAAAGTTTAAGTAAAACTATAAGAAAATAAATATGGATATACGAATTAAGTCTATTTTAGCTCTTTAACTTTAGGCCTTATCTCATTTTAACTTCAAGTCTCCTACTAACAAAAGCATCTATCTTTGGCACCTCAACTATCTTTTTTTTTTTTTTTTACTCGAGTCAAACTCCATTCCTATTCATAAAGAACAGAAATACAAAATTTTTACACCAGTTTGAGACGAAGATAGAAAAAAGAGGAAAAAAGACCTAATCGACCATCAAAGGGCCTAAGTTTACTGGCATTAGCCACGAAGGGGCAAGCAACGGCTGCCAGGATACACACATTTTTTTTTTTTGGCAAATGTAGCAGAAAACATAGCAATACCCACATAAGGCATACCAAAAGAAACATACTAGCAAATGAGGGGACTCCATCTTCAATGCCTGACATCATCTTTGTCACCTTCCAGCACCTGTAACTTCCTCTTCTTCTCCTTGGCGACAAGCTTAGTTGCAATCGCCAACATTGCTTCCATAGCGGCCTCCAAGTTGATTTTGTCAGCTCCTATGAACAAGCCTGCCCAATAATCCATGAGCGCATACATATAGCAAACGATAACAGCACGAGAACTAATATGTTATTCAGACACTTGAACCGGTTTTTTTAGTGGTTTTCAGATAACAAAAGCATCTATCCTTGGTTAATTTTTAGATGGTAATACTATTCTTCACGAATACGAATAGTGTAGTGTTGGGTATTTCATATAATTTTATGAAACAAGGATCTTCTAGATATTTAAATATCTGAATAAATCCCTATAGAACTACAATGCATAGCTTGTAACATACTAGTGTGAACTCGCACCTAGAGTGAATATTGCCACTTGGAGATAAGAACGGACATGATATTCCACTAGCAGGTTATGGCTTAAATATCCTACTAGCAAATTCGTCCGTGCGTTGCTACGGGTCACAAAATCCATAATACTCCCTCCGTTTAAACTATAAGATATTTTGTTTTTTTTCTACAAAGATTGTTTACTTTTATTGTATATCTAGTCATAATCGATGCCTAATAAAAAAGAGGTAAAACACCCATGCTGCTACGAATTTTATCCACATCTATCGCAAAGGGTTTTCTAATTTTTACAAAATAATAAAAACCTAATATATATTTTTTGCACAATGGACCTAAACTATTTCCAAATGCATTTAGGTTTTGTTATATATCGTATTCAAAACAATTCATGTTCATGTCAATTCTTATTTTAAAACTTTTCAAAATGCCTTTGGAGTAGACTATCTATGGCGTTTTATGCCCTTATGCTTTTCAAGATTTTCATTTCACAAACGGTTACACTCTATAGTTGAAAGGAATTTAACAAACATTTTATTTGAAATTTTATATTAATTTTGATTTTAAATGTATTTTATAAGTTTTAGTCATTTTGTTATTTTTTTGGAAAAATACAAGAAGCTAAAAAAATACTTTGTATTGGGATCCCTAAAGTTTATGTAAATATCTTGAGATCAACTGTTACTATATCCATATTTTAGCTAGAACCCTAGAATTTTTCCTATTCTTGCCTCCAGCTCCTTGTTGAACTAGATGACGAACTCACTCACATACTCTTTGCACGATCGATATGGCCCGCTACGACAACCTCCCAGCAGCTGTGGTCTGTGTCGCTCTCGTCCACTTCCTCCATGGTCACGACTTTTGAGTGTGGCAGAGTTCATCGACAGGGACCTCAGGGCACTCCGTGGCATGGGGAACCAGACAACCGCAACCCGTACTTGAATAATCTAATATGGCCACGAATCATCCTAGGTGCAAACTTTGCCGAGATGCACTCCGACGCGAACGAAGGAACTTTTACTATATTATTTGTTGTATATATCTTGAGATAAATTTTTACTGTATCAACCTTTTCACCTAGAATCCTCTACTTTTTTTCTATTCTTGGCAATAGCTCCTTGCTGAATTAGATGACTGAACTCACTTATGTACTCTTCGAACGGCTTATAACACTGCGTATAATGTGTAGCGAAATTGTCATCACTTTCTAAAATTATCATTGTTATTATTGATTTTACAAAATAGCTGTAATATTTTTTTCCTTTTTTTCTATTCCATTATTTTATTTTTCTATTTGCCTACAGATAGGAGGGCCACCCTTTTTCTATTTCCTTTTTTTTTTGAGGGCTCCCGAATTCTTTTCCTATACGTACGGACGGACTCGGTCGGTTTTTTCCCAAAAAACATGGGGCGGGCAGAAAATTATCGGGCGGACAAAAAGGGGTGGGAAATTTTCATGATTAATTATTAGGTAGAGACATATATATTAATAATAAATAAAAATTAATTAAAATTGGAATACATATTTCAACACATATAAACATTTATCAATAAGTAAATCCGATTATATGAAAAAAGTATAAATACAAAATACATGGCTTAAAGTTCTTTTAGACTCTCAACTCCTGCTTTTGTCTAACTTTTGACATAATTAAATTGGGGTAGACCTCATGTCCAAAGTCCAAACCATCACTTTGTGACTCCCTTTTGGTTCCCCATTCTTCCTCACAGCCGCCGCTGCCAACTCTCTCGTCAGATCTGTCCACGCCGCGGAGCAGCCTGCGCTATGCGAGGTCAACGACCAGCGAGGCTGCTCCGTCTCTTCCGTCCACGTCGAGCTGTGGGACTGTGCGAGGCGAGGAGCTGAAGACCGGTGGCTGGAGCCTGGAGGGAGCGACTGCGCGAGGCCGCTGTCACGCCCCGTGGCCGACGCCCGTCGCCGGCGATCGACGTGAGCACGCGCAAGAGAAATCAAGAAAATTGGTGCGACGAGGAAGCGGGTCGGGGCAAACCCCCTGAGCTTGGCTTCGTGGTTTCTATTCTGAATGACGATGGTTCTCATTTCGATACAAAGGGGAGTTACTCCTTATTACAGACGCTGACCAATGGGTCCCACACGTCAGAATGACAGAAAATAAGAAAACGTAAAAACAAGTACTACGCCTTCGCTGGTGCTGTGTCTCCCTCTTTCGGTGTAGCATCCTCTGTTGCGACAGCCGCCCCTGTCTATCTGCTCCACGGCTGCGGTTTGCGGTTCCGCTATCTTTCCTTCTTCTGGTGAGGACTAGCGGCGGAATCGATGCATGTCGGGATTGAGCCTAACAGGCGGTGACCTGACGGATTTTATATATCGAGGGAAATAGATAGAGGTAGTAATAATACTGCTGATCCGTTTCATCCCGCAGTACTGCTGCAACTTTTTTTTTATTTAATTAGAATTTGAATTCATTTTAATTGGAATTCGAATTGGAGTTCGAGTTGGACCTGTAGTCAGATGGGAGAAGAACTCCAGCAGATTGGATTTTGGTTCGTTCTCCGATTCGGCCTATTACGTTACGCCTTTGATACGATGATATCCACTTGTATATATAATAACTAGGTGGATACCCCGCGCGTTGCTGCGGGTATTCCAAGCAATTTTGAAAAATAGACTACTTATATCTTGAACTAATTTTGATGAATGATTTGAGACATCTTTGTGGACAATTGAATGAAACTACCTTAAATTAGTTTTGATAAATTATTTGACATATCTTTGTGGACAACTAAATGCATTTTAGTGGATGAAGAGAAACTATCTTAATTATGTGTTAGTTGGATATAATTGCAACTTATAGTGAATTGTTGAGTGGATTGATGATGTGGATAGCTTGCATGTTGAGAGAATTCACTAGTGGGGTTTATCTTTATAAGAGGTATAGATACCCCTCCACCGTTTTGCTCAAAAAAAAAAAAAAAAAAAACCCTCCACCGTCTTCCGCATCGCAAACAAAGGGTTCCCTACCTGAACCCGGTTTCCTTCGCATAATAAGCGGCGCCCGCGACCTCACCAACGGCCCACGGGAAAGAAAGATCAAATTTTGGGTATAAAAAAGCCTGAATATCTGGACAGTGAAGGAAGTCTCAGAAGGCGTGCTATGGATCCACCTTCAGGATGCAATGAAAACCAACATAAAGAAGAAGACAGACTGAGTGCTCTACCTAATGACATCCTGCTCAACATCCTCGAACGCCTATCTTTGCGCAGTGCCTTTCAAACCACCACCCTCTCCAGGCGATGGAGGCACCTCCCACTCATGCTCTCAAGATGTTGATGAGTTGAATGCTCTGATAGTCATACAGTGCGTACAGTGATGACTTCTTTCTGTAAGGCAACAAATAAGCTGCTTGCATCGACAAGGATCTCCGCCTAATCTTCTACCTTGCAGACCCAGATTACCTGCTCTCCATTGGCCAGGCTGTTAGCAATGCCATTGAGAGTGGGAACATAGAGTTTCTAGAGTTCAATATATGGCCAGTTATCAGACCGACAAGATGCAGTGATGAACATCTCATATTATTTGGGCAGCGCTTCATGTCGTTCTTAGATGCGTGCCCTAATGTCTTCAGATGCCTGACAAGCCTCACCCTTCGTAGAATGCGATTTGGTGAGGCTGACATCCAAAACATCTTGAACACATGCCAGAAGCTTCAGGCCCTTTCTCTGGACTCGTGTGAATTAAATAACTCAGGTTTTGTACTGAAGATAGATGCACCAAACTCCCACCTAGTGCTGCTAGAATTTGTCAAGTGCTATTTCTCACAAGTGGAGTTGATATGTGTCCCAAAGTTAGCTCGGCTAGTTTATGATACTTGGATTTCCATAAACCCTCCGCTGCGGTTTGGCTATCTCCCGCTACTTCATAACATACAACTTGGATCCACTCTAAAGTCTTGGCAAGTAAAACTCGCTCTGAGCGGGTTTCTATCTAACACTAGAGACTTGTCAACTCTTTATCTGAATTTCCATGATGAAATGATTTGGTTCCAGCCTGAAGGAGCTAAAAAGTTTGCTGCTATATTCCACAATCTAAAAACTGTACATCTCTATGATATATTTCCTGAATGTGACCTTCAGTGGACTTTGTTATTTCTTGAAGCATCACCACTCCTCAATAGTCTTCATGTCAAGATATCACAGCACATGTGTGGACGGTACAAGCGTGTTGATAATGCTGACCAATGTGCTATGTGAAGCATCTTCTTTCAAGCATTATAATTTGAATTCATTGGGCATTAGAGGTTTTGTAATGGAAGAAAAGCTAATAAATTATATAAAGCTTGTCATTGAACGAGCTGTGGTTTTGAAGAAAATTTACCTATATGATAAGGAGCGATGTCAAAGTTGTGACCTTGTGAAGCAGGCTCCAGTGCTTCTCAGACCAAGCTTTCCAATTAATGATGAAGAGAAGAATCTAGTTAGGAGGCAGCTCACCCATGGATTGCCGTCATCTGCCATAGACATAATCATAGAACCAAACTGAAGAGGCACTTGATATGGTGTAATCGTGTTGCGGGTCTTGGCTCTTCTTCTTAATATAAAAGACACGTTAAGTCGTGTTCGAGAAAAAAAAAATCCAAACTGACTGTAAATTAACAAATGCTAGTCCATGCTGACCGCATTGTGATGGAACCTTGTAGAAGTTTCAAGTGATATTTATTGTGTCAAAGTGTAAGAATGTAAATTGAAAGAAATGATCGGAAGAATTGGTAAATTTTTGTTAGTAAAAAAAAAAAAAAACATCACTTTGTGTGCGCTCCCATGGTAGAATGTTGACATGTCCAACACAATCTGTGCCACATGGTACGTACTGGATTTTAGCCCACACACGTGATGCTAGGTGTCCACATGATATTCTGCACGCCACACAAAAGATGTTTGGACCTCATGTGTACCCAATTTAATTGCAACTTTGACACCTTAACTATCAAAACCGTGCAATTTTAGTCCTTGAGCCAGTTTTGATTGGTTTACATAAGGCTTTGAGGGTTTAAATTGAACGGTTTTGATAGTTGAGTACTAAAGTTAAATGGTTTTTATTATCAAAAAAAAAGTTAAATGGTTTTATAGTTGTAGGTCAAATTAGACAAAGACAAGATCTTTTTTTTTTTATCATAGACAAAGATAAGAGCTGAGGAGCCAAAGTATCCTATTGTTTTGCATGAAGTTATTAGTCTGACTCGTCCCAAACCTACAAATTACATCTTTTTAGGATGGAAATAGTATTTCATACACAAGTCCAAATTTGAATACTTCGTATTTGATATTTGAATCTATGGGGCCGATGTGATGATATGACAATTAATCGAAATCAAGGATAAGTGTGTGGCATTGCATTGGAACTTGGATAGTCGAGGTTTCAAAGCTCATCCACGACGGATTCAAAACTGTTTTTGCACTTCAACCGATTTTTATGAACTCAAATTGATGAATCAACTGCCGACGTGCCCACACCAACCACAGATACAGAATGGAAGAACCCACAACACACGTTCACCTCGATTTCATCAATTGTACGTGTAGATGCAACTCCATCACTTACAATAAGCATATCTAAGAGCAATAGGAACAAGCTATTTCATCATCACACATGCTCCCTCTGTACCAAAATGTTTGTCGTCTTCGATTTTTGTGTCACAAATTTAACTTGATTTATAGAAAATACGTCCAACATTTATATCTCCAAACAAATTTATTAAAAAATTAGATTAAAAAATCTTTCCAATAATACTAATTATGTACCATAAATATTAATAATTTCTAATATATATATATATTTTTATCAAAGTTGTTTCTCTGGAAAGCGAAAGTGACAAACATTTTGGGATGGAGACTGTCGGTGTTTCGTACCCCGGGGGGTATAACACCAACGAGTAAATTTCTATGCGTGCTCCCTAATCCGGATGGTGATGCAAGATGGACACAAGCGTTTATCCTGGTTCAGGCAAAGGGTGCCCTACGTCCAGCAGCAGGGTGAGATTTGTATTATCTTGCACCGGGGTGCTTGTACAGGGGTGAATACAAGCGAGTCCTGAGACCTAGCGTGAATGGAAAGGTGTTGTGAATGGAGGCGTCCAAAAAACCCCCCCTAGACTAAGCCCTGGCGTCCCCTTTTATAGGCCAAGAGGAGGCTCAGGAGTACAGAGTAGGTAGGGCTGTCGTGGGCGTGACGTCGAGGTACGTGCGCCATGTCGAGTCGTCGAAACTGTAGACGCTCCCTTTGGTCGGGCTCGAGCCTGTAGCGGTATGGTCAATGATGGCCTGCTTGTCCTTCTCGGTCGTGGGCTGACGTAGTCGAGGTATGGCGCTGTCGTAGTCGAGCACGTGCGCCCGGGAACTCCGCTGTATGGCCGTCGAGGTGAGAAAGACAGGACACCTCGCGCCCCATGCTTAGGTCGCGTCTGCCATCACTTCTCGAGTGGTTGGAGGCCGTCTCGAGAGGGCAATGGTCCGGGCGATGGGATGAGATGGCGTAGTGGGTGGTACGGAGAGTTGACAACGGTGTTTGGAGGGGGTGCCGTACGAGGCACAGTACAAAGCATGGCGTAACAGTGGCGCCTGCCGTCCTTGAATCCGGGGCATGGGCAGCGCAATGGCGGATGCGACCCGTGTACGATCACTGTTACGAGCTTTGTAGCTATGGAGTTAGGCAGGGCGGACGGGCAGTGGTACTGTTCGAGCCCTGTAGCCATGTGCGAGTTCTGGTCAGGCAATGATTGTAGGCGGACTCGAGCGGGCGCTCGCTCGAGCGCTCTCCGTCCCGCTCGAGCGGTTACTCGCTCGAGCGGTTTGCGTCATCGTCTCGAGCGGTCGCACGCTCGAGCGGTTTCCGTACTTTTGAGCGGGTGAGCGGCTGCTGCTCGAGTAGGCGGGTTTTGTGGGCCTGATAGCGGGCCGGCCCAGCTCGAGGGGGATTTGGAGGTTTCTCTGGCCAATTAGTTTTAGGTTTCTTAGAGAGATGAGGTTGATTTACTTATCTCTAATTCACCCAATTTAGGACCCCCTAATCTAGGTACCTGACAGTAGCCCCCGAGCCCTTGCTTGATTGTGAAAAACTTCAAGCAAGGGATCATGAAGTGGAGTTGAAGTACCTAGACTCGGGGTGATATCGTCTCGAGGAGCTACTTTGTTCTTTCTCCGTGGGGGGCGCGCGAGCGACCCCCGCGGGGGTAGCCCCCGAGGCCCCAGAGGAATGAGGCATTCTTCTGGGGGCTTTGAGATGAACGATTTCGGTCTAGAGTATTATTAATTGGAGTTGTAGCATCTCAAGGCAGGAGATTTCCAATAACCGTTCGAGCCCTCGAGTATTTCCGGCTCCTCCCGTGTCGAGGGAGGTCGTTTGTGTGGCTCGAGCCCCCGAGCCCTGAATGGCTGGGCTGGAGTCATGATCCAGTTCCTCGCTGGACCTCTTGGATCAGATCCAAGTGGTGAGAGATCTGACACTACTCGCGACCGAGCGAGCGCCATACCTCCCTGTGAGCTGCTGGCGGGTAGTCCAAGTGAGAGCTCGTCTCCTTTTGAGGGGAGACGGCTTCGTGGCCCGGGGGCGCTCTCATTAAAGCCGGGCTCTTAGTTTCCAGAGGACCGTCCCCATTCGAGGGGGTCGGCGGCTCGAGTGCCTCCCGTCGGCGGGATCTCTTAGATACCTAGTGCCCTGCCTTGGACACGCCATCTGGGTTCGAGGGCTCGTTCTCGAGCGGAACCTTTCGAGGATTCCTTCCCATAGGCGCCCCTAACTCGGGTGCTCGAGGGCGGCTGTTCGAACCCGTCCGTGGGTCAGCCTCCGCTCCCTCGAGACTTACTTGTGGGACCGGAGTCCCTGGGTTTCTTACCGTGTAAGGGACCGCCTGTCGAGACGTCCCGTCATTGCGTCCGTTCGGGTCGTATCTGTCCGTTGCAAGCGGCGCGCCTTTTTAGGCGGAAACCGGCGCATCGTGGTGATCGTGGCCTGGTGACGGTTCCGCTTCGTCTCGCGACGCGTGCGCCCTGTAAAGTGGAGGTAGGTGGCGGTTTGTCAGGGCATTTAATGCGGTTACCGTTTTTCGTCGAGTCCGCCGGGTGTGCGTGGCCGTTGGATGGCGTAATCTGGGCCGTTGGATGCGATTCACGTGGATCGGTCTTGGGCTCTATAAATATGGAGGTGTGGGTTCCCGGTTCTTCTTCCCCGCATTCTCACCTTCCCTGCTGCTCTTGTTGCCAGTTGCGCCCCGCTGTAGATCCAATCCGCCGCCGCCGTCTTCTGCAATCGCCGCTGCCGCCGCCGCCCGTGACCGCCGGCGCCACTCTAGCCCGCGATCGTGCTTGCTTTCTGTGCCACCATTCCCCACGCCACCGTTCCTCGTGTTCCGCCGCCGTTGCTCTCTCCGTCCCGCTCCTGTCACTGTTATGGGCAGGTCAGCCAAGAAGACGGGCCAGAGCTCCGGCCATGGTGCTGGTGGCAAAGGCAAGGGCAAGGGCAAGAGCGCCGCCAAGCCTTCTGCGCCGGTGGTGATGGAGGACGCGCTCCCGTGGCCTCGGTCTACGGTGACCGAGGGGATGCTGCTCAATCTGGTGAACGGCGGATTGCTTCCGCCTAATCCGGCGGAGGGGCTACCGGAGTGGAGGGTGCCGGACGACGATGACCTCGAGCCCAATCCCCCGCAGGGCTACGTCCTGAGCTTCATCAGGTTCCACCGGCGGGGACTTGGTGCGCGGCCGAGCCGCTTTATGCGGGCGCTCCCCCACCATTTCGGGGTTGAGCTCCAACACTTCAACCCCAATTCCATCTCACTCGCGGCTACTTACGCCGCCGTGTGTGAGGGGTATTTGGGAATGGCGCCGCAGTGGGACCTGTTCACCCACGTCTTCAAGGCGACGCTCTTCACCAAGGCGGTGAAGAACAAGAAGGCCGCCGACGACGACGGTGATGATGATGACGAGGAGGAGGAGGAGGAGAACGAGGAGGAGAATGAGGAGGAGGAGGAGGAGAAGGTGGTGAAGCCAAAGATCCGCCGCTACGTTCGAGCGGGTTCCTGCTCGCTCGGGTTGAAGAGGAAAGAATGCTGGCTGTCCAGCACGTGGTCGTCGAACAACTCCGGCTGGGACCGGGAGTGGTTCTACCTCCGCAATGAGGAAGGCCTCTTCCCGGAGTACACCGGCGCCGTGCTTACCGCGCCCGGTTTCAACTGGGCGCACGGCCAGCCGGCGGCGCGCCAGCCCCGCATGAACTCCCTGCTCGACGCCATTTCGAGCCTCCGCAACCGGAGGTCCGGCAACTTCTTCCTCAACATCGCGCATGTGGTTGCCAAGTTCCACAGCCGCCGGGTGCTCCCGCTCGCCGAGCGCCCGCTGCGGCTCGACCAGATGACGGAGGACGCCGACCTGCGGCGCTTGCGGCCGCGGGATGTCCGACGAGCCCCTCCCGGTCGCTACGATCGTGGCTCGGGTGCGTGACGCGATCGACGGTGGGAGGAACTTTGGCGAGAACCAAGTCGGCCTCTTCCGCATGCGTCCGGACTACAACCTGCTGGGCTACGTAAGTTTTCTCGAGATCCTCTTTTCGTCGTTTCTTTTACTCGAGCAATCCTTATCGAGGCCTGTCCTTTTGTCCAGAATATCAACGACCACGCGGAGTCGAGGCCCCCGGTGAAGGAGGATGCGCCCGACCGTGAGGTAAGACGCCTGAGGGGCGAACGAGGACATGCTGCCGTGGTCTCGAGGAGGGAGGAAAAGGCGCAGAAGGCCCGTGCGCTAGAGGAGAAGGAAAAGCGTAAGGCTAGGCGCCGCCGGGAGCGTGAAATACGCCTGGCGGCGGACCCGACCGATTGGAGCCCCAGTCTCGAGTCGACCGACGAGGACGAGGGGGAGGATGGCGTGCAGGAGCCAACTCTGGTGCCAGGCCGCCTGCGCGGCGACTCGTCGCTGGTTCGTGCTGGCCAGCAGGAGGAGTCGTCGAGCCGCGGCGCTCGAGCGCCGTCGCCGGCCCAAGCAAGGCAACGGGGTGGGGCGTCTCAACATTCCAGCCCCCGCGCTCGTTCGCCGTCGCCGGCTCCGGCAAAGCGGCGAGAGGAGTCATCCCGCCGTTCTAGCCATGACAGGCGGGTGCCATCGCCGACACGGCGGGAGTCTTCCTCCCGTCACCATTCATCCTCAACGGGCGCGCACACCCGGCAGCAGGAGGCTGCAAATGTGCGCACTTCAAGTTCTGCACAGTCCGTCGAGCAGCGCCGGGCTCCTTCCAGCGACCGCCGGGCCGAGCGGACCTCGACCCGCAGAACCCAGGATCCCGCAAGGGACTCCGTGCCCGATCCGGCCAAGGAGTCGGCTGGAACGGGGGCGGCCGCCAGGGTCTTGAAGCCCCCGAGTGGTGCAAGCAGCGGGCTCGAGGCCCCCAAGTCTTCGAGGGACTCAAGGGGGGTGCCTGAGGCTCGGAAGCCCCCGAGCGCTTCGAGCAAGCCAGGCGGCTCGAGCGGCGCTACCTCGACAGCAGGGTAAGTCTCCTGGTCGACCCGCTCCTTATTGCACTGTTTTTGTTCGTGTGTGAGTATTTTGTCTCAATGAAAAATTTTTGTTTTTCTCTTTCTTCCAGGACTAAGCGTTCCCTGCGGACCTTACCATCCCTCCCCCTCATGGTGCCTACTAAGAGGCTGAGGACCACGGGAGGGTCGCACGGCACCCCATCGATGCCAGGTGGAGTGACTCTCCCTCCCTCTACTCCCATTTGGTTAGAGCAGGCCAAGGATGCACTTAGGCGTGGCAGTCTGATGGCAGCTGCGTCCCGTGCAGGTGCCGGGGCCGTGACTAAGGCCACGGGGGAGGAGGACACCACCACCACCACGGCCTCGACAGCCCTCCCGCTCGAGACCCTGTCGTCATCAGGCGCGCTAGGCGACACGGCGGCGGGCGATCAAGGGGCAATGGCGCTAGAACCGGCGGCCTCTATCCCGGCGACGGGGGCCGGACCGGAGCAGCAGCCCATCACGCTCGAGGACGAGAGTCCGAGCTCGGGCGCCAAGTCCTCCTGGCCAATCGGCCTGCGCCAGCTTGAGGAGGAGCGCAAGGAGAAGGAGGAGGAGGTGACGCCGGCAGCCACTGATCGGCCGGTGGGAGATGTGGTGATGCAGGAGGCGGGACCGGTGCCTGAGCCCCAGCCGAGCCGGGCCTCAACCCCTCCTCGGGAGATGGAGGTCGAGTCCTCAGCTGGGCAACGGGTCGAGGAGGGGGAGGCCCAAGCCGCCGCTCGAGAGGGCGCGCCCGAGGAGCGCCCCGCCGCCACGCAAGAAGAGGAGAAGGCAGAGGAGATGGTGGAGCAGCAGGCGGGGCCGGTGGAGCAGCCTGCGACCGCGGGCGTCGAGGAGCATCAGCCGCTGATGGGGTTGCAGGTTGAGCAAGAGGAGCAGCAACTGGAGGTGGGGCAGCAAGCGGAGCCGCCCGCCGCTGCAGGCGGCGACGAGCACCAGGGCGGCGAGCAAAGGGAGGAACGACTCGAGGAGCACCGTCTGGCGTCATATCAGGCGCCGCTGCCGCTGCCGCGGTTAGGGGAGGTCGTGGTGCCTCACCTCGTGCCCGACTCGACGTCGGGTGAGGTGGAGTTCACCGTTATGTCCGAGGCCGACCACTGGGAGGAGGCCCAGAGGAGGCAGACGGCGTCCGCCATAATCGACAGTCACATGCGGACGGTCGGTTTCGGACACACCGAGCCTACCGATGTTGCCATCGAGGAGCGGAGGCGGATCGAGGCGCGGGCGCTTGCCCAAGAGGCGTCCTCCTCCTGGGGCCAGCCGCAACGCCCTACGACTCTGGCTGAGCGGGTGGTGACGGCGGGCGTTGATTTGGAGGCCATGAGAGGACGTCGTTCTTCCGTCGACAAGGAGATGCGGGACGAATTCCCTCTATGGGAAAGGCCGCCGCTGGTGCTCCCCGACCCTCTCGACCACGAGGCCCCTGCGATCGTGATGAACGATCAGAAGGAGCTCGAGGCGCATATGGAGGCTGAGGAGCGCCGGCGGTGGCTTGAACATGCTCGAAGGCCGCCCGTCGCTCGTCTCGAGGACCCGCCCGGCTTTCTTCGTGAGTATCCTTGAGCACGGCCCCCCTTTTTTTTGTTCAGACTTATCGTCGTTTGTATTTGATTTTTTCTCTTTCGTGGCTTAGACGGCACAAAGCTGCTCATATGCCAAGTCGGTTCATATCCGCGCTCTCCATGAGAGCGAGGACGAGATCCGGCGATATGTGCGCATGGGGCGGGATGCTGAGGCGGAGTTGCACCGGTCTGCCCGGCTCCTTCGAGAGGCCAACGCCGCCCTGGACGCCGCCAAGGAGGATGCCAAGAGAGCCCAAGATGAACTCGCTCGAGTGGCGCAGGAGGCTGGGGCAGCGCAGCAGGAAGCAGGCGAGAAGCTCGCCCAAGCCTTGCAGGAGGCCGAGACTGCTCGTCAGAAGTATGCGCAGTTGTACGCAGTCTTCGAGCAGCTCAAGAAGGATGCAGCTACGGCGCTGCAAAGCTACAAGGCCAAGTGCCGGGACATGGAGCAGCTCCAGAAGGAGAAGGCCGGCGTTGAGGCCTATGTGAAGGAGCTCCAGGCAACGGTCACCGGGAGGCCGCCGAGAGGGGGCCCTTGCCGCCGCGCTCGAAGCGGAGAAGGAGCGAGCGGCGGTCTCCGACGGAGGTGGCCAACTTCCGGGTAGTGACAGACAAGGACCTTGTCATCCAGGGCGCCGGCAAGGCTCTCGAGGAGGTGCGGACGGAAAAGCGCGACGTCGAGCGCGCCCTCCGGAGGAAGGAAGCTGAGCTTGCGCGGGCGCTCGAGCGCGAGCAAGGGCTCTCGACCCGCTGCACCGGTAAGTGCTTGAATCCTTTAGTCCTATTTTCGTGCGTGATTCATATGTGTTGCTCGAGTACTTGATCGAGTACTTGATTCTTGTCGTCCTTTTTCAGGTTTGGAGGCGGACCTGGCGGACGCGCGTGAGTACGCAAAGTCCACCCATGCGCTGGCCGAAGGCGTGCTCTCGGCCAAGGCCCGCATCACCGGTGCCATTGACACCCTCAGCGCCAGCTGGGGCTTCCCGCCGGTGGTGGACGTCGAGGGGCCGGACGCTGGCCAAAGCTATGCTAGCCGGGTCCGTGAATTCGGCGCCTCTCTGCGGGGTCGTATCCAGGAGGCCCTTGTTTTTGCTGCGCGCCGGACGATGGCCATTTTCTACTCGGGGTTCAGCGTCTCGAGGGAGGACGCCCGGGCCGGGATGGAGGCCGTCGCGAGCGGCTTCACCTACGTCGAGGGCGAGCAAGAAGGAGGGGTCAACCCCCGGATCGAGCAGCTCAAGGCCGAGGCCGAAGAACCGGGCGCCCGTCTTGGAGGCGATCTGCTGCATGAAGTCCTCCCGCCTGGCGTAGAGTAGATTCCAACCAGCCTGCGAGCCGTAATCTGGGCAACAAGGCCCTTGTAAGAATCAAAATATTCTGGTCGTGGAATGGCCTAAGTGGCCTAAAATCTTGATGCTTTGTAATTTAAACCGTTATGCTCTAGTTTTTCCTTTGCGCTTGATATCATTTTCCCCTTCCTGCCTTTACTTTGTTTTAGCTAAGTGTTGGTGCGGTGCTCGAACCACTCCGAGAGGGGATGAGTTAGGGTGCCGTAGCTCGAAAGCGTGGGAAGCCTCTGTGCTCGATCGCCCTGGCTCGATGAGCTCGAGGTGACGCAAATACTTAGCTTACGAAAAATTTCGAGGCGAGGAGGAGAAAATTACGTCGAGCATCGTTTCCGAAAAAACCAGGTGCGTTTTTTCGAGGACTTCAGGGGGGTTCCCCCCTGGTCTAGCCCCCGAGGGGGGCTTGACTTTGTGGAAACAAAGTCGAGCCCACCTTGCGTATGAACAAAAAGTAAGAAACTGACTTATTTATTCATACTAGCGGTATAATTTAAACGAAAATATGTACAAGGCATCGGGCCTAGGGGAAAAAGCGACGTAGCTGTTCGATGTTCCATGCGTTGGTGAGGGTCGAGCCTTTATCGTCGGCTAACTTGTACGTCCCTGGCTTCAGCACCTTGACCACGATGAACGGGCCTTCCCAGGGAGGAGTCAGCTTGTGGCGCCCCTTGTTGTCTTGTCGTCGACGGAGCACGAGATCGCCGACCCTGAAATCCCTTTTGCGTACGTTCTTCTCGTGATATTGCCGTAGTTTCTGTTGGTAGCGCGCAGAGTGTAGGAGTGCCGTGTCTCGAGCCTCTTCTGCTTGGTCGATGGTGTTTGCCAGTCTTTCCTGATTAGTCTGCTCGTTGTAGGCCTTGAGTCGAGGGGACCCGTACTCGAGGTCAGTGGGGAGGACGGCCTCAGACCCATAGACCAGGAAGAACGGGGTGAACCCAGTGGCTCGACTCTCAGTCGTCCGCAGACTCCACAGGACTGATGGGAGCTCGGCCACCCATTTGTTGCCGTGTTTGTTTAGGCGTTTGAAAATCCTGGGCTTTAAACCTTGCAAGATCATGCCGTTTGCGCGCTCGACTTGGCCATTAGTTCGAGGATAGGCGACTACCGACCAGTTCACACGGATGTGGTTCCGATCACAGAAGTCCAAGAACTTTTTGCCCGTGAACTGGGTGCCATTGTCAGTAATGATGACGTTAGGGACTCCAAAGCGGTGGACGATGTCGGTGAAGAACTCGACCGCTCGTTCCGAGCGGATGTTAGTGATGGGTTTGGCCTCGATCCACTTGGTGAACTTATCGATGGCCACGAGCAAGTGGGTGTGGCCTCCCGTCATCTTTTTGAGGGGTCCAACCAGATCGAGCCCCCAGACCGCAAATGGCCACGTGAGGGGGATCATCTGGAGTGCGTGTGCTGGAAGATGCGTTTGCTTGTCGTAGAATTGACATCCCTCACACGTTCGAACAAGCTTGATGGCGTCAGCAACTGCAGTGGGCCAGTAAAAGCCTTGACGGAATGCGTTCCCGACAAGGGTTCTTGGCGCAGCATGGTGGCCACAAGCCCCCGAGTGCATGTCTCTGAGCAGTTTCTTGCCTTCCTCGATCGAGATGCACCGTTGGAGCACACCAGTCGGGCTCCGGCGGTAGAGCTCTCTGTCGTCCCCATAAAGGACGTAAGTTTTGGCTCGACGAGCTAATCACCTTGCCTCCGTTCGATCTTCTGGTAACTCCCCTCGAATGAGATACTCGAGGAATGGTGCACGCCAGTCGGTTGGCGGGCTCGTAGCCTGGTCGATCTCCATGACTGTGGCCCCTGTCGAGGGGGGTGCGGTTGTGGATGCAGGCTCAACGGCTGGTCCTGCCCCAGCCCCCGAGTCCCATTTCACGGATGGCTCGTGAAGATCTTTCGAGAAGACATCCGGGGGTAGTGGCGCTCGAGATGAAGCGATTTTGGCCAGCTCGTCTGCAGCCTCGTTGAAGCGCCTCGGGACGTGGTTGAGCTCGAGACCATGGAAGCTGGCCTCTAACTTGCGCACCTCATTGCAGTACGCTTCCATCTTTTCGTCATGGCAGCTTGAGGCTTTCATCACTTGGTCGATAACGAGCTGCGAGTCGCCTCGAGCATCGAGGCGTCGGACCCCAAGCTCGATGGCAATGCGCAACCCGGTAACGAGCGCCTCATACTCTACCATGTTGTTCGAGGCGGCAAAGTGGATGCGCACCACGTAACGCATGTGTACTCCGAGGGGCGAGATGAAGAGTAGGCCCGCGCCCGCTCCTGTCTTCATAAGTGACCCGTCGAAATACATGGTCCACGGCTCGGCTCGGATGCGGACCGGGGAGTTGGACGTCGGTCCACTCGGCCGACGAGTCGGCCCAAGCACTTGGGATTTGATAGCCTTTCGTGGGGCGTACGTGATGGTCTCGCTCATGAGCTCGACCGACCACTTGGCGATTCGACCCACGACTTCCCGGTTCTGGATAATTTCCCCAAGTGGGAATGATGTTACCACCATTACCGGGTGGCTAAGAAAGTAGTGCTGGAGTTTTCGACGGGTGATCACGATTGCGTAGAGCAGCTTTTGGATATGGGGGTATCGAACTTTGGCATCTGAGAGCACCTCACTGATGAAATACACCGGCCGCTGGACGGGGAGCGCGTGCCCCTCTTCCTGCCTCTCGACCACTACGACTGTGCTGACCACCTGAGTGGTTGCGGCAACATAGAGGAGGAGTGGCTCGGCGGGTTGGTCTGGCGTAGCTGGTCGAGGTGGCACGAGCACGGGAGGGGAGGTGAGCATGCCCTTCAGCCTCGAGAGGGCATCCTCCGCCTCGGGTGTCCATGTGAAAAGCTCGGATTTTTTGAGGAGTCGATACAGAGGCAAAGCTTTTTCTCCCAAGCGTGCGATGAATCGGCTTAGGGCGGCTAAACATCCCGTGATCTTCTGTACCCCTTTCAGGTCTCGAATCGGCCCCATCCGCATGATGGCCGTGACCTTCTCGGGGTTGGCCTCGATCCCCCGCTGGGAGACGATGTAGCCTAGCAGCATCCCTCGTGGCACTCCAAAGACACACTTCTCGGGGTTCAGTTTGATGTTCTTAGCCCGGAGGCATCCAAATGTCAACTTGAGGTCTTCGACAAGGTTTTCGACCTTACGTGTCTTGACAACGATGTCATCCACGTATGCCTCAACTGTCTCTCCTATATGTTTGTCAAAAACATGAAGCATGCAGCGCTGATATGTTGCCCCGGCGTTAGGCCGAAAGGCATCGTGACATAACAGTACATGCCCATAGGGGTGATGAAAGAAGTCGCGAGCTGGTCGGACTCCTTCATTTTGATTTGGTGATAGCCCGAGTAGGCATCGAGAAAGGAAAGTACTTCGCAACCCGCAGTGGAATCAACAATTTGATCTATTCGAGGCAAAGGAAATGGAACTTTGGGACATGCTTTATTTAAACTAGTGTAATCTACACACATCCTCATTTTTCCATTCTTTTTCTCTACCAACACAGGATTAGCTAACCACTCGGGATGATGTACCTCCTTGATGAATCCGGCCTTCTCGAGCTTCTCGACCTCCTCACGGATGATCCGCACTTCTCCTCGTCGAAGCGGCGCGGCGTTGCTTGACAGTCTCGAACCGGGACGGATCTCCAAGGCATGCTCGGCGACATCCCTCGGTATGCCAGGCATGTCCGAGGGACTCCACGCAAACATGTCAGCGTTTGCGCGGAGAAAGTCGACGAGCACTGCTTCCTATTTACTGTCGAGGGAGGCACTGATGATCAGCGTCTTCTCCCCCGAGGAGCTTGGATCGAGCGGGATCTTCTTGGTGTCTTCAACGGGCTCGAAGTTGCCGGCCTGTCGCTTGGGTGTTGGAGCAGAAGCCTCAACCGCCATGTGATCGAGCATCATGGCTAGGTCTTCAGATGTTCCCAGCACGTTTGTCAGTGATTCCCCGTACTCGACGCACTCCACATCGCAGTGGTAGGCGTGCTCGTACGTGGAGTTGACAGTGATGACTCCTTTTGGTCCTGACATCTTGAGCTTGAGGTAGGCATAGCTGGGGATCGCCATGAACTTTGTGTAGCACGGCCGCCTGGGGATGGCATGGTACGTCCCCTCGAAACCGGGCACGTCGAAAGTTAAGACCTCTCGACGAAAGTTCGAGCGTGTCCCAAAGACGACGGGGAGGTCGATGCGGCCGATCGTGAGCGCTTTCTTGCCGGGGACCACTCCGTGGAAGCCCCCGCTCGGGCCGGAGGTCGCTCTTGTGAGGCCGAGCAATGTGAGGGTCTCCATGTAGATGATGTTGAGGCTGCTGCCTCCATCCATGAGAACTTTTGTGAAGCGGGCGTTGAGGATGATCGGGGCGACGATGAGTGGGTACGAGCCAGGATTGGTGACGTGGTCTGGATGATCATCACGGTCGAACGTGATGGAGGCATCCGACCAGTCATGGAATTGAGGCGTGGCGGGTTTCATGGCGAAAACCTCCATGCGCTCGGCCTTCCGCTCTCGACGTGTCATCTGGGTGGTCGGGCCGCCGTAGATCATGTAGCACTCGGTGATGGGTGGGTACCCATCGTCGTCATTGTCGTTGGCTCGGTCCTCGCCACCCTTATCCTTCTTGCCATCGTCCTTGTCAAGGGCAAATTTCTTGAAGTAACCTCGAAGCATACGGCAGTCCTCGAGGTTATGCTTGACCAGTTCCTTGTGGTATGGGCAGGGCTGCTTCAGCATCTTGTCGAAGACGCCCCCATCCGGAGGGGGTCTAGGCTTCTTGCGCTCGGCTGCGGCCACCTCGTCTTCCACGACCGCGCGCTTGCCTTGCTGGTTGCCTTTTTTCTTCTTTTCCGTTCTTCTTCTGGGCCTTGCTCGAGCCCTCACCGCCTCCCGGGGATGGCGTGGGCTTGTTCCCAGTTCCACCAAAGAAGGCCCCCACGGCCTCGTCGCCGGCAGCGTAGTCGGCGACGACGTCCATGAGCTCGTTCACCGTCTTTGGGCGATTGCGCCCGAGCTCTCGCACGAGCTCTTTGCACGTGGTGCCTGAGACAAACGCCAGGATGACGTCGTGGTGGGATGTGCGCGGCTCGGTGCGCGGCTTGGAGAAACATCGAGCAAAATCCCGAGGGATTCCGAGGTATTTTGCTTGCGATTACGGAGATCCCACGAGTTGCCGGGTCGGATGTATGTGCCCTTGAAGTTCCCCTCGAAAATCCGGACCAGTCGGCCGGTCGTAGATCCGATAGGGGAAGCTCCTCGAGCCACCGTCGAGCGGTGTCGAGAGCTTGAGTGGGAGTTGGCGTATGATCGCCTTATCCTCTCGAGCCCCTCCCGGCCGGCAGCCCGGCCGGAGTCGGCCGGCCCGAGTTCGGCTTGGTCTCCCCGTTGTACTTGACCACGCTCGTGGGGGGTCGAAACGGGTTTGGTAATGGCGTGTTGCGAATGGCTCGACTGAAGACTCGAGGGCCCGGCGGCTCGGGAGCCAGCCGGTCCTCGTCGCTTTCGTAGCGCCCCTCTCGATGGGCCTTGTAGCCACGGTCCTCGGCACCCGCAGCCTTGCGTCGTCGGTTGTCGTTGATGTCATGACGCGCATCTTGAGGTGCGCGGTTGTCGAGGATGCGTTCTCGAGCAGGGGCTCTACCGCCTCGAGGGGATGCCTCTTGGTGGATGGAACCCTCCCGCTCGTGCCGTGGTTGCTCTGGGGCTGCCTCACGCTGTCTCGAGGCCGAGCTCTCGGCTTGCTGGACGGCTGTGACTTGGAGGAGCCCTTGGATCTCGTCTCGTATCCGCAATGCATGCGGATTCGAGGGCGCCGGCATGTCCCGCAGCAGCATAGCTGCCGCGAGTACATTCTGGCTTGCTCGAGGGAAGTGGGCTGGCTCGGGTGGCGCTTCCGGCCGCCCGTCGTTGACGATGCGGTTGAAGACGTCCCGTGCCCTTCCTCGAGCGCCAAGAGCTCGAGGAGGGGTGGGTGGTTCCCGCTCAGCGCGCGCTTGAGCAGCTCCAGCATTTGTGCGTTCCTCATTCATCTTTGCCTCGATCTCTGAGCTGGGCCCATTGTGCCTTTGCTCGAGCATCGTCTTCAGGTCGCTGGTTATCTTGGACCTGTGGCGGCGGTCCGCGCGGCTCGATCACCTGCAGGGCCGCAGCTGCCGACGTCCCGACCGCTGGGGTCACGTCTGCCCGGTTGGCTGCAGGGACGGCCATGGCGGCGCCATCTCTGGTCTCCTCATCCGACGGGACGTCATCGTTGAGGTGGAAACACTCGCGAGCCGGGTCATAGCACCCTGAATCCGAGTCATCAGAGTCCGGGTTAGCGCTGGACGGCGTCCAGGGCTTCCCCGTGCTCTCTTCCTCGATCCAACGGCGCATATCCCCGACCGTGCTGCGGCGTTGCGAGCCAGGCGCCCTGTTGAACCCGCGGTCTACTGACGCCGGCCATACGATCTCCAAGTCCATGGTGGCACGCAGGAGGGGGCCGGGGCTCTCCTCCCGCGGTCCCATGACTGACCGGATCTCGTTGGCATACGTGGTGGCGGCGTTGATGAGTCCAAACGGGAGCCGGCGACGAGCTTGGTAGAGCCCGTGCGGTAATAAGTTGGGCGACGTCGGCCGTGTGCGCGCTCGAGGCGCCACGCCGGACTCTCGACGAGCGCATGGCGAACGTGAAGCCAGGGTCCACGTCAAGGACTCCCTGTCCCTGTGCCACCTCCTGCCGCACACTTGGCACCCCGGTTGGGTGCATCATGGCGTCTGGCTGGGAGGGCACACGAGCAGGGTGCTCAAGGCTCTGTGCCTGCTGACGGTGACGCTGACGCTGGTGGTGTTGGCGACGTGGTGGCGAGCCGTGGTGGTGCGGTTGGCGCACGGCCCTACCAGCGCGTGGGGGTGACGAGCGTCCCCCTCCTGGTTCTCCGATCGAGAGTAAAGCCATGTCGTGGCCTGGACCGAGCGACACGAACTCTAGACTCCCAAACCAGATCACCGTGGCAAACGAAAGTGAGGAAGCGGGTGGTGCCATCCGGAAATTGGCGGGAATCGGGTGAAAACACGCTGAACCCCTACCTGGCGCGCCAACTGTCGGTGTTTCGTACCCCGGGGGGTATAACACCAACGAGTAAATTTCTATGCGTGCTCCCTAATCCGGATGGTGATGCAAGATGGACACAAGCGTTTATCCTGGTTCAGGCAAAGGGTGCCCTACGTCCAGCAGCGGGGTGAGATTTGTATTATCTTGCACCGGGGTGCTTGTACTGGGGTGAATACAAGCGAGTCCCGAGACCTAGCGTGAATGGAAAGGTGTTGTGAATGGAGGCGTCCAAAAACCCCCCTAGACTAAGCCCGGCGTCCCCTTTTATAGGCCAAGAGGAGGCTCGGGAGTACGAGTAGGTAGGGCATGTCGTGGGCGTGACGTCGAGGTACGTGCGCCATGTCGAGTCGTCGAAACCGTAGACGCTCCCTTTGGTCGGGCTCGAGCACGTAGCGGTATGGTCAATGATGGCCTCGCTTGTCCTTCTCGGTCGTGGGCCGACGTAGTCGAGGTATGGCGCGTCGTAGTCGAGCACGTGCGCCCGGAACTCCGCCGTATGGCCGTCGAGGTGAGAAAGACAGACACCTCGCGCCCCATGCTTAGGTCGCGTCTCGCCATCACTTCTCGAGTGGTTGGAGGCCGTCTCGAGAGGGCAATGGTCGGGCGATGGGATGAGATGGCGTAGTGGGTGGTACGGAGAGTTGACAACGGTGTTTGGAGGGGTGCCGTACGAGGCACGGTACAAAGCATGGCGTAACGGTGGCGCGCCGTCCTTGAATCCGGGGCATGGGCGGCGCAATGGCGGATGCGACCCGTGTACGATCACCGTTACGAGCTTTGTAGCTATGGAGTTAGGCAGGGCGGACGGGCAGTGGTACTGTTCGAGCCCTGTAGCCATGTGCGAGTTCTGGTCAGGCAATGATTGTAGGCGGACTCGAGCGGGCGCTCGCTCGAGCGCTCTCCGTCCCGCTCGAGCGGTTACTCGCTCGAGCGGTTTGCGTCATCGTCTCGAGCGGTCGCACGCTCGAGCGGTTTCCGTACTTTTGAGCGGGTGAGCGGCCGCCGCCGAGTAGGCGGGTTTTGTGGGCCTGATAGCGGGCCGGCCCAGCTCGAGGGGGATTTGGAGGTTTCTCTGGCCAATTAGTTTTGGGTTTCTTAGAGAGATGAGGTTGATTTACTTATCTCTAATTCACCCAATTTAGGACCCCTAATCTAGGTACCCTGGACAGAGACAGTCAGACATCATAGCCGAGTTATATGGAAATGGATTGTACCAATTTACATGGCCTTCCAATGGACCCCTCGAAATCAGAAGTCAAATGAAAAAGGCTATTGAAACCTAAGCCTCAAGCTCCCAACTGTCTAACTACAAATCATGCTGTTCGGCTAATGATTTTTGCGCTTGAATCGGCTGACGTTGGTGTCGTAAGAGAAAAGTATTGTATCATAGCTAATAAACCGGGTTGATAAATTCAAGCAAACATGACTATATTAAACCAACTAACTGAGTTGGTAAACCAATGCCAATGCCTATTTCCGACTATATAAGGATGCATTTTCTAAATTTGCTAAACAGTTGAGCCACACTTGTTTGTTTTTTTTTTTTTTTTTTTTTTTGCCTTACTCCTACCACAAAGTAGGATTCATGCTTCTGATTGCAAGACCTTGGAACTGGGAAGGCTGGAGAGCACAAGAATCAATAGCCGTCTTTACCCGTTTCAGGCCGCCTCAAAAAAGAAAGGGTTAAAACTAACACTAAAAGAGTGCCAGCGGCCAACTGAATGCAAGGAGAGTGGTCAAAAGGAAGGACCTTTTCCATGGGCCGACCTGACAAATCAGGACCATCCTGTCGGCCCACCTCCGGGCTCTGGTCGAGAGGGACAACGGACGGATGCGCATCCGTTTTCGACGGCCCACCAGTACGTAGTGAGAGAGAGAAAAAATTCTTAAAAAAATTCGTTGGAGGCGCACGTCTCCGTCCCCGACGATGCCGCCGCTGCCGCCGGGAGGAGCAACGGATGGACCCCCCCTTGCCTTGCCTTGCCTTGCCTGTTGCCACCACCACCACCCCCTGCCCCGCTTCGCTTCCTATCCCCCCGCTCACCGGCCCCAGGTGCGCGCGCTCCTCACCGGCCGGCACCACCCCGCCCTGCCGCCCGCCCCCTCGCCTCTGCCTGCCGAGGTAAACTGCTCGGTCTCCCTGCTGTTCCCTTGCGCGCGAACACGACGCGCTTTCGTTTCTGTCCCGTGGACTGTGGTTGCCTCGTTCGTATCTCAGTGTGGATATGTTATGTGATGAATGAATGAATGTCGTTGCTGATGTAGATTGATCTGTTGTGTTCGTAATGCTTGGATGGGATGGATCTTGGCCCACTGCTTCGATCTAGGTAGGATCTATCTAGTTACTCGATTTGTCAATGGTGCGGTGGAATTTCTCTTAAGTCTTAGCCATAGACAGGGGTGACCGGGTGATTCTGCCTTGAGCGTCAGTGAGCGTCTACCATGTTTCTGAAGTTAAAAATAAAAAGATAGGAGAAACTGAGACAGATGGCATCTCACATAACCAAACGCACATGCATGTTAATTCGATTCCCTGCCCCCACCCGCATGGTTGCTGGGCAGCATTGGTCGACGGGTGGATCTGCCTGATCCAATGGTTAAGTCAGTAGTGTTTGTCGGCTTTGTTGTTTTCTGCCGTATTATGACCCCCAGTTAGGATGCTAGCATCAAGCTGTTCAATGATGTTTAATGCTCACCTGTTAGGAACTAATACTCGTTTTCACATGGAAAAAAAAATTAGATTCCAAAAAAAAAATGCATTGGATTTCCCCTTTTTTTGCATGCCAAAGAGCTGCTGGCATGCTTAGCATATGTTGCTTTCTAGAATGAATATACCTAATTCTCTGCACCGCACGCCACAAGTGTTTTCACTTACCGAAATCAAATCTCACCACTCTGCTAAAAGAACATCTGCTGATGGAAATTTTGGTGCAGATTTCGTCCTGACAACACAGAAGAAGTGATCTTGTAACCATAATAAAAGATAACAGATGGGGATATCCAAGGTGACTGGCATCGCTGCGACAGCTTTTCTAGTCACATCTGTTGGTTTGTGCCAGCTGGGCATGAAAATTGTTGTGCTTCCTTTCCTACACACCAGTATTATTGCTTTCGTTGTCACGGTTGCATCCCATGATGCCATCAACCTATCGTGGATCTTGGGGAAGAACTCAGTGGGAAGGTTTCCATTTTGGTCATTTATACTGTTTGGTCCTTTCTTGATGCTTGCTCGGACATACGCAATGGTTAAGAGATACATGAGGATGGAGAACGTGTATGACAAGATCGCGGAAGGCCTTTATCTTGGAGGATGGCCGTTTCTCTTGAAACATTTGCCCCCTGGAAACCCATCTGTCATAGATTGCACTTGTGAGCTTCCAAGAAGTTCCTTCGTTCCAGCAGACGAGTATCTTTGTCTTGCAACTTGGGATACGAGAGCTCCAACACCGCACCAAATTGAAAAGGCTGCACGTTGGGCTTGTGAAAAGAGATCTGAGGGGAAGCCGGTTTATGTCCATTGCGCATTTGGTTAGTAACACACCTTTTGTTATAATTGATTTCAGGATTGTATCTTGATGTTCATAATTGTATTTCCTAGTATTTATGCAGTATATTAACCTTTATGTTTGTTCTTCGTGATGGACACATTAGGTCATGGAAGAAGTGCTTGTGTCGTGTGTGCAATTCTAGTAGCGCTGGGCATTGCGGAGAACTGGAAAGATGCTGAGAACATCATCCGTGAAAGAAGAAAGATAAAAATGAACGCCCTTCACCGGAAAACCTTGGAAGAGTGGTCCAAACAACGAGTTTCTCAGAAAAAGGATAAGTAGTTGTAAGTGGAACATTTTCCTCAGTACTGAACTTGTTTTGTGGTGTTAAAGCCTGTCTGAAACATCATACAATGGCATATCTGCTTAGGCCAAGTGTAATTTATGTGAAATTCTTATTTATTTTTTGGGTGTTTCTACCTTCAAACATATTTGAATTTAGGCAATGTCCAGGTTTGGTACTATTTTTTTGTCCACCTGGCTAATTGAATTTGACTTTTGAGCAGGCATTGGCTTGAATGTGTTTCTTCATATAATAGGTGGATTGTTGTCAAAAAAAAAAAGGTGGATAAAGATCACAGCATACTAACGAAATATAGCCCTACATGGTGGATAAACATATAGTCATACAAATTATTAGATAGCTCAACCATCCTATTCATCATAGTCAATAATCTATCCAGTAATCATCGGTGAAATTGCTAAATGGATTATTCCACATAGGAAGAGCTGTTACAAGAATTTTAGACCAGCCAGAACCAAAAGAACACATAGTAATGGACATCAGATTCTGACTTTTTTCTTTCCCCTTCTCGCTGCAATGAACGAAACAATTTCACCTCCCTGGAATTTTCTTGTACACCACCCATCTTCAGAAAGTGTTTTTCCAAAACAAAATAGTTCCAGAAACACTCCTAGTTCTAAAGCTTCCTCCATTTCCCAGCTCTCTTTTGTGTCTCTCAGATGTCTGCTAGTTACATCCAAAAAACCTCTGTTCCCACTTCCTAATCATTTTTCCGTTGCTCCTATGCTGAAGGTTAGTTCCACAACATGTGTCAATCAGAAGCCTGAAAATTGGCTTTGGGATGGTTGTGCTGCAATGTTTATCTCTCCACAATTGCCTTCATCAGTCGCCAGTATCCTGCCAGAAATACAGGCATCAGCAATAATAAATAGATCAGGGAAGTGTATTGGAAGTATCTGCTATAGCTGTTCAACTAATTCTTTGAGTCTTATAGAATTCAGTTAGTTGGACAATCAGAAATCATGTTTATTCCTTGTTTCTCATGCCATGGCATGGCTTCTTTTTAAAGGGAATATGGACTTTATTTTTTGTTATGGTTGCTTGCTGACTTTTGAGTTTTGGTTGTTGGTAGGAAGGCGGTCCATTTCCTGTTGATTTAGTAGGGCACATCTTGGTATTGATTTAGCATGCCTGTATAGACCCTGGCTCACTCTTGTATTAATGTTTAATAAGTACTTGAATTTATCCATTCATTAGTGAATAATACTACCTTCAACAACTAGAGGTTGGGCTCTTCTTTCTTAAATAAATCAACTAATGATAGGGGATGATGTAGAATTGCATGGTGCTTACTCTCGAGGTCGAGAAGCCCAGAGGGAGCTTAAGGCACGAAGGCGGTTGTGGTACTCGCCAATTGCCAAGAAACATCGAGCCGCCTGCCGAACTGTCAGAATCCGGTGCATCTGATGAAGAGTCTGTTGCCTCAAGTTATCAGCCTGAAAATTAAACACATAGTTTTAACACATGTTGTGGGAAAATTATTCTTGGCATCTCTACTAATTTAACTATTTAAGTAATCGCCTCTGATCAATAGGCTTTTCGCGACCCTATGTCATTATTATACTTATAAAGATGCATTCCAAAACCATATTGTGACATGGTTAGTTGATGAGCCATTTCTTTCTACTATGCAGTACATCAGTATTGATGGCATGTCGTTAGATAATGTGTTGCAAAATCTGTGGATTAAAATTTTGAAACAGTTGCTTATTTTGGGACTAGTTGTACTAACGAGATTTACTATAATGCAGGTTTGACCAGGTGCACAAAGTTGGCCTGAATATGGTGTTATTGCTGCAACATTTTTTTATCAAGTATTTCATAGCTAATCTGTATAGTTGAGTGGAATGAGGAATATCATAGAAGCCCTTGTGTAGGATCTATAGACTACCTATGACACTGGCATAGTAACATATTGATTGAGATTCTAGATTTGATGAGAAACCATAACCTGTATCACAAAACCTTCAAGGTTGGCCAGCTTGCCGAGGGCAAGAGCCATTTGACTCATGAAGCTCATGTTGGCGTCGTCAATCATAGATCCACCAGACATGGTGTCAGCTAGTGACTGATGCAGCTGTTCCAAGCCCTGGGAGAGAGCTTCCTCTGCCTGCTGTGATGACTGTTGAAGGTTGCATATGCTGACCACTTGCTGCTCTGTCAGTGGATCTAGCTGGGGCAGCAGTGTCTGCAACAAAATGAAAAAGTTGTATATTGGAATTAGAAAATCTTGCTGTACTAAGAGATCTCATTTAGCCTGAGTTCATTGTTAGCCATTGTTGGTTGGAAAATTTCTTGCAATCTTAGTATTGAAAAAGTAACACTGCCTGAGTTTTCTACTCCAGTGTCAGCCTACATTGTGCACTTTCTGACAGAATGAACCTTGATTCAGATTACCAGTCTAGCTAGGTGAATGCAGACATCTATGTGTAGTGCAGGCAGTTTGATATCAGATGTTCTGTTTCAGATTACTGAAACTGGTCCATACCTTGATCAGATCGGAGGGCCTGAATCCACCCATCCAGAGGAAGCACCGCTCAGCAGGGGTCGCCCACACCCCGGTGATGATGTGGAACACGTCGGACTTGGCCGCCATGGCCTTGAGCTGGAACAGCTCGTCATGGTGGGTCAGGGCATCATCGACGATGGCTCTGAGGTCACCATCTGGAAGGTGCGCGTGCAGAGCTCCGTTCAGCTCGGCCAGGCGCCGGCTGTGTTCATCCAGCCACCGGGCGTACTCCACATCGAACATGGCGGCACCTGAACATGGACGCCAAGTCAGAGAAATGGTATACTGTGACCGATGGACGATGGTATATGCTGAGACAAACTACACAGTATCTACAGCTGGAGAGAACGTTGAGACATGAGGATCAGGCGAGGCACCTGAACTGGTGTTTGCACCTGGAGCTCCTCCAAGAAAGAGGCCCTAAAAGGACAGGACACAAAAGTTCAGATTTTCATTGATTCAGAATTTCAGAAGTTCAGTTAGAAGACAGCAGGCAAAAACACAATAGGGGTAACCTGGGAACGGGCTCGCTGCATGTCCTGTTCCATCTGAGAAAGCTTCAGCTTACAGCTCTCAAGCTGCTGAATGTAAGCCTATGGCACATTGAAAAAATTGTCAGGAACTTGTTTAAAGTCATCGCTGACAAAAACTAGAGTTTGCATCTAGCTGATGCTCAGATTATCACCTTCTTTCGCAGCCTGCTTTTGCGTGCAGCTTCACGATTCTGAGCCAGCCTTCTGATTACCTGTTGAACATCAAGAGAGATATAGAAAAAACCTCACTATCTGGGATTCTCGAATACTTCAGACACATTGTAAACTGCAGCACCCTGAGAATATGAATTATTCTAAAAAAGGTAATTGAAATAGAGAGAGACCTTTGGATCAAGAGCCTTGCCAGTTCTTGGAGTGGAACTTGTAACCGTACTCTGCATATGAAAGAAGACATGAGCATGTAGATTAGTAAACCTGAACACAATTACACAATAAAAAAATAAAATCAATTAACAACTTCGCTGTTCATCTTTGCGTGTTCATGGTGTAAAAATAACATATATATAGTAGGATCTTGACATTCATGTTACATCAAACAGAGATAAAAAAAAAAAGCACTGGTGTGGTGGAATCCACCCACTCTTAAAACAGACAAAACATATTTTTGCCTTTTTGTTTATGCTGCTGTCATACTCTAACTTGCAATGTTTATTTCAGTTAAAGTGTGAATCATTCAGTTCATATACAATGTTCTAACCCAATATATCTTTGGCAGTTGATCAATTGACCAGAAAGTACCTAAAGCACCACTGACCCAAAAGTTGCCATTATGTAAGAAGGTTCAGTTGGTGCATTTCTATCAGGGCGCAATTTTGTAAGCTAGTGACAAAATAATATTGTAAGAATGCTAATTTGTCTTGTATTGCAGCAGTAATGGCAGTGCACCAGTACATGATCTATCCTGCACCAACCTAACATATCCACCTAGTAGTCTTCTAGACTTTTCCACACCCTATATATAGCAAAATAACACCGATATAGATTGACTAGTTCTTGTTCTAGATGAACTACTATTTCTTGCAGAAGATGTTCTCCATCATTCTAAAATAAAAGATCCACCTTTTTTTTTTCATTCAGAAGGGCCATATTCTCCATCTAATCTAATAATACTATTCCAGTGCAAGCAAGAGGCATGATGGAAGAAGCAAGTAGAAACAGATGTTATTTCTGTAGGGGCCAAAAGATTCACCTAACATGTTGGGATTGGCGATCTTGGGAGCAGCAAGATCATAAATGCCCTTGAATGATGTGTTGCTCTACCAATAGGAGCATGTAGCTAGCTTAGCTGCATGAGCATCTCGGAAGTTGTGGACTTTAATCTGTGGGCTACCCAGCGACATGAAGCCATGATAGGCGAAAAAGCAACGTAGCATGGACATGCTGAGCGGTGCTTATCTGGACCATTCAAGTATGCTTTGAGATTCGTGCTGTAGCACTCTCTCTCCATTGTATTTTTCCTTTGGTAACCTTATTTTACAACCGTATTTTTACTGTATTTAGTGTTTAGAGTTTAGATTTTAGCGTTTAGGATTAGTGTTTAGAGTTTAGGGTTTTAGAGTTTAGAGTTTATAGTTTTAGAGTTTAGTGTTTAGAGATTAGGGTGTATATATATGCGGTATAGTTAATATATAGTTTGTAAAAAATAAAAATGCATAGTACTGATGTGATGGGTGCACATATCTCAAGGAGCAATTGAATGGTTGGGATAGTACCTGCTGAGCAGGTGGAGGCCAAAAAAACGCGTTCAAGATAGGGAGCAACAAAGTCCATGATAAGGATGAACAAGCAAGACCCAAGGAAGAGGATGAATTGAAGAAGCAAAGAAAAAGACCAAACAAGAACAAATGTACACAAACAAAAAAAAAAAAAAGGCGGGGGAGAGATGCGGCAATGGACATCAAAGGGAAACGAAATGCCTACATACCTTGTGCTGAAGTTGCTGCTGTGAAGCTTGCTCGAACTGGCTCGCCATGTTTTCTGCTGCGCCAAGTTGATCTGAGGAGTGGTTGCTGTTGTTCTTGCTGCTGCTCTCGAGTTGTCTGTGCTGTCTGCTGTCACATTCGAGCACTCCTGCCGTGCAAAAACAAAAGGGAGCTAGAGCAGTTACAAACCTGTGTTCTTGCTTGGTTGTACTGGCTGATAATATACAAGTTGTAGCCGGCCAAGGTCCATACCTTGGGTGTGTGAAGAGACCTCATAGGCCAAGCTGGGAAGATGTCCAGTGTAGGAGGTGGCCTAGCTGTTGTAGCCGTTGTAGCTGTAGCTGTAGTAGCAGCAGTGGGAAAGGCTGCAAGAAGATATCATAGGGGGAGAGGAGATCAAGACATGTACTATCCAAGTTCCAGAGGTGAAACTGAAATGATGCATTGGGATCACAAGGGAAGTGGGGGCCACTGTGGCAGTGAAAGCGAGTGGAGCTTATTCTCTTTGAGCTTCTTGTGCCAGTACAATGCCCTAACCTCTTGTAAAAGTGGCTCAGAACAATGTGATTACTTTTGTCAATGTTCTTGGCAATGTGGTGTATTCTTGGCTGGCCAGCCAGAGAGGAAAGAGAGAGAAAAGGTTGTGTGCTTTCTTGGTCTTGGTCAGAGAGAGAGAGAGAGAGAGAGAGAGAGAGAGAGAGGAGAGGAGTGGGGTTGGCGTACGCTTGGTGTCTCCATGATGAGGTGCAGAGACGGTTGCAGCCTGTTGTTGAGTTCTTCTGAGCGAGGCAACTTGATGCATGAACGCCTCTTCCAGCTCTCCAAAATAGGTTGCCCCTTCTTGGTCACTGCCATGCATGTGAAAGGGCAACTTCAATTTTGGGCTAACCATTTTCGGCAGAGAAAAAACATTAGAGGCAGGAAGCATGCCGAACGTTGTGGGGAAAAAGTCGACCAATAATGACAGAAGATGGAAGACAGAGAACTTGGGCAGCTTCAAAACCGAACAGCATGGAAAAATCTGTTTGAACTTAAAAAGCAAGTGCAAGATGCAGGTCATTCATCTTTAATTTTTCATTTGCATAAATCTTGGTTTGCCAAAAGACAAAAAAGAGATGGCAAACAGAATACATGAGAGAGAGAGAGAGAGAGAGAGAGAGAGAGAGAGAGAGAGATAGAGATGTTCTTACAAGAAGTTTGCAGGAGGAGTGGAGTTGGCGATGGCGCCATGGAAGCCATAGCCAAGAAGAGAAGGATCTTGCCTTGAATGGCTAGAACTACTAGTTTCTCCCATCCTGTGAGGCACACACTCAGCTCCTTCTACTTCTTGCTCCTACTTCTTGGATTAACTAGCAACCTATTTGGTTTCCGAATCCAAAACATAAGAACATCATCAAATCTGCTCATCATGAACGGCTATCTGAAAAATCCACATACAAAGGAAGAGATATGGAGCCAAAGGAGTAAGGACACATACCGGAATTATTGAGGGTTCTGCGGCAACAAAGGGTAGCCCAGCCCAGGAACACCGAAGTAGCTTTGGAGCCTTGGAGAGATGGAGGGCAGGCAACTATGCAAGGCGTCTTGACTGTTTCTATTCTGAGTTGCTCTTGCTCACACGCTTTCAAGCTCTTCTTGTTTGATATGACAGTAGCTTCTATAGGTGTGAGAATCCCACAGTCCAGAGGAAGATCTTGTCCTTATAGCCTGCTTTTGACTGTGATTTTGTTCTTCCCTTTTCCCTATCCTTGGAGAGAGAGGAGGGAGCGAGGGAAAAGGAGGGAAGGAGAGGAGGTCTAGGGGTTTGTCTTCACCTGAAAACTTTTGTCATGAAGCCTGCACTTTAGTTTATCACATTGGAACTGCCCTCTTTAGTTGGCCCAAACAGGTCTCTTTTGTTTATCTTTTTTTATTGCATTTGCATGCCCCTCTTTTGTTGCAAAGATTGAAACACATGTGACGGATACATATGGGTACAAGCACTTATTCTCAAATTTTAGGTGGCATTTGTTTCAAAAAAAGGTGGAATGGAAAGAAAAGTAACGGCTACTGAAAGTAACGGCTTTTTAGACCTCAACATGGTTTCTTGCAGCAACCATTCTCCACAAAACAATTTTTCACCATCTGTTAAGTTTAACGTTGACCATGTCTGTGCAAATCTGATTTTGATTCTAGATCACTTAGCTTATAATTATCAAAATTAAATGTCCAAAAACTTCGAATAATTTTTATTTTCTGTTGTTGTTGTGCTTTTCTTTTTCTGTATTTCCTCTTGCTGTATTAATAAAAAAAATGACCCAACAGTTTCGGCTAGAGTCTTGGGGGGAAAAATTCAAGCCAGAGGAGGAGGGGGACAACAAATAAGAACAAAGAGATCTGTGGCCAGCCCAAAAAAAAAAAATCAAAGGAATGTTGCCTTGTTGAGGTATGAACACTACAAACCATATTTCAGCATTTCTTTGCTCCATCATCATACATTTATTTATACAGAAAAATCTGACCCAATTATAGATGTTTACATTTTTATCTAGCTCTTAACATGAATTTTCATTAACATGTGTAACACAATATGTTTTTTATATAAACTAGATCAAATCATATAAAAATAACTATATTGACTGAAAAAAAAATGTGAATCTAAACATGTTAAAATTAAATGTAGCTTTTAACCTTGCATCAATTATCTAGAAAAGTAAAGTTCAGTATATTCTCCAATATTCATTTCAATGCCCAACTATGCACGCAGCAAGAAATTAAAGTAATGACCAGGCCAACTGGACAGGCGACACCAATATAGCCTTTTGATTCCTGATTTTAATTTGGTCGCTCACTGTCCCCTGTTAATGAGTCAACATCACCCATGGCTTGTCAAACAGAACCTAATCCCACACCAATCCAATAATAATATCGCTATCCAAATCGCTTGAGCTTGCATATTAAAATCTTGAGTCCTTTGTTAAGTCTATTCATTGATGTGCCGTACCGAAGTTAAATAATCCGTATATGGTTCAACACCTTCACACACAAATAATTCAGCAATTGAAAGCAACACTTATGCCTTGGGTGATTCTTCAAAAGTGCAAATCAGAAACTTCACAGCTGGTTCCTAAAGTCACCCCTGAAAACCTGGGTTCCAGAAAAATGAAAGTCACAGTCACCCCTGAACTATTGGTCATATTACTTCTTTCTTTATTTGTTGAAAAGGACTAATCACATTTACTCAACTGATTTATACTTAGTTTTTTACAGTAATGTAAACATACAACAACTCCACTGCTGTGCAATTCCACATCAGATGTGCACAAAGGAGGAGATAAAAATTTGTCATGTAAGTGTTATCCTACCATGATCCCTTGTCAGTGATCACCAATTAATAGACATAAAACCCTTTTCAATTAGGGAGACGAATGGTTAGCTGGAAGCAGAACAGATGTCCCTTTCATTTTACATTTGAACAAAATAAAGTAGTTCACTAATTAATCTATGCCATTCCTATCAGGTCTTTTCATTAATTGCCTTTCCACTGTCCTCATATCCACTATTTTCTTCCAATGATTAGCATGAAAATGCGCACAAAACATTGAACAAGAGAGTTTATATTAATCCGTTCCAAATTGTAGTTCGTTTGACTTTTTTAACCGCAATTTCGACTATTCGTCTTATTCCAAAAATTATGTCAAATATCATTTTCTTTTGCTGTGGCTTGCTTTACTAACATAAGACCTTCAAAATGACTTAAATTTAACCATATTTGTACTAATTTTTTTGAATAAGACGAGGGTCAAAGCAAAAGTAAAAAATCAAACGAACTAATTTGAAACGGAGTGAGTATATAATTGCCCCAAAAATGGGAATGTATATGATTGGATTAGGTGATGCGTGAACCGAGCTGCCACAGATGGAAAAAACCATTATGCCTTATCGCATTTTCTATCATGCCTAATAAAAGAATAATAAGAAAAAGTTTGGATGCATGTACATGTATCATTTGGTACAGCAGTTGTTGAAATCTCATTTGAATGCATGATTTGTAGTAGCTCGTTTAGCCTGATCTCTTATATCAAATGCCAAGTAAGCTAAGTGGTGCTGGTTGGATTCGATTTGATTGATTAGTAGTTTCCATATATGATTAGAATATTAGGTTGCGTACATCTTTAAGCAACACGCATGGTCGGAGAGCTGAAACATGAAGTGTGAGCTTCTGAATGCAGTATGCACGCATGACGTGAGGATTAGGTCATTGCTTGTGCTGAAAACTTCCAAATAAGGCATGCCTAAGAGCACCGTAAGCACAACTTTCCGTCCTCGTTTGATTTGACATAGATAGTGGATGATGCAATAGGATTTGTTTAGTGATCATGTATACAAAGTACACCTGCATATTCTGCGATCGATGCTCACCGATGGTACATTATCGGTTTAGTTATTTTTCCTTTACTAATTTTACTGTGATAATTTAGATTTGAGATCTATGATGATTGAGAAGCGAAATTGTGGTTAAGCTTCGACATGCAGATCCTTGTTTACTCCTCTTTTCTCAAAAAATGATATGCATGCTATTCTTGTTTTCCAGGGAGTCAAAAGATTGTTTTTTTTTTTTTGTGACGCACACATGTAGAATTGATGATCGTTATGTTAAACACCATGTGTATGGATTATGTGAATTATATACTTGATTCAAAATTTAACTGAACAACTCACTGCGCAAACAATGGTGTATATATACGTAATACGTATTGTGCAGCATGCTTTTGATTTTCAGTTTGCGGTTGGTAGATGACGACATGTATGACGACGAGTCGACGCTGATGACGCGAGAGTGAAATTGGCGTTGGTCTAATGCAGGTTTTCTTTCTTTCTCTGTTCTATTCGCCAGCTGCTGCTCCTTTTTTTCCCGCTTTTTTGTTGCATTATTAGCTGCATGCATGCTCTCATATATCGATTCGTTGAAATGCATGCTCTCAGTTTTGTATCGTGTAGTCTGACAACGAAAATGGTGGGCAATAATGTTAATCACACGTGCACAAAACGTACTAGTGTACTAGTGGTTTTTTTTTTTTTTTTTTGAGCAGAAACAAAACGTACTAGTAATTGCAAAGTGGCAACCGAATAAGGCAGAACCTAAATAAAAGTGGGCCGGTGTGAGGGCTTAGCTGGGCTAGGTGGGTTGGGCTGGTTGGGTACTGGCACGAGAGTAAGAAGTTGACTGGGTCTATCCAATTTATGCGGACCGAGACTACTAGGCCCATCAAAAAGTTATTTCTGACCCATACGAGAATGTACCTACCCACCTTCCTTTTCTGTCAGGAAAGAATGTGTGCTTACCTTCTGGCAACTGAGCCCGAACTGAGCTTGATGGGCTGCTTTTGGAACAGGGCGCACTCAATCATGTGACCTTCGGCCCAAAATATATGGGTGCGCTGGCGCTCGGACGTCCTAACATAGGACGGTCTGCGCTAACAGCAGCCGGCTCTCCCCCGCGTTATCGGTAATCCGTCCTCCCATCGTCATCGGTTGCTCGGTCCTCCCGTGCGCATTCATAAAAACAGCATCGCGCCTTCAACGCCTCCGGCCTTGCACGCTGCTAGCTCGTTGTCCATAGCACCCCGACCACTATAACCGGATCACGAAAATGGAGAAACATTTTGGTGTCCTGCGACAACAACATGCCGAGACCTATTTGCACCATTCGGTTCGCAAAAAAACTGCGAAACACGCATCGGCATAGTACGGCAACATCGGGCGAGCAACTTATGAAACAACATGTCGTGAGCTACCGCAACACTCAGTAAAAAAAAAGAGGCATGTTGCAGCAACAACAGCGAAACAACTTGTGAAACAATGTCGGCGCTCTGCGAAACATGCAGATTTGAACCATCGGGACAACATCAAAATGACTCCCTGAAACAACATCCACGCGATTCTGCAACATGCAGATTTGAATCACTGAAACAACACCAAAACACAATTGCAGCAACCACGAGCAATTGCAAAAAGCGATATCTGCAACAACAACTAAAACCTTACAACAACATCAATATAGACCTTAATGCAACAACGGTGAGATTTTTGAAACCCAAAAGAGAAGCTCGCTGAAAATCCCTAACCCTCTTTGCAACATCTCCTGAATAGGATGCAACAACAAAGAGACAAAAATTGCAACAAAAAGGGAGGTTAGATCAAATCCAAAAAAAGAGTAGTAGGAGGACGAGCATGAAGAGCGAAAGGAGGAGGGGCTCACAGTGGAGGCAGGCGCCACCGTCATCTTCCTCCGGCGAGACTCCACCGAAGCTAGAGAAGAAGGTGTGAGCTCGCCGGAACCCTAGGTCCTCACGGTAGACGGGCGAGGAGCGGAAGGCCCCCCGGTCGGATCCTCCGTCAACCCTCACGGGATCCGCGGCCGGAACCACGGATCCGCGGCTGGAACCACCGGATCAGCCTCCACCATCAACGCCATGGCCGGATTCACCTCCGACCACCACCGTTCCCCCTCGAAAACCGCCGCCATGCCCAGATTCGTCCGGATCCGCAGCCGCACCATGCGGATCCGCGCATGCCGCCGCCAGATCCGCGGTTCCGTGCTCGCCTGTCACCGGATCCGCGAATCCCGAGTCGCCGCCGTCACCATGGCCCAGGCTCGCATGCATGGAGAGGCGCGAGGAGGAATGAGGAGGAAGAGATCACGGGTGACGCGCGGGGAAGCTCGGTGGAGGAGCTTGAGCGACACGGCGACAACGGCGGCGGCGGAGCGAGCGCGGCGGGCGAAGCGATAGAGATGCGAATGCGAAATGACGAAGACAACGACACCGGGGCTTGGGGATTTTCATCCCTCCGTGACGGAGAGACCGAGGGTGGGTGGTGGGCCGGGCCGGTGCGTGGTTACGCACGTCCTAGGATTAGGACGTCGGTTGTATAGCATTACCGAAAATATATACATTGTCATATCAGTAACCCTTGTAAAGCAAGAAGCAGAATTCTGACGTTTTTTTTCTGAGCATCTCAGAATTTTGACGTTTATCAATACAAGATGGTAATCCTAAGATTACTGGACCTGTACCCAGCGCATTTCGAACTGAACTACACTGCAGAAACGATTTGCGACAAATAAAACAAACACTAGGCGTTTGCTTAGTGTCGCAAAACATTCTGTGGTGTGTTTCTATGGTCATGCTGGGATGTCCGAAACAAAGTGAACGCGAGCGATTCTATGCTTTCAGGTAACCAAGTAAGATACGCAGTACGTTTATGGTTGGGAAAATCATCAATAAGGATGCAAGGCACTGCTGCTTTGCACCCTCCAGAATTTCATCCTTGCAGTAATCGCTGATCGACTCCATGAATCTTACATATAAGGACAAAGAAGATGAGAGCTACTCATTTTTATACTATGGCCAATATTGGCCATATTCCAAGCCTGAAGAAAAGCATAGACAATCTCACGTGTTTTATATCCTTGCATGCAAATATGTTGAATCTCCAAACTAAAATTTAGAGACCCCAACCATCCAGTGATAATTGTATACGCGTGGCACATATATAAACCACAATATAGTGATAATTCAGTTCTTGAGAAGAATGTGTATCAACTTCAACATGCCCCGCAGCAACACGGAGAATTCATAGTAATATAAATACTAACATCCAGTTTGCCAAACTAATGAATCATAAGTACTCAGCATCCACCATTCAAACCACCAAATCCAATACAATGGGTCATTTGATTTTGCGCAATTCCGCAGCTGCATCTCTCATGTTCATTCGATCGCCAGGGGCCTCGCAAGTGCAAGAAAGTGCCACTTTCACCAGGGCCACCAAGCACCGGAGGACTCTGTTTTCATCTCCTGGATACCTTCCTTGAGTACACTCCTGGTGTTCTTGTAGGAGATGAGCATCAACGATGCCAAGTATCTGATCAGGAAAGCTTGCTTTGCAGAAGCTGATGATGCTGAGCCCATTGCAGAAGAGAGGATTGGTTGGCCTTTTCCCCGTCAACATCTCCATCAGGACTACCCCGAAGCTGTACG
>JAENPR010001473.1:0-149632 GCA_018135685.1 Themeda triandra
GAGGAAAAAAGACCTAATCGACCATCAAAGGGCCTAAGTTTACTGGCATTAGCCACGAAGGGGCAAAGCAACGGCTGCCAGGATACACACATTTTTTTTTTTTGGCAAATGTAGCAGAAAACATAGCAATACCCATAAGGCATACCAAAAAACATACTAGCAAATGAGGGGACTCCATCTTCAATGCCTGACATCATCTTTGTCACCTTCCAGCACCTGTAACTTCCTCTTCTTCTCCTTGGCGACAAGCTTAGTTGCAATAACATTGCTTCCATAGCGGCCTCCAAGTTGATTTTGTCAGCTCCTATGAACAAGCCTGCCCCAATAATCCATGAGCGCATACATATAGCAAACGATAACAGCACGAGAACTAATATGTTATTCAGACACTTGAACCGGTTTTTTAGTGGTTTTCAGATAACAAAAGCATCTATCCTTGGTTAATTTTTAGATGGTAATACTATTCTTCACGAATACCGAATAGTGTAGTGTTGGGTATTTCATATAATTTTATGAAACAAGGATCTTCTAGATATTTAAATATCTGAATAAATCCCTATAGAACTACAATGCATAGCTTGTAACATACTAGTGTGAACTCGCACCCCTAGAGTGAATATTGCCACTTGGAGATAAGAACGGACATGATATTCCACTAGCAGGTTATGGCTTAAATATCCTACTAGCAAATTCGTCGTGCGTTGCTGGTCACAAAATCCATAATACTCCCTCCGTTTAAACTATAAGATATTTTGTTTTTTTCTACAAAGATTGTTTACTTTTATTGTATATCTAGTCATAATCGATGCCTAATAAAAAAGGTAAAACACCCATCTTTACGAATTTTTATCCACATCTATCGCAAAGGGTTTTCTAATTTTTACAAAATAATAAAAACCTAATATATATTTTGCACAATGGACCTAAACTATTTCCAAATGCATTTAGGTTTTGTTATATATCGTATTCAAAACAATTCATGTTCATGTCAATTCTTATTTTAAAACTTTTCAAAATGCCTTTGGAGTAGACTATCTATGGCGTTTTATGCCCTTATGCTTTTCAAGATTTTCATTTCACAAACGGTTACCTCTATAGTTGAAAAGGAATTTAACAAACATTTTATTTGAAATTTTATATTAATTTTGATTTTAAATGTATTTTATAAGTTTTAGTCATTTTGTTATTTTTTTTGGAAAAATACAAGAAGCTAAAAAAATACTTTGTGGGATCCCTAAAGTTTATGTAAATATCTTGAGATCAAGCTATTCTTATCATATTTTAGCTAGAACCTAGAATTTTTCTATTCTTGCCTCCGGCTCCTTGTTGAATAGATGACGAACTCACTCACATACTCTTTGCACGATCGATATGGCCCGCTACGACAACCTCCCAGCAGCTGTGGTACGTGTGGCTCCTCGTCCACTTCCTCCATGGTCACGACTTTTGAGTGTGGCGAGTTCATCGCCCAGGGGACCTCGGGGCACTCCGTGGCATGGGGAACCGAGGACAACCGCAACCCGTACTTGAATAATCTAATATGGCCACGAATCATCCTAGGTGCAAACTTTGCCGAGATGCACTCCGCCGAACGAAGGAACTTTTACTATATTATTTGTTGTATATATCTTGAGATAAATTTTTTTACTGTATCAACCTTTTCACCTAGAATCCTCTACTTTTTTTCTATTCTTGGCAATAGCTCCTTGCTGAATTAGATGACTGAACTCACTTATGTACTCTTGACGGCTTATAACACTGCGTATAATGTGTAGCGAAATTGTCATCACTTTCTAAAATTATCATTGTTATTATTGATTTTACAAAATTGTAATATTTTTTTTCCTTTTTTTTCTATTCCATTATTTTATTTTTCTATTTGCCTACAGATAGGAGGGCCACCCTTTTCTATTTCCTTTTTTTTGAGGGCTCCCAGAATTCTTTTCCTATACGTACGGACGGACTCGATCAGTTTTCCCAAAAAGCATGGGGCGGGGCAGTGCTCCGGGCGGACAAAAAGGGGTGGAAATTTTCATGATTAATTATTAGGTAGAGACATATATATTAATAATAAATAAAAATTAATTAAAATTGGAATACATATTTCAACACATATAAACATTTATCAATAAGTAAATCCGATTATATGAAAAAGTATAAAATACAAAATACATGGCTTAAAGTTCTTTTAGACTCTCAACTCCTGCTTTTGTCTAACTTTTGACATAATTAAGGTGGGGTAGACCTCATGTCCAAAGTCCAAACCATCACTTTGTGACTCCTTTTGGTTCCCCATTCTTCCTCCGGCCGCCGCTGCCACTCTCTCGTCGAGATCTGTCCCACGCCGCGGGCAGCCTGCGCTATGCGAGGTCAACGACCAGCGAGGCTGCTCCGTCTCTTCCGTCCACGTCGAGCTGTAGGACTGTGCGGGGCGGAGCTGAGACCCGGTGGCTGGAGCACAGGAGGGAAGCGTACGCGAAGACGGCCCCATCACGCCCGTGGCCCGGCGCCCGTCGCCGGCGATCGCGTGGCGCGACGCAGAGAAATCAAGAAAATTGGTGCGGCCGAGGCCCGGGTCGGGCAAACCCCCGAGCTTGGCTTACCGTGGTTTCTATTACGAATGACGATGGTTCTCATTTCGATACAAAGGGGAGTTACTCCTTATTACAGGGCCCAGTGGCCAATGGGTCCCACACGTCAGAATGACAGAGAGAAATAAGAAAAGCGTAAAAACAAGTACTCGCCCCATTGGTGCTGTGTCTCCTCTTCGGTGTAGCATCCTCTGTTGCGACAGCCGCCCCACATCTATCTGCTCCACGGCTGCGGTTTGCGGTTCCGCTATCTTTCCTTCTTCTGGTGAGGACTAGCGGCGGAGATCGATGCATGTCGGGATTGAGCCTAACAGGCGGTGACTGACGGATTTTTATATATCGGGAAATAGATAGAGGTAGTAATAATACTGCTGATCCGTTTCATCCGCAGTACTGCTGCAACTTTTTTATTTAATTAGAATTTGAATTCATTTAATTGGAATTCGAATTGGAGTTCGAGTTGGACCTGTAGTCAGATGGGGAAGAACTCCAGCAGATTGGATTTGGTTACGTTCTCCGATTCGGCCTATTACGTTCGCCTTTGATGCGATGATATCCACTTGTATATATAATAACTAGGTGGATACCCCGCGCGTTAACGGGTATTCCAAGCAATTTTGAAAAATAGACTACTTATATCTTGAACTAATTTTGATGAATGATTTGAGACATCTTTGTGGACAATTGAATGAAACTACCTTAAATTAGTTTTGATAAATTATTTGACATATCTTTGTGGACAACTAAATGCATTTTAGTGGATGAAGAGCAACTATCTTAATTATGTGTTAGTTGGATATAATTGCAACTTATAGTGAATTGTTGAGTGGATTGATGATGTGGATAGCTTGCATGTTGAGAGAATTCACTAGTGGGGTTTATCTTTATAAAGTATAGATACCCCTCCACACGTTTTGCTCAAAAAAAAAAAAAAAAAAAACCCTCCACCGTCTTCCGCATCGCAAACAAGGGTTCCCTACCTGAACCCGGTTTCCTTCGCATAATAAGCGGCGCCCGCGACCTCACCAACGGCCCACGGGAAGAAAGATCAAATTTTGGGTATAAAAAAGCCTGAATATCTGGACAGTGAAGGAAGTCTCCAGAAGGCGTGCTATGGATCCACCTTCAGGATGCAATGAAAACCAACATAAAGAAGAAGACAGACTGAGTGCTCTACCTAATGACATCCTGCTCAACATCCTCGAACGCCTATCTTTGCGCAGTGCCTTTCAAACCACCACCCTCTCCAGGCGATGGAGGCACCTCCCACTCATGCTCTCAAGATGTTGATGAGTTGAATGCTCTGATAGTCATACAGTGCGTACAGTGATGACTTCTTTCCTGTAAGGCAACAAATAAGCTGCTTGCATCGACAAGGATCTCCGCCTAATCTTCTACTTGCAGACCCAGATTACCTGCTCTCCATTTGGCCAGGCTGTTAGCAATGCCATTGAGAGTGGGAACATAGAGTTTCTAGAGTTCAATATATGGCCAGTTATCAGACCGACAAGATGCAGTAGTGGAACATCTCGTATTATTTGGGCAGCGCTTCATGTCGTTCTTAGATGCGTGCCCTAATGTCTTCAGATGCCCTGACAAGCCTCACCCTTCGTAGAATGCGATTTGGTGAGGCTGACATCCAAAACATCTTGAACACATGCCAGAAGCTTCAGGCCCTTTCTCTGGACTCCGTGTGAATTAAATAACTCAGGTTTTGTACTGAAGATAGATGCACCAAACTCCCACCTAGTGCTGCTAGAATTTGTCAAGTGCTATTTCTCACAAGTGGAGTTGATATGTGTCCCAAGTTAGCTCGGCTAGTTTATGATACTTGGATTTCCATAAACCCTCCGCTGCGGTTTGGCTATCTCCCGCTACTTCATAACATACAACTTGGATCCACTCTAAAGTCTTGGCAAGTAAAACTCGCTCTGAGCGGGTTTCTATCTAACACTAGAGACTTGTCAACTCTTTATCTGAATTTCCATGATGAAATGATTTGGTTCCAGCCTGAAGGAGCTAAAAAGTTTGCTGCTATATTCCACAATCTAAAAACTGTACATCTCTATGATATATTTCTGAATGTGACCTTCAGTGGACTTTGTTATTTCTTGAAGCATCACCACTCCTCAATAGTCTTCATGTCAAGATATCACAGCACATGTGTGGACGGTACAAGCGTGTTGATAATGCTGACCAATGTGCTATGTGAAGCATCTTCTTTCAAGCATTATAATTTGAATTCATTGGGCATTAGAGGTTTTGTAATGGAAGAAAAGCTAATAAATTATATAAAGCTTGTCATTGAACGAGCTGTGGTTTGAAGAAAATTTACCTATATGATAAGGAGCGATGTCAAAAGTTGTGACCTTGTGAAGCAGGCTCAGTGCTTCTCAGACCAAGCTTTCAATTAATGATGAAAGAGAAGAATCTAGTTAGGAGGCAGCTCACCCATGGATTGCCGTCATCTGCCATAACATAATCATAGAACCAAACTGAAGAGGCACTTGATATGGTGTAATCGATGTTGCGGGTCTTGGCTCTTCTTCTTAATATAAAAGACACGTTAAGTCGTGTTCGAAAAAAAAAAATCCAAACTGACTGTAAATTAACAAATGCTAGTCCATGCTGACCGCATTGTGATGGAACCTTGTAGAAGTTTCAAGTGATATTTATTGTGTCAAAGTGTAAGAATGTAAATTGAAAGAAATGATCGGAAGAATTGGTAAATTTTTGTTAGTAAAAAAAAAAAAAAAAACATCACTTTGTGTGCGCTCCATGGTAGAATGTTGACATGTCCAACACAATCTGTGCCACATGGTACGTACTGGATTTTAGCCCACACACGTGATGCTAGGTGTCCACATGATATTCTGCACGCCACACAAAAGATGTTTGGACCTCATGTGCCAATTTAATTGCAACTTTGACACCTTAACTATCAAAACCGTGCAATTTTAGTCCTTGGAACCAGTTTTGATTGGTTTACATAAGGCTTTGAGGTTTAAATTGAACGGTTTTGATAGTTGAGTACTAAAGTTAAATGGTTTTTATTATCAAAAAAAAGTTAAATGGTTTTATAGTTGTAGGTCAAATTAGACAAAGACAAGATCTTTTTTTTTTTTATCATAGAAAAAGATAAGAGCTGAGGAGCCAAAGTATCCTATTGTTTTGCATGAAGTTATTAGTCTGACTCGTCCCAAACCTACAAATACATCTTTTTAGGATGGAAATAGTATTTCATACACAAGTCCAAATTTGAATACTTCGTATTTGATATTTGAATCTATGGGGCCGATGTGATGATATGACAATTAATCGAAATCAAGGATAAGTGTGTGGCATTGCATTGGAACTTGGATAGTCGAGGTTTCAAAGCTCATCCACGACGGATTCAAAACTGTTTTTGCACTTCAACCGATTTTTTATGAACTCAAATTGATGAATCAACTGCCGACGTGCCCACACCAACCACAGATACAGAATGGAAGAACCCACAACACACGTTCACCTCGATTTCATCAATTGTACGTGTAGGCAACTCCATCACTTACAATAAGCATATCTAAGAGCAATAGGAACAAGCTATTTCATCATCACATGCTCCCTCTGTACCAAAATGTTTGTAGTCTTCGATTTTTGTGTCACAAATTTAACTTGATTTATGAAAATCACGTCCAACATTTATATCTCCAAACAAATTTATTAAAAAATTAGATTAAAAAATCTTTCCAATAATACTAATTATGTACCATAAATATTAATAATTTCTAAATATATATATATTTTTATCAAGTTGTTTCTCTGAAGCCGAAAGTGACAAACATTTTGGGATGGAGACTGTCGGTGTTTGTGCCCCGGGGGTATAACACCAACGAGTAAATTTCTATCGTGCTCCCTAATCCGGATGGTGATGCAAGATGGACACAAGCGTTTATCCTGGATTCGGGCAAGGGTGCCCCTACGTCCGGCGGCGGGGGGTGAGATTTGTATTATCTTGCACCGGGGTGCTTGTACGGGTGAATACAAAGCGAGTCACCGAGACCTAGCGTGAATGGAAAGGTGTTGTGAATGGAGGCGTCAAAAACCCCCCTAGACTAAGCCACGGCGTCCCCTTTTATAGGCAAGAGGAGGCTCGGGAATACGAGTAGGTAGGGCTGTCGTGGTGTACAATGACGTCCCGAGTACGTGCGCCATCGAGTCGTCGAAGCCGTAGACGCTCCCTTTGGTCGGAGCTCGAGCCTGTAGCGGGCGCATCCAATGATGGCTGCTTGTCCTTCTCGGTCGTGGGCGAGCGTAGTCGAGGTATACGGCCTTTGTCGTAGTCGAGCTTTAACGTGCGCCAGGAACTCCATTTGTATGGCCGTCGAGGTGAGAAAGACAGGACACCTCGCGCCCCATGCTTAGGTCGCGTACGCCATCACTTCTCGAGTGGTTGGAGAGGCCGTCTCGAGAGGGCAATGGTCGGGCGATGGATGAGATGGCGTAGTGGGTGGGGAAATGGGAGTTGACAACGGTGTTTGGAGGGTGCCGTGCGGGCCTCGGTCCCAACAGCATCGAGCGTAACGGTGGCGCTGCCGTCCTTGAATCGGGGCATGGGCAGCGCAATGGCGGATGCGACCCGGTTAATACGATCTTGCTGATTACGAGCTTTGTAGCTATGGAGTTAAGCGGGGCGGACGGGCGTGGTACTGTTCGAGCCTGTAGCCATGTCTGCGGCACGGTCAGTGGTGATTGTGGCGGACTCGACGGGCGCTCGCTCGGGCGCTCTCCATCCCGCTCGGCGGTTACTCGCTCGAGCGGTTTGCGTCATCGTCTCAAGCGGTCGCCGCTCCGAGCGGTTTCCGTACTTTTGAGCGGGTGACGGCTGCTTTGCTCGAGTAAGCGGGTTTGTGGGCGATAGCGGGCGGCCCAGCTCGAGGGGATTTGGAGGTTTCTCTGGCCAATTAGTTTTGGGTTTCTTAGAGAGATGAGGTTGATTTGCCCTCTCCCTAATTCAATTTAGGACCCTAATCTAGGTACTGTGCCGGTGTTTGAGCCCTTGCTTGATTGTGAAAAACTTCAAGCAAGGGATCATGAGAATGGAGTTGAAGTACCTAGACTCGGGTGATCTCCGTCTCGAGGAGCTACTTTGTTCTTTCTCCGTGGGGGGCGCGCGGCGCCCCGCGGGGAAGCATACGAGGCCCCGGAGGAATGAGGCATTCTTCGGGGGCTTTGAGATGAAGCGATTTCGGTCTAGAGTATTATTAGTGGAGTTGTAGCATCTCAAGCGAGGAGATTTCCAATAACCGTTCGAGCCCTCGAGTATTTCCGGCTCCTCATATGTCCGAGGAGGTCGTTTGTGTGGCTCGAGCCCTAGGCCCACGAATTGAGGCTGGATCGTGATCTGATCCGGTCCATTGGACCTCTTGGATCAGATCAAGTGGTGAGAGATGCGACACTACTCGCGGCCAGAAGCGGCTGCCCTACCTCCTTTTGTGAGCTGCTGGCGGGTAGTCCAAGTGAGAGCTCGTCTCCTTTTGAGGGGAGGCGGCCGTGGCCCGGGCGCTCTCATTAAAGCCGGGCTCTTAGTTTCCAGGACCGTCCCCATTCGAGGGGTCGGCGGCTCGAGATGCCTCCCGTCGGCGGATCTCTTAGATACCTAGTGCCTGCCTTGGACACGCCATCGGGTTCGAGGGCTCGTTCTCGGCGGAACCTTTCGAGGATTCCTTCGCATAGGCGCCCCTAACTCGGGTGCTCGAGGGCGGGCGTTCGAACCCGTCCAGGTGGGTCAGCCTCCGCTCCTCGAGACTTACTTGTGGGACCGGAGTCCAGGTTTCTTACACGTGTAAGGGACCGCTGTGCGAGGCGTCCGTCATTGCGTCCGTTCGGATTCGTATCATCCGTTGCAAGCGGCGCGCCTTTTTGGCGGAAGCCGGCGCATCGTGGTGATGTTGGCTGCGACGGTTCCACTTCGTCTCGCGGCAACGTGCGCCTGTAAAGTGGAGGTAGGTGGCGGTTTGTCGGGGCATTTAATGCGGTTACCGTTTTTCGTCGTCGCGGGTGTGCGTGGCCGTTGGATGGCGCGTCCTGGGCCGTTGGATGCGATTCACGTGGATCGGTCTTGGGCTCTATAAATATGGAGGTGTGGGTTCCGGTTCTTCTTCCCCGCATTCTCACCTTCCCTGCTTCTTGCTCTTGTTGCCGATTGCGCCCAGCTTACAGATCAATCGCCGCCGCCGTCTTACGCAATCACTTGGCTGCCGCCGCCCGCGCCCGTGACCGCCGAGCGCCGCTCCCAGCACGCGTCGGCATGCTACGTGCCACCATTCCCCACGCCGTTCCTCGTGTTCGCCCGTTGCTCTCTCCGTCCCGCTCTGTCCTTTGTGTGGGCCGTCGGCCAAGAAGACGGGCTGGCTCCCGCCATCTTGATGGCAAAGGCAAGGGCAAGGGCAAGAGCGCCGCCAAGCCTTCTCTGGCCGGTGGTGATGGAGGGAGCGCGGCTCCCGTGGCCTCGGTCTCTGACCGAGGGGATCTTTTGCTCCAATGCGGGTGAACGGCGGATTGCTTCCACCTAATCCGGCGGAGGGCTAGGGTGGAGGAGTCTTGGGGCAACGACGACCTCGAGCTTAATCCCCGCGGGGGCTACGTCCCTAAGCTTCGCGGGTTCCACGGCGGGGACTTGGTGCGCGGCCGAGGCCGCTTTATGCGGCGCTCCCCGGCCATTTCGGGTTGAGCTCCAACACTTCAACCCCAATTCCGCTCACTCGCGGCTACGCCGCACGTGTGTGGTATTTAGGGAATGGCGCCGCCAGTGGGACCTGTTCGCCCCGTCTTCAGGCGGCCGCTCTTCACCAGGCGGTGAAGAACAAGAAGGCCGTGACGACGCGGTGATGATGATGACGAGGAGGAGGAGGAGGAGCGAGGAGAATGAGGAGGAGGAGGAGGAGAAGGTGGTGAAGCCAGATCCGCCGCTACGTTCGACGGGTTCTGCTCGCTCGGGTTGAAAGAAGGAAAGAATCGGCATCCCGTACGTGGTCACATCCGAACAACTCGTTTGGGACCGGGTGGTTCTCCTCCGCATAATGGGGAAGGCCTCTTCCCGGAGCCACCGGCGCCGTGCTTACCGCGCTGGTTTCAGCGGGCGCACGGCCCGGCCCGGCGACGCGCCGGCCCACGCATGAACTCCCTGCTCGACGCCATTCGAGCCTCCATAGCCCGGAGGTCCGGCAACTCTTCCTCAACATCGCGCATGTGGTTGCCGAGTTCCACGGCCGCCGGGTGCTCCCTGCGCCGAGCGCCCGCTGCGCTCGACCAGATGACGGAGGACGCCGACCCTGCGGCGCTTGCGGCCAGCAGGATGTCCGACGAGCCCCTCCCGGTCGCTACGATCGTGGCTCGGGTGCGTGACGCGATCGACGGTGGGAGGAACTTTGGCGAGAACCAAGTCGGCCTCTTCCGCATGCGTCCGGACTACAACCTGCTGGGCTACGTAAGTTTTCTCGAGATCCTCTTTTCGTCGTTTCTTTTACTCAAAGCAATCCTTATCGAGGCCTGTCCCTTTTGTCCAGAATATCAACGACCACGCGGAGTCGAGGCCCCGGTGAAGGAGGATGCGCCCGACCGTGAGGTAAGGCGCTGAGGAGCGAACGCGGACATGCGGCCGTGGTCTCGAGGGGAGGGAGGGAAAAGGCGCGAAGGCCGTGCGCTAGAGGGAGAAGAAGAGCGTAAGGCTAGGGCCCCGCCGAGCGTGAAATGCGCCGCAGCGGCGGACCCAGCTCGATTAGCCCGATCTCGAGTCGGCCAAAGCGGGGACGAGGGGAGGATGGCGTACGGGGAGCCAGCCGCTGTGCCGGGCCGTCGCGGCGACTGCGTCGTTCGTGCGACGGCGGAGGAGTCGTCGAGCCGCGAGCGCTCGAGCGCCCGTCGCCGGCCAAGCAGGCACGGGGTGGGGCGTCTCAGCATTCCGGCCCCGCGCTCGTTCGCCGTCGCCGGCTCTCGGCAAGCGGCGAGAGGAGTCATCCCGCCGTTCCTAGCCAGCAACGGGCGGGTGCCATCGCCGACACGGAAGTCTTCCTCCCGTCACCATTCATCCTCAACGGCGCGCACACCCGGCGGCCCGGGGGCTGCAAATGTGCGCCTTCAGGATGCCTGGTCCGTCGACGGCGCCGGAGCTCCTTCGGCGGCCGCCCGGGCCGGCGGACCTCGACCCCTTGAGAACCCGGATCCCGCAAGGGACTCCGTGCCCGTCCGGCCAAGGAGTCGGGCTGGAGCAGGGCGGCCGCCGAAAGTCTTGAAGCCCCGAGTGGTGCAAGCGGCGGAGCTCGAGGCCCTGAGTCTTGAGGACTCAGGGGGGTGCACGAGGCTCGGAAGCCCGGCGCTTCGAGCAAGCCCGGGCGGCTCGGCGGCGCTACCTCGGCAACGGGGCCGTCTCTGGTCGACCCGCTCCTTATTGCCTTTGTTTTTGTTCGTGTGTGAGTATTTTGTCTCAATGAAAAATTTTTTTTTTCTCTTTCTTCGGAGACTCAAAAGCGTTCCTGCGGACCTTACCATCCCTCCCACTCATGGTGCCTACTAAGAGGTGAGGACCCACGGGAGGGTCGCACGCCCCATCGATGCCGGGTGGAGTGACTCTCCTCCCTCTACTCCCATTTGGTTAGAGCCGAGGCCAAGGACTGCACTTGGGGCGTGGCGGTCGATCGCGGCTACGTCCGTGCGGGTGCCGGGGCGTGACTAAGGCCACGGGGAGGAGGACACCACCACCACCACGGCCTCGGCCCGGCCCTCCCGCTCGAGACCACATCCGTCTGTCGGGCGCGCTAAGCGACACGGCGGGCGATCAAGGGAGCAATGGCGCTAGAGCCGGCGGCCTCTATCCCGGCCGGCGGGGGCGAGACCCGGGACGGCGGCCCGTCTGCGGCTCGGGACGAGTCCGAGGCTCGGGCGCCAGTCCTCTGGTCCGGCTGCGCCGGCGGGGAGGAGCGCAAGGAGAAGGAGGAGGAGGTGACGCCGTGGCCAGCGTCGGCCGGTGGGAGATGGTGATGCGGGAGGCGGGGACGGTGCACAGGCCCGGCCGGCCGAGGGCCTCAGCCCCACTCGGGAGATGGAGGTCGGAGTCCTGGTGAGCAGGTCGAGGAGGGGAGGCCCAAGCCGCCGCTCGAGAGGGCGCGCCCGAGGAAGCGCCCCGCCGCCACGCAAGAAGAGGAGAAAGCGGGAAGGAGATGGTGGAGAAGGCGACGGGCGGGGCCCGGTGGAGCGGCTGCGGCCGCGGGCGTCGGGCATCCCGGCCCGATGGGGTTACGGGTTGAGCAAGAGGGACGACAAGCGCGGAGGTGGGGCGGCAAAGCCGGAGCCGCCCGCGGCCCCGACGCGGCAGGCACGGGGCGGCGAGCAAAGGGGGCTCGAGGAGCACCGTCGCGCGTCATATCGGGCGCCGGCGCGGCCCGCGGTTAGGGGGAGGTCGGTGCCTCGCCTCGTGCCCAGGCTTCGACGTCGGGTGAGGTGGAGTTCACCGTTATGTCGAAGGCCGACCAGGAGGAGGCCCCGAGAGGAGCGGACGGCGTCCGCCATGTCGGCCGGTCACATGCGGGGTCGGTTTGGTTCCGGACACACGAGCCTACCGATGTTGCCATCGAGGGCGGAGGCGGATCGAGCGCGAGCCTTGCCCAAGAGGCGTCCTCTCCTCGGGGCCGGCCCGCAACGCCCTCTCGGGGCGGCCGGGTGGTGGGCGGGCGTTGATTTGGAGGCCGTGAGAGGACGCCGTTCTTCCGTCGACAAGGAGATCACGGGAGGAATTCCCTCTATGGGAAAGGCCGCGGCGGGTGCTCGACCCTGCCGACCACGAGGCCTGCGATCGTGATGAGCAACGATCGAAGGAGCTCGAAAGCGCGTATGGAGGCGGAGGCGGCGCGGCGGTGGCAGACATGCTACGAAGGCCGTCGCTCGTCTCTGCGGGACTGCCCGGCTTTCTTACGTGGTATCCGCAGGCACGGCCCTTTTTTGTTCGAGACTTATCGTCGTTTGTATTTTGATTTTTTTCTCTTTCGTGGCTTAGACGGCACAAAGCTGCTCATATGCCAAGTCGGTTCATATCCGCTCTCCATGAGAAGCGGGACGGGTCCGCGATATGTGCGCATGGGGCGGAATGCGAGCGGAGTTGCACGGTACGCGACTCGCTCCTTCGAAGACCAAACGCCGCCACGGGCGCCGCCAAGGAGGATGCCAAGAGAGCCCAAGAATGAACTCGCTCGAGTGAGCGCGGGAGGAGAACAGGGCAGCGCGGCAGGAAGCGGCGAAGCTCGCCCAAGCCTTGCGGAGGCCGGGCGCTCGTCGAAGTATGCGCGGTTATGCAGTGATCTTCGCGGCTTCAAGAAGGATGCGGCCTACGGCCCGCCAAAGCTACAAGGCCAATCTGCGGGACATGGAGCAGCTCCGAAGGAAGGCCGGCGTTGAGGCCTATGTGAAGGAGCTCGACGGCGGTCACCCGGGGAGGCTGCCGAGAAGGGGGGGCCCTTGCCCGGCGCGCTCGAAGCGGAGAAGGAGCCAGCGGCGGTCTCGGAGCGGAGGTGGCCAACTTCCCGTCGTAGTGACGAACAAGGACCTTGTCATCCGGGGCCGGCAAGGCTCTCGAGGAGGTGCGGGACGGAGCGCGGCGTCCGAAGCGCGCCCTCGGAGGAAGGAAGGGCGAGCTTGCGCGGGCGCTTGACGCGAGCAAAGGGCTCCGACCCAGCATTTGCACCGGTAAGTGCTTGAATCCTTTAGTCCTATTTTCGTCGTGAGTTCATATGTGTTGCTCGAGTACTTTGATCGAGTACTTGATTCTTGTCGTCCTTTTTTCAGGTTTGGAGCGGACTGGCGGACGCGCGTGAGTACGCAAAAAGTCCACCCGTTGTCTGGCCGAAGGCGTGCTCTCGGCCAAAGCCAGCATCCCACGGTGCCATTGACACCTCGAGCGCCAGGCAGGGCTTCCCAGCGGTGGTGGACGTCGAGGGCCGGACGCGCCAAAGCTATGCTAGCCGGGTCCGTAGGGTCGGCGCCTCGGGGTCGTATCCGGGAGGCCCTTGTTTTTGCTGCGCGCCGGACGATGGCCATTTCTACTCGGGGTTCGTCTCGAGGAGGACGCCGGGCCGGGATGGAGGCCGTCGCGGCGGCTTCACCTACGTCGAGGGAGGCAAGAAGGAGGGGTCAACCCCGGATCGCGCTCAAGGCCGAGGCCGAACCGGCGCCCGTCTTGGAAGCGTCTGTTTGCATGATCCTGCCGCTTTGGCGTAAGTAAGATTCAACCGGCCCAGGCAGTGTCTGAGCAACAAAGGCCTTGTAAGAATCAAAATATTCTGGTCGTGGAATGGCCTAAGTGGCCTAAAATCTTGATGCTTTGTAATTTAAACCGTTATGCTCTAGTTTTTTCCTTTGCGCTTGATATCATTTTCCCTTCCGCTTTTTACTTTGTTTTAGCTAAGTGTTGGTGCGGTGCTCGAACCACTCCGAGAGGGGATGAGTTAGGGTCGTAGCTCGGGCGTGGGAAGCCTGCGTAGTGATCGCCACGGCTCGATGAGCTCGGTGACGCAAATACTTAGCTTACGAAAAATTTCGGCGAGGCGGAGGAGGAAAATTACGTCGACATCGTTTCCGAAAAAACAGTGCGTTTTTTCGAGGACTTCCAGGGGTTCCCCTGGTCTAGCCCGAGGGCTTGACTTTGTGGAAACAAAGTCGAGCCACCTTGCGTATGAACAAAAAGTAAGAAAACGACTTATTTATTCTACTAGCGGTATAATTTAAACGAAAATATGTACAAGGCATCGGGCCTAGGGAAAAAGCGACGTAGGTTGTTCGATGTTCCACGTTAGTGAGGTCGGAAGCCTTTATCGTCGGCTAACTTGTCGTCCGGCCCGGCACCTTGACCCACGATGAACGGGCCTTCCCGGGGGAGTCGGCTTGTGGCGCCCCTTGTTGTCTTGTCGTCGGCGGAGCGAGATCGCCAGACCACAGAAATCCCTTTTTTGCGTACGTTCTTCTGCGTGATGTGCCGTAGTTTACGGTTGGTAGCGCGAGTGTAGGAGTGCCGTGTCTCGAGCCTCTTACGCTTGAGTCGATGGTGTTTGCCGGTCTTTCTGCGATTAGTACTGCTCGTTGTAGGCCTTGAGTCGGGGACCCGTACTCGAGGTCGGTGGAAGACGGCCTCGGCCCATAGACCCGGGAAGAGAGCGGGGTGAACCCCGGTGGCTCGACTCTCGGTCGTCCGCGAGACTCACGGGAGCCCGATGGGAGCTCGGCCACCCATTTGTTGCCGTGTTTGTTTAGGCGTTTGAAAATCCTGGGCTTTAAACCTTGCAAGATCATGCCGTTTGCGCTCGACTTGGCCATTAGTTCGAGATGGCGACTACCGAGCCGATTCACACGGATGTGGTTCCGATCACGAAGTCCAGAACTTTTGCCACGTGGGCTGGGTGCCATTGTCGTAATGATGACGTTAGGGACTCCAAAGCGGTGGACGATGTCGGTGAAAGAACTCGACCGCTCGTTCGAAGCGGATGTTAGTGATGGGTTTGGCCTCGATCCACTTGGTGAACTTATCGATGGCCACGAGCAAGTGGGTGTGGCCTCCCGTCATCTTTTTGAGGTCCAACCAGATCGAGCGGACCGCAAATGGCCACGTGAGGGGATCATCCCAGGTGCGTGTCTTGGAAGATGCGTTTGCTTGTCGTAGAATTGACATCCCTCACACGTTCGAACAAGCTTGATGAGCGTCGGCAAGCTGAGTGGGCCAGTAAAAGCCTTGACGGAATGCGTTCCCGACAAGGGTTCTTGGCGCCGGCATGGTGGCCACAAGCCCCCGAGTGCATGTCTACGGCGGTTTCTTGCCTTCCTCGTCGAGATGCCGTTGGAGCACACCGGTCAGACTCCCGCGGTAGAGCTCTGTCGTCCCCATAAGGGCGTAAGTTTTGGCTCGGCTTGAGCTAATCGCCTTGCCTCCGTTCGATCTTACGGTAACTCCCTCGAATGAGATACTCGGAATGGTGCGCAGTCGGTTGGCGGGCTCGTAGCACAGTCGATCTCCATGGCTGGCCCCTTTGTCGAGGGGGTGCGGTTGTGGATGCGAGCTCAACGGGCTGAGTCACCTTGACCCGCAAGTCCACATTCACGGATGGCTCGTGAAGATCTTCGAAGACATCGGTAGTGGCGCTCGATGAAGCGATTTTGGCGGCTCGCAACGGCCTCGTTGAGCGCCTCGGGACGTGGTTGAGCTCGAGACCATGGAAGGCGGCCTCTTGCGCACCTCTGACTGCGGTGCGCTTCCATCTTTCGTCATGGCGGCTTGAGGCTTTCATCACTTGGTCGATAACTTGTTCACGAGTGGCCCGAGCATCGGCGTCGGACCCCAAGCTCGATGGCAATGCGCAGCCGCACCCCGTGTGGCGCCTCTGCTACGCCATGTTCGGCGGCAAAGTGGATGCGCACCCGTAAGCATGTGCTCCAGGGCGGATGAAGAGTAGGCCGCGCCCGCTCTTGTCTTCATAAGTGACCCCGTCGAAATACATGGTCCCAGCTCGGCTTTGTGGATACGGGTAGGGGGAGTTGGACGTCGGTCCACTCGTGACAGTCGACGGCCACCCAGGATTTGATAGCCTTTCGTGGGGCGTACGTGATGGTCTCGCTCATGAGCTCGACCGACCATGGCGATTCGACCCACGACTTCCGGATTCTGGATAATTTAAGTGGGAATGATGTTACCACCATTAGGGTGGCTAAGAAGTAGTCTTTGGAGGTTTCGACGGGTGATCACGATTGCGTAGAGCAGCTTTTGGATATGGGGTATCGAACTTTGGCATGCGAGCACCTCGGGCGATGAAATACACCGGCCCGGACGGGGACGCGTCCCTCTTCGCCTCTCGACCATTATGGACTGTGTCTTGACCACACGAGTGGTTGCGGCAACATAGAGGAGGGTGGCTCGGCGGGTTGGTCAGGCGTAGGCGGGTCGAGGGTGGCACGAGCACGGGAGGGGAGGTGAGCATGCCGCCCCGGCCTCGAGAGGGCATCCTCGCCTCGGGTGTCCATGTGGCTCGGATTTTTGAGGAGTCGATACGAGAGGCAAAGCTTTTCTCCCAAGCGTGCGATGGATCGGCTTAGGGCGGCTAAACATCCCGTGATCTTGTGCCCCTTTCGGGTCTCGAATCGGCCCATCCGCATGATGGCCGTGACCTTCTCGGGGTTGGCCTCGATGTGTGGGAGCGATGCTAGCCTAGCATCCCTCGTGGCACTCCAAAGACACACTTCTCAGGGTTCGAGTTTGATGTTCTTAGCCCGGAGGCATCCAAATGTCAACTTGAGGTCTTCGACAAGGTTTTCGACCTTCGTGTCTTGACAACGATGTCATGCGTATGCCTCAGCTGTCCTCTCCTATATGTTTTGTCAAAAACATGAAGCATGCGGTCCCGATATGTTGCTTGCGGCGTTAGGCCGAAAGGCATCGTGACATAAAGTACATGCCCATAGGGGTGATGAAAGAAGTCGCCATTTGAGTCGGACTCCTTCATTTTGATTTGGTGATAGCCCGTAGTAGGCATCGAAAGGAAAGTACTTCGCAACCCGCGAGTGGAATCAACAATTTGATCTATTCGAGGCAAAGGAAATGGAACTTTGGGACATGCTTTATTTAAACTAGTGTAATCTACACATCCTCATTTTTCCATTCTTTTCTCTACCAACACGGGATTAGCTAACCACTCGGGATGATGTACCTCGCTTGATGAATCCGGCCTTCTCGAGCTTCTCGACCTCCTCGATGATCTCGCCTCATAAATCGCGCGAGCGGCGTTAGCAGCAGTCTCGGCAAGGACGGATCTCCAAGGCGTGCTCGGCGACATCCTCGGTATGCACGAGCATGTCCGAGGACTCCACCGCAAACATGTCGGCGTTTGCGGAGAAAGTGCGACGAGCTGCCCGCCCCATATTCTTGTCGAGGAGGCAACGTGATCGGCGTCTTCTCCCCAGAGGGAGCTTGGATCGGCGGGATCTTCTTGGTGTCTTCGGCGGGCTCGAAGTTGCCGGCACATGTCGCTTGGGTGTTGGAGCGGCCTCAGCCGCCATGTGATCGAGCATCATGGCTAGGTCTTCGGATGTTCCGGCACGTTTGTCGATATTCCCCGTACTCGGACGCACTCCACGTCGCGGTGGTAGGCGTGCTCGTACGTGGAGTTGGCAGTGATGACTCCTTTGGTCTGACATCTTGAGCTTGAGGTAGGCATAGGCCCGGGGATCGCCATGAACTTTGTGTAGCACGGCCGGGATGGCATAGTGCGTCCCCTCGAGCGGGCACGTCGAAAGTTAAGACCTCTCGCGAAAGTTCGCGTGTCCCAAGACGACGGGGAGGTCGATGCGGCCGTCGTGGCGCTTTCTTGCCGGGGACCACTCCGTGGAAGCCCCCGCGGCTCGGCGGAGTCGGCTCTTGTGGCCGAGCAATGTGAGGGTCTCCATGTAGATGATGTTGAAATTTCTTTGCCTCCATCCATGAGAACTTTTGTGAAGCGGGCGTTGAGGATGATCGGGCGGCCGACGAGTGGGTGCGAGCCGGGATTGGTGACGTGGTGCGGATGATCATCACGGTCGAGCGCGTGATGGAGGCATCCGACCCGGTCGGAATTGAGGCGTAGGCGGGTTTCATGGCGAAAACCTCCATGCGCTCGGCCTTCCGCTCTCGACGTGTCATGCGGGTGGTCGGGCCGCCGTAGATCATGTAGCACTCGGTGATGGGTGGGTACCCATCGTCGTCATTGTCGTTGGCTCGGTCCTCGCCACCGCTTATCCTTCTTGCCATCGTCCTTGTCAAGGGCAAATTTCTTGAAGTAACCTCGAAGCATACGGCGGTCCTCGAGGTTATGCTTGGCCGGTTCCTTGTGGTATGGGCGGGGCTGCCGGCATCTTGTCGAAGACGCCCCATCCGGAGGGTCTGGGGCTTCTTGCGCTCGAGCTGCGGCCACCTCGTCTTCCACGACCGCGGCTGCCTTGCTTGGTTGCCTTTTTCTTCTTTCGTTCTTCTTGGGCCTTGCTCGAGCCCTCACCGCCTCCGGGGACGGCGTGGGCTTGTTCCCGATTCCACTAAAGAAGGCCCCCACGGCCACGTCGCCGCGCGTAGTCGGCGAAACGACGTCCATGAGCTCGTTCCACCGTCTTTGGGCGGTGCGCCGAGCTCTCGCACAAGCTCTTTGCACGGTGCACTGAGACAAACGCCCGGGATGACGTCGTGGTGTCAGGATGTGCGCGGCTCGGTGCGCGGCTTGGAGAAACGTCGAGCAAAATCGAGAGGGATTCCAGGTATTTTGGCACGGTTCACGGAGATCACGAGTTCTTACGGGTCGGATGTATGTGCCCTTGAAGTTCCCCTCGAAAATCCGGACCGGAGTCGGCCCGATCGTAGATGCGATGGGGAAGCTCCTCGAGCCCGCGTCGGCGGTGTCGAGCTTGAGTGGGAGTTGGCGTATGATCGCCTTATCCTCTCGAGCCCTCCCGGGCGGCGGAGCCCGGCCCCGGGAAGTCGGCCAGCCGAGTTACGGCTTGGTCTCCCCGTTGTACTTGACCCACGCTCGTGGGGGTCGAAGCGGGTTTGGTAATGGCGTGTTGCGGATGGCTCGGCGAAGACTCGAGGAGGCCGGCGGCTCGGGAGCCGGCCCGGTCCTCGTCGCTTTGCGCCCCTCTCGATGGGCCTTGTAGCCACGGTCTCGGCACCCGCGGCCTTGCGTCGTCGGTTGTCGTTGATGTCATGACGCGCATCTTGAGGTGCGCGGTTGTCGAGATGCGTTCTCGAGCGAGGCTCTCTCCGCCTCGAGGGGATGCCTCTTGGTGGACGGAACCCTCCCGCTCGTGCCGTGGTTGCTGCAGGGGCTGCCTCCACGTGTCTCGAGGCCGGCTCTCGGCTTCTTTGGACAGGTTTGTGACTTGGAGGAGCCCTTGGATCTCGTCTCGTATCCGCAATGCATGCGGATTCGAGCGCCGCATGTCCCGCGGCGGCATAGCTGCCGCGAGTACATTGCAGCTTGCTCGAGGGAAGTGGCTGGCTCGGGTGGCGCTTCCGGCCGCCGTCGTTGACGATGCGGTTGGACGTCCCGTGCCCTTCTCGGCGCCAAGAGCTCGAGGAGGTGGGTTGTTATGCTCAAGCGCGCTTGAGCAGCTCCGGTTGTGCGTTCCTCATTCATCTTTGCCTCGATCTCTACGATTTGGGCCCATTGTGCTGCTCGAGCATCGTCTTCGAGGTCGGCGGTTATCTTGGACACTGCTGGCGGCGGTCACGCGCGGCTCGATCACTGCGGGGCCGCAGGCTGCCGACGTCCCCGACCGGCAGGGTCACGTCGCGGTTGGGCGGGACGGCCATGGCGCGCCATCTCACAGTCTCCACATCCGACGGGACGTCATCGTTGAGGTGGAAACACTCGCGAGCCGGGTCATAGCACCCGAATCCGAGTCATCGAGTCCGGGTTAGCGGCGGGACGGCGTCCGGGGCTTCCGTGCTCTCTTCCTCGATCCCAAGCGCATATCCCCGGCCGTCTTTGCGGCGTTGCGAGCCGAGCGCGCCTGTTGAACCCCGCGGTCTGCGCGCCGGCCATACGATCTCCAAGTCCATGGTGGCACGCGGGGAGGGGGCCGGGGCTCTCCTCCCGCGGTCCGCGGCCCGGCCGGATCTCGTTGGCATACGTGGTGGCGGCGTTGATGAGTCCAAGCGGGAGCCCGACAGGCAGGCGGCCGTGCGGTAATAAGTTGGGCGACGTCGGCCGTGTGCGCGCTCGGCGCCACGCCGGGCTCTCTCGGCGAAGCGCATGGCGAACGTGAAGCCGGGGTCACGTCAGGACTCCCATCCTGTGCCACCTCTGCCGCACACTTGGCACCCCGGTTGGGTGCATCATGGCGTCGGGCGGGAGGGCACACAGCCGGGTGCTCAAGGCTACGGCGTACTCGCGGCGGTGGGTGACGGCGGTGGTGTTGGCGGCGTGGTGGCGGCCGTGGTGGTGCGGTTGGCGCACGGCCCTACCCGCGCGTGGGGGTGACGAGCGTCCACTCCTGGTTCTCCGATCGAGTAAAGCCATGTCGTGGCTGGACCGGCGACACGAACTAGACTCCCAAACCCGGATCACCGTGGCAAACGAAAGTGAGGAAGCGGTGGTGCCATCAGGAAATTGGCGGGAATCGGGTGAAAACACGAACCCCTACAGGCGCGCCAGCGTCGGTGTTTCGTACCGGGGGGTATAACACCAACGAGTAAATTTCTATGCGTGCTCCCTAATCCGGATGGTGATGCAAGATGGACACAAGCGTTTATCTGGTTCGAGCCAAAGGGTGCCCTACGTCGGCGGGGTGAGATTTGTATTATCTTGCACCGGGGGTGCTTATACGAGGTGAATACAAGCGAGTCCACGAGACCTAGCGTGAATGGAAAGGTGTTGTGAATGGAGGCGTCCAAAAAACCCTTACTAGACTAAGCCACAGGCGTCGCTTTTTTATAGGCCAAGAGGAGGCTCTCGAGTAGGTAGGGCTGTCGTGGGCGGAAGTCGAGGTACGTGCGCCATGTCGAGTCGTGGGGCGCTCAGCTGGTCGGGCTCGGCACAGCCCAGCGGTATGGTCAATGATGGCCTGCTTGTCCTTCTCGGTCGTAGGCTGACGTAGTCGAGGTATGGCGCTGTCGTAGTCGAGCACGTGCGCCCGGGAACTCCGCTGCATGGCTGTCGAGGTGGGAAAGACAGGACACCTCGCGCCCCATGCTTAGGTCGCGTACGCCATCACTTCTCGAGTGGTTGGAGGCCGTTTCGAGAGGGTAATGGTCCGGGCGATGGGATGAGACGGCGTAGTTGGTGGTACGGAGAGTTGACAACGGTGTTTGGAGGGGGTGCCGTACGAGGCACAGTACAAAGCATGGCGTAACAGTGGCGCCTGCCGTCCTTGAATCCGGGGCATGGGCAGCGCAATGGCGGATGCGACCCGTGTACGATCAATGATTACGAGCTTTGTAGCTATGGAGTTAGGCGGGCGGACGGGGCGTGGTGCTTGTTCGAGCCACCGTAGCCATGTGCGAGTTCGTCGGAGCAATGATTGTAGGCGGACTCGAGCGGGCGCTCGCTCGGCGCGCTCTCCGTCCCGCTCCCGAGCGGTTACTCGCTCGAGCGGTTTCGTCATCGTCTCGGCGGTCGCACGCTCGGCGGTTTCCGTGCACTTTTGGGCGGGTGGCCGGGCTGCTTTCGAGTAGGCGGGTTTTGTGGGCACGATAGCGGGCCGGCCCGGCTCGGGGGATTTGGAGGTTTCTCTGGCCAATTAGTTTTGGGTTTCTTAGAGAGATGAGGTTGATTTACTTATCTCTAATTCACCCAATTTAGGACCCCCTAATCTAGGTACCTGACAGAGACAGTCAGACATCATAGCCGAGTTATATGGAAATGGATTGTACCAATTTACATGGCCTTCCAATGGACCCCTCGAAATCAGAAGTCAAATGAAAAAGGCTATTGAAACCTAAGCCTCAAGCTCCCAACTGTCTAACTACAAATCATGCTGTTCGGCTAATGATTTTTGCGCTTGAATCGGCTGACGTTGGTGTCGTAAGAGAAAAGTATTGTATCATAGCTAATAAACCGGGTTCATAAATTCAAGCAAACATGACTATATTAAACCAACTAACTGAGTTGGTAAACCAATGCCAATGCCTATTTCCGACTATATAAGGATGCATTTTCTAAATTTGCTAAACAGTTGAGCCACACTTGTTTGTTTTTTTTTTTTTTTTTTTGCCTTACTCCTACCACAAAGTAGGATTCATGCTTCTGATTGCAAGACCTTGGAACTGGGAAGGCTGGAGAGCACAAGAATCAATAGCCGTCTTTACCCGTTTCAGGCCGCCTCAAAAAGAAAGGGTTAAAACTAACACTAAAAGAGTGCCAGCGGCCAACTGAATGCAAGGAGAGTGGTCAAAAGGAAGGACCTTTTCCATGGGCCGACCTGACAAATCAGGACCATCCTGTCGGCCCACCTCGGGCTCTGGTCGAGAGGGACAACGGACGGATGCGCATCCGTTTTCGACGGCCCACCAGTACGTAGTGAGAGAGAGAAAAAAAAATTCTTAAAAAATTCGTTGGAGGCGCACGTCTCCGTCCCCGACGATGCCGCCGCTGCCGCCGGGAGGAGCAACGGATGGACCCCCTTGCCTTGCCTTGCCTTGCCTTGCCTGTTGCCACCACCACCACCCCCTGCCCCGCTTCGCTTCCTATCCCCCCGCTCACCGGCCCCAGGTGCGCGCGCTCCTCACCGGCCGGCACCACCCCGCCCTGCCGCCCGCCCCCTCGCCTCTGCCTGCCGAGGTAAACTGCTCGGTCTCCCTGCTGTTCCCTTGCGCGCGAACACGACGCGCTTTCGTTTCTGTCCCGTGGACTGTGGTTGCCTCGTTCGTATCTCAGTGTGGATATGTTATGTGATGAATGAATGAATGTCGTTGCTGATGTAGATTGATCTGTTGTGTTCGTAATGCTTGGATGGGATGGATCTTGGCCCACTGCTTCGATCTAGGTAGGATCTATCTAGTTACTCGATTTGTCAATGGTGCGGTGGAATTTCTCTTAAGTCTTAGCCATAGACAGGGGTGACCGGGTGATTCTGCCTTGAGCGTCAGTGAGCGTCTACCATGTTTCTGAAGTTAAAAATAAAAAGATAGGAGAAACTGAGACAGATGGCATCTCACATAACCAAACGCACATGCATGTTAATTCGATTCCCTGCCCCCACCCGCATGGTTGCTGGGCAGCATTGGTCGACGGGTGGATCTGCCTGATCCAATGGTTAAGTCAGTAGTGTTTGTCGGCTTTGTTGTTTTCTGCCGTATTATGACCCCCAGTTAGGATGCTAGCATCAAGCTGTTCAATGATGTTTAATGCTCACCTGTTAGGAACTAATACTCGTTTTCACATGGAAAAAAAAATTAGATTCCAAAAAAAAAATGCATTGGATTTCCCCTTTTTTGCATGCCAAAGAGCTGCTGGCATGCTTAGCATATGTTGCTTTCTAGAATGAATATACCTAATTCTCTGCACCGCACGCCACAAGTGTTTTCACTTACCGAAATCAAATCTCACCACTCTGCTAAAAGAACATCTGCTGATGGAAATTTTGGTGCAGATTTCGTCCTGACAACACAGAAGAAGTGATCTTGTAACCATAATAAAAGATAACAGATGGGGATATCCAAGGTGACTGGCATCGCTGCGACAGCTTTTCTAGTCACATCTGTTGGTTTGTGCCAGCTGGGCATGAAAATTGTTGTGCTTCCTTTCCTACACACCAGTATTATTGCTTTCGTTGTCACGGTTGCATCCCATGATGCCATCAACCTATCGTGGATCTTGGGGAAGAACTCAGTGGGAAGGTTTCCATTTTGGTCATTTATACTGTTTGGTCCTTTCTTGATGCTTGCTCGGACATACGCAATGGTTAAGAGATACATGAGGATGGAGAACGTGTATGACAAGATCGCGGAAGGCCTTTATCTTGGAGGATGGCCGTTTCTCTTGAAACATTTGCCCCCTGGAAACCCATCTGTCATAGATTGCACTTGTGAGCTTCCAAGAAGTTCCTTCGTTCCAGGCAGTATCTTTGTCTTGCAACTTGGGATACGAGAGCTCCAACACCGCACCAAATTGAAAAGGCTGCACGTTGGGCTTGTGAAAAGAGATCTGAGGGGAAGCCGGTTTATGTCCATTGCGCATTTGGTTAGTAACACACCTTTTGTTATAATTGATTTCAGGATTGTATCTTGATGTTCATAATTGTATTTCCTAGTATTTATGCAGTATATTAACCTTTATGTTTGTTCTTCGTGATGGACACATTAGGTCATGGAAGAAGTGCTTGTGTCGTGTGTGCAATTCTAGTAGCGCTGGGCATTGCGGAGAACTGGAAAGATGCTGAGAACATCATCCGTGAAAGAAGAAAGATAAAAATGAACGCCCTTCACCGGAAAACCTTGGAAGAGTGGTCCAAACAACGAGTTTCTCCAGAAAAAGGATAAGTAGTTGTAAGTGGAACATTTTCCTCAGTACTGAACTTGTTTTGTGGTGTTAAAGCCTGTCTGAAACATCATACAATGGCATATCTGCTTAGGCCAAGTGTAATTTATGTGAAATTCTTATTTATTTTTTTGGGTGTTTCTACCTTCAAACATATTTGAATTTAGGCAATGTCCAGGTTTGGTACTATTTTTTGTCCACCTGGCTAATTGAATTTGACTTTTGAGCAGGCATTGGCTTGAATGTGTTTCTTCATATAATAGGTGGATTGTTGTCAAAAAAAAAAGGTGGATAAAGATCACAGCATACTAACGAAATATAGCCCTACATAGTGGATAAACATATAGTCATACAAATTATTAGATAGCTCAACCATCCTATTCATCATAGTCAATAATCTATCCAGTAATCATCGGTGAAATTGCTAAATGGATTATTCCACATAGGAAGAGCTGTTACAAAGAATTTTAGACCAGCCAGAACCAAAAGAACACATAGTAATGGACATCAGATTCTGACTTTTTCTTTCCCCTTCTCGCTGCAGTGAACGAAACAATTTCACCTCCCTGGAATTTTCTTGTACACCACCCATCTTCAGAAAGTGTTTTTCCAAAACAAAATAGTTCCAGAAACACTCCTAGTTCTAAAGCTTCCTCCATTTCCCAGCTCTCTTTTGTGTCTCTCAGATGTCTGCTAGTTACATCCAAAAAACCTCTGTTCCCACTTCCTAATCATTTTTCCGTTGCTCCTATGCTGAAGGTTAGTTCCACAACATGTGTCAATCAGAAGCCTGAAAATTGGCTTTGGGATGGTTGTGCTGCAATGTTTATCTCTCCACAATTGCCTTCATCAGTCGCCAGTATCCTGCCAGAAATACAGGCATCAGCAATAATAAATAGATCAGGGAAGTGTATTGGAAGTATCTGCTATAGCTGTTCAACTAATTCTTTGAGTCTTATAGAATTCAGTTAGTTGGACAATCAGAAATCATGTTTATTCCTTGTTTCTCATGCCATGGCATGGCTTCTTTTAAAGGGAATATGGACTTTATTTTTTGTTATGGTTGCTTGCTGACTTTTGAGTTTTGGTTGTTGGTAGGAAGGCGGTCCATTTCCTGTTGATTTAGTAGGGCACATCTTGGTATTGATTTAGCATGCCTGTATAGACCCTGGCTCACTCTTGTATTAATGTTTAATAAGTACTTGAATTTATCCATTCATTAGTGAATAATACTACCTTCAACAACTAGAGGTTGGGCTCTTCTTTCTTAAATAAATCAACTAATGATAGGGGATGATGTAGAATTGCATGGTGCTTACTCTCAAGGTCGAGAAGCCCAGAGGGAGCTTAAGGCACGAAGGCGGTTGTGGTACTCGCCAATTGCCAAGAAACATCGAGCCGCCTGCCGAACTGTCAGAATCCGGTGCATCTGATGAAGAGTCTGTTGCCTCAAGTTATCAGCCTGAAAATTAAACACATAGTTTTAACACATGTTGTGGGAAAATTATTCTTGGCATCTCTACTAATTTAACTATTTAAGTAATCGCCTCTGATCAATAGGCTTTTCGCGACCCTATGTCATTATTATACTTATAAAGATGCATTCCAAAACCATATTGTGACATGGTTAGTTGATGAGCCATTTCTTTCTACTATGCAGTACATCAGTATTGATGGCATGTCGTTAGATAATGTGTTGCAAAATCTGTGGATTAAAATTTTGAAACAGTTGCTTATTTTGGGACTAGTTGTACTAACGAGATTTACTATAATGCAGGTTTGACCAGGTGCACAAAGTTGGCCTGAATATGGTGTTATTGCTGCAACATTTTTTTATCAAGTATTTCATAGCTAATCTGTATAGTTGAGTGGAATGAGGAATATCATAGAAGCCCTTGTGTAGGATCTATAGACTACCTATGACACTGGCATAGTAACATATTGATTGAGATTCTAGATTTGATGAGAAACCATAACCTGTATCACAAAACCTTCAAGGTTGGCCAGCTTGCCGAGGGCAAGAGCCATTTGACTCATGAAGCTCATGTTGGCGTCGTCAATCATAGATCCACCAGACATGGTGTCAGCTAGTGACTGATGCAGCTGTTCCAAGCCCTGGGAGAGAGCTTCCTCTGCCTGCTGTGATGACTGTTGAAGGTTGCATATGCTGACCACTTGCTGCTCTGTCAGTGGATCTAGCTGGGGCAGCAGTGTCTGCAACAAAATGAAAAAGTTGTATATTGGAATTAGAAAATCTTGCTGTACTAAGAGATCTCATTTAGCCTGAGTTCATTGTTAGCCATTGTTGGTTGGAAAATTTCTTGCAATCTTAGTATTGAAAAAGTAACACTGCCTGAGTTTTCTACTCCAGTGTCAGCCTACATTGTGCACTTTCTGACAGAATGAACCTTGATTCAGATTACCAGTCTAGCTAGGTGAATGCAGACATCTATGTGTAGTGCAGGCAGTTTGATATCAGATGTTCTGTTTCAGATTACTGAAACTGGTCCATACCTTGATCAGATCGGAGGGCCTGAATCCACCCATCCAGAGGAAGCACCGCTCAGCAGGGGTCGCCCACACCCCGGTGATGATGTGGAACACGTCGGACTTGGCCGCCATGGCCTTGAGCTGGAACAGCTCGTCATGGTGGGTCAGGGCATCATCGACGATGGCTCTGAGGTCACCATCTGGAAGGTGCGCGTGCAGAGCTCCGTTCAGCTCGGCCAGGCGCCGGCTGTGTTCATCCAGCCACCGGGCGTACTCCACATCGAACATGGCGGCACCTGAACATGGACGCCAAGTCAGAGAAATGGTATACTGTGACCGATGGACGATGGTATATGCTGAGACAAACTACACAGTATCTACAGCTGGAGAGAACGTTGAGACATGAGGATCAGGCGAGGCACCTGAACTGGTGTTTGCACCTGGAGCTCCTCCAAGAAAGAGGCCCTAAAAGGACAGGACACAAAAGTTCAGATTTTCATTGATTCAGAATTTCAGAAGTTCAGTTAGAAGACAGCAGGCAAAAACACAATAGGGGTAACCTGGGAACGGGCTCGCTGCATGTCCTGTTCCATCTGAGAAAGCTTCAGCTTACAGCTCTCAAGCTGCTGAATGTAAGCCTATGGCACATTGAAAAAATTGTCAGGAACTTGTTTAAAGTCATCGCTGACAAAAACTAGAGTTTGCATCTAGCTGATGCTCAGATTATCACCTTCTTTCGCAGCCTGCTTTTGCGTGCAGCTTCACGATTCTGAGCCAGCCTTCTGATTACCTGTTGAACATCAAAGAGATATAGAAAAAAACCTCACTATCTGGGATTCTCGAATACTTCAGACACATTGTAAACTGCAGCACCCTGAGAATATGAATTATTCTAAAAAAGGTAATTGAAATAGAGAGAGACCTTTGGATCAAGAGCCTTGCCAGTTCTTGGAGTGGAACTTGTAACCGTACTCTGCATATGAAAGAAGACATGAGCATGTAGATTAGTAAACCTGAACACAATTACACAATAAAAAAAAATAAAATCAATTAACAACTTCGCTGTTCATCTTTGCGTGTTCATGGTGTAAAAATAACATATATATAGTAGGATCTTGACATTCATGTTACATCAAACAGAGATAAAAAAAAAGCACTGGTGTGGTGGAATCCACCCACTCTTAAAACAGACAAAACATATTTTTGCCTTTTTGTTTATGCTGCTGTCATACTCTAACTTGCAATGTTTATTTCAGTTAAAGTGTGAATCATTCAGTTCATATACAATGTTCTAACCCAATATATCTTTGGCAGTTGATCAATTGACCAGAAAGTACCTAAAGCACCACTGACCCAAAAGTTGCCATTATGTAAGAAGGTTCAGTTGGTGCATTTCTATCAGGGCGCAATTTTGTAAGCTAGTGACAAAATAATATTGTAAGAATGCTAATTTGTCTTGTATTGCAGCAGTAATGGCAGTGCACCAGTACATGATCTATCCTGCACCAACCTAACATATCCACCTAGTAGTCTTCTAGACTTATCCACACCCTATATATAGCAAAATAACACCGATATAGATTGACTAGTTCTTGTTCTAGATGAACTACTATTTCTTGCAGAAGATGTTCTCCATCATTCTAAAATAAAAGATCCACTTTTTTTTTTTTCCATTCAGAAGGGCCATATTCTCCATCTAATCTAATAATACTGTTCCAGTGCAAGCAAGAGGCATGATGGAAGAAGCAAGTAGAAACAGATGTTATTTCTGTAGGGGCCAAAAGATTCACCTAACATGTTGGGATTGGCGATCTCGGGAGCAGCAAGATCATAAATGCCCTTGAATAATGTGTTGCTCTACCAATAGGAGCATGTAGCTAGCTTAGCTGCATGAGCATCTCAGAAGTTGTGGCCTTTAATCTGCGGGCTACCCACCGACATGAAGCCATGATAGGGAGCAACAAAGTCCTTGATAAGGATGAACAAGCAAGACCCAAGGAAGAGGATGAATTCAAGAGGCAAAGAAAAAGACCAAAGAAGAACAAATTCATACACACACGCAAAACAAAACCAAAAAAAGGAGATGTGTGGCCATGGACAGCACAGGGAAATGACGAAATGCCTACATACCTTGTGCTGAAGTTGCTGCTGCGAAGCTTGCTCGAACTGGCTCGCCATGTTTGCTGCTGCGCCGAGTTGATCTGAGTGGTTGCTGTTGTTCTTGCTGCTGCTCTCCGAGTCGTCCGTGCTGTCTGCTGTCACATTCGAGCACTCCTGCCGTGCAAAAAGGAAAAGGGAGCTAGAGCAGTTGCAAACTTGTGTTCTTTTGCTTGGTAATGTGATGTGAACAGATAAATAGACTCGATCTATACAAGTTGTAGCCGGCCAAGAAGGTCCATACCTTGGGTGTGTGAAGAGACCTCATAGGCCAAGCTGGGAAGATGTCCAGTGTAGGAGGTGGCCTAGCCGCTGTAGCCGTTGCAGCTGTAGCTGTAGTAGCAGCAGTGGGAAAGGCTGCAAGAAGATATCATAGGGGAGAGGAGATCAAGACATGTACTATCCAAGTTCCAGAGGTGAAACTGAAATGATGCATTGGGATCACAAGGGAAGGGAAGTGGGGGCCACTGTGGCAGTGAAAGCGAGTGTGGAGAGTTGTTGTGCCAGAGTTGGTACTATGGTACTGTTGTACTGCCATGGAGACTTGTTGCCCTCTAGAGAGAGAGGTTGCCCTCTAGAGAGAGAGGTTGCCCTCTAGAGAGGGAGGGAGAGAGAGAGGGAGAGAGAGAGTGGAATCACAAGGTGAAGGCAGTCCCAACACCACACACAAGCTGTACAGCTGCAGCCTGCAGAACAACTGCCACTCCTGCTGCTCTTGCATGATTACTTTTGACTACAATGCCCTAACCTCTTGTAAAAGTGGCTCACAATGTGGTGTATTCTTGGCTGGCCAGCCAGAGAGAGAAAAGGTTGTGTGCTTTCTTGCTCTTGGTCAGAGAGAGAGAGAGAGAGAGAGAGAGAGAGAGAGAGGAGTGGGGTTGGCGTACGCTTGGTGTCTCCATGATGAGGTGCAGAGACGGTTGCAGCCTGTTGAGTTCTTCTGAGCGAGGCAACTTGATGCATGAACGCCTCTTCCAGCTCTCCAAAATAGGTGGCTCCTTCTTGGTCACTGCCATGCATGTGAAAGGGCAACTTCAATTTTGGGCTAACCATTTGCGGTAGGGAAAAAAACATTAGAGGCAGGAACAAGCATGCCGAACGTTATGGGGAAAAAGTCGACCAATAATGACAGATATGATGAAAGACAGAGAACTTGGGGAGTTCAAACCCGAACAGAGGGCGCAAATCTGTATGAACTTAAACAAGAAGTGCAAGATGCAGGTTACTCATCTTTAATTTTGCATTTGCATAAATCTTGGTCGCCATGGAATACGCGCGCGCGCGAGAGAGAGAGAGAGAGAGGGAGAGAGAGAGATATGTGTTCTTACAAGAAGTTTGCAGGAGGAGTGGAGTTGGCGATGGCGCCATGGAAGCCATAGCCAAGAAGAGAAGGATCCTGCCTTGAATGACTAGAACTACTGGTTTCTCCCATCCTGTGAGGCACACACTCAGCTCCTCCTACTTCTTGCGCTCCTACTTCTTGCGTATCAACTAGCAACCTGCAGGCTTCTGCGTCCAAAACAGAAGAACATCATCAAATCTGCCGATCATGAACGGCTATCTGAAAAATCCACATGCAAAGGAAGAGATGTGGAGCCAAAGGAGTAAGGACACATACCGGAATTATTGAGGGTTCTGCGGCAACAAAAGGGTAGCCCAGCCCAGGAACACCGAAGTAGCTTTGGAGCCTTGGAGAGATGGAGGGCAGGCAACTATGCAAGGCGTCTTGACTGTTTCTATTCTGAGTTGCTCTTGCTCACACGCTTTCAAGCTCTTCTCGTTTGATATGACAGTAGCTTCTATAGGTGTGAGAATCCCACAGTCCACAGGAAGATCTTGTCCTTATAGCCTGCTTTTGTACTGTGATTTTGCTCTCCCCTTTTCCCTATCCTTGGGGGGGGGTGGTGGTGGAGAGAGAGAGAGAGAGAGAGAGAGAGAGAGAGGTGGAAGAAAGGAGAGGGAGGTCTAGGGCTTTGTCTTCACCTGAAAACTTTAGTTTATCACATTGGAACTGCCCTCTTTAGTTGGCCCAAACAGGTCTCTTTTGTTTATCTTTTTTTATTGCATTTGCATGCCCCTCTTTTGTTGCAAAGATTGAAACACATGTGACGGATACATATGGGTACAAGCACTTATTCTCAAATTTTAGGTGGCATTTGTTTCAAAAAAAGGTGGAATGGAAAGAATTACAGTTTCACTCACAATTCTATGGGCTACTGAAAAGTAACGGCTCTTTTTTAGACCTCAACATGGTTTCTTGCAGCAACAAATTCTCCACAAAACAATGTTTCACCATCTGTTAAGTTTGGATGTTGACCATGTCTGTGCAAATCTGATTTTGATTTTAGATCACTTAGCTTATAATTATCAAAATTAAATGTCCAAAAACTTCGAATAATTTTTATTTTCTGTTGTTGTTGTGCTTTTCTTTTTCAGTATTTCCTCTTGCTGTATTAATAAAATCACCCAACAGTTTCTGCTGGGGTCCTTGGGAAAAAATTCAAGCCAGAGGAGGAGCGGGGCAACAAATAAGAACAAAGAGATCTGTGGCCAGCCCAAGAAAAAAAAAAGTCAAAGCAATGTTGCCTTGTTGGGGTATGAACACTACAGTATTTCAGCATTTCTTTGCTCCATCATCATACATTTATTTATAAAAATCTGACCCAATTATAGATGGTTACATTTTTTATCTAGCTCTTAACATGATTTTTCATTAACATGTATAAACACAATATGTTTTTTATACAAACTAGATCAAGTCAGATAAAAATAACTATATTGACTGAAAAAATGTGAATCTAAACATGTTAAAATTAAGTGTAGCTTTTAACCTTGCATCAATTAGCTAGAAAAGTAAAGGTCAATATATTCTCCAATATTCATTTCAATGCCCAACTATGCACGCAGCAAGAAATTAAAGTAATGACCAGGCCAACTGGACAGGCGACACCAATATAGCCTTTTGATTCCTGATTTTAATTTGGTCGCTCACTGTCCCCTGTTAATGAGTCAACATCATGCATGGCTTGTCAAACAGAACCTAATCCCACACCAATCCAATAATAATATCGCTATCCAAATCGCTTGAGCTCGCATATTAAAATCTTGAGTCCTTTGTTAAGTCTATTCATTGATGTGCCGTACCGAAGTTAAATAATCCGTATATGGTTCAACACCTTCACACACAAATAATTCAGCAATTGAAAGCAACACTTATGCCTCGGGTGATTCTTCAAAAGTGCAAATCAGAAACTTCACAGCTGGTTCCTAAAGTCACCCCCTGAAAACCTGTTCCAGAAAAATGAAAGTCACAGTCACCCCTGAACTATTGGTCATATTACTTTCTTTCTTTATTTGTTGAAAAGGACTAATCACATTTACTCAACTGATGTATACTTAGCTTTTTACAGTAATGTAAACATACAACAACTCCACCGCTGTGCAATTCCACATCAGATGTGCACAAAGGAGGAGATAAAAATCTGTCATGTAAGTGTTATCCTACCATGATCCCTTGTCAGTGATCACCAATTAATTCACCACCAGACATAAAACCTTTTTCAATTAGGGAGACGAATGGTTAGCTGGAAGCAGAACAGATGTCCCTTTCGTTTTACATTTGAACAAAATAAAGTAGTTCACTAATTAATCTATGCCGTTCCTATCAGGCCTTTTTATTGCCTTTCCTCTGTCCTCATCCACTATTTTTCTTCCAATGATTGGCATGAAAATGTGCACTAGACATTGAACAAGAGAGTTTATATATATAACTGCCCACAAAAAAAAGGAGAATGTATATGATTGGATTAGGTGATGCGTGAACCGAGCTGCCACAGATGGAAAAGAAATTATGCCATATCGCATTTTCTATCATGCCTAAAAGAATAAGAAAAAGTTTGGATGCATGTGCATGTACATTTGGTACAGCAGTTGTTGAAACCTCATTTGAATGCATGATTTAGTAGCTAGTTTAGCCTGATCTCTAATTGTCAAGCTAAGTGGTGCTGGTTGGATTCGATTAGATTAACTAGTAGTTTCCATGATTAGAATATTAGTGTTGCGTACATCTTTAAGCAACACGCATGGTCGGAGCTGAAACATTAGTCTGAGCTTCTGAATGCAGTATGCACGCATGACATGAGGATTAGGTCATTGCTTGTGCTGAAAACTTCCAAATAAGGCATGCCTAAGAGCAACGTGTAAGCATGTAACTTTCCGTCCTCATTTAATTTGACATAGATAGTGGCTGATGCAATAGGATATATTTTTTTGTTTAGGGATCACGTATACAAAATGCACCTGCGCAGGTGCATTTTCTGCGATGCTCACTGACCGTACATATATTAGTTTAGTTATTTTTTAATTTACTAATTTTACTGTGATAATTAAGATTTGACATCGATGATGATTGAGAGGTGAAATTGAAATCAAGCTTGGAATTTTACCGTGATAATTATGATTTGACATCGATGATGACATCCTAGTGTAATTATTATTATTTTTTTTGAGCAGAAACAAAACGTACTAGTAATTGCAAAGTGGCAACCGAATAAGGCAGAACCTAAATAAAAGTGGGCCGGTGCGACGGCTTAGCTGGGCTAAGTGGGTTGGGCTGGTTGGGTACTCGCACGAGAGTAAGCAGTTGACTGGGTCTATCAAAATGTCGTTTCTGACCCATACGAGAATGTGCCTACCCACCTTCCTTTTCTGTCAGGAAAGAATGTGCTTACCTTCTGGCAACTGAGCCCAGACGAGCTTGATGGGCTGCTTTTGTAACAGGGTCTCCAATCATGTGATCTTCTCGGCCCAAATATATACATTGTCATATCAATAACAATAACCCTTGTAAAGCAAGAAACCCCACTAATACTATTTCTCTGCTTCCATGTCGTGCCACATCATCTTAGTTAATGTTGTTCGTCAAATTCATCCACTAGCCTAATCTCTACCATTCATACTGAGTAATAAAAACAATCAGCGCAACGTCCATCTAGAACTGTCATCAACCGAACACGCACTGGAGCCTGCAATCCTGGCCATGGAAGATAACGAGAGCTAGAACGGAGATTATGTTGTTTCTATGGACACATTTGTCAATAAGAAAGCAGAGTTTTGACGTTTACAAATACAGGACGGTAATAATCCAAAGATTACTGGACCTGTACCCAGCGCATTTCGAACTGAATTACATTGCAGAAACGATTTGCGACAAATAAAACAAACACTACGGCGTTTGCTTACTGTCGCAAAACATTCTGTATTTCTATGGTCGTGGTGGGATGTCCGAAACAATAAGGAGTCCGCCCTGTTCGTTTGGTCTACCAGCGCTACCACCAACGATTGGCAGTGTTTTTCTCTCACAATAAATCATCGGCCAGGGCGAGAAAATCGGGTAAACGACCAAACGAACAGAGCACTGCTGCTTTGCACCCTCCAGAATTTCATCCTTGCAGTAATTCTCGTTGCAGTAATCGCTGATCGACTCCATGAGTCTTACATATACAAGGATAAAGAAGATGAGAGCTATTTTTATACTATAGCCAATATTGGTCATATTCCAAGCCTGAAGAAAAGCATAGATAATCTCACGTGTGTTATATCCTTGCATGCAGATATGTTGAATCTCCAAACTAAAATTTAGAGATCCCAACCATCCAGTGATAATTGTATACACGTGGCACATATATATAAACCACAATATAGTGATAATCCAGTTCTTGAGAACAATGTGTATCAATGTGTAGCAACACACGAATAATTCATCTAGTAATATATAATACTAACATCCAGTGTGCCAAACTAATAAATCATACGTACTCAGCATCCACCATTCAACCCCCAAATCCAATACAATGGGACATTTTGATTTTGTGCAATTCTGGAGCAGCTTCTCTCATGTTCATTTGATCGCCAGGGGCCTCGCAAGTGCAAGAAAGTGCCACTTTCACCAGGGCCACCAAGCACCGGAGGACTCTGTTTTCATCTCCCGGATTCCTTCCTCGAGCACACTCCTGGTGTTCTTGTAGGAGATGAGCATCGACGATGCCAAGTATCTGATCAGGAAAGCTTGCTTTGCAGAAGCTAATGATGCTGAGCCCATTGCAGAAGAGAGGATCAGTTGGCCTTTTCCCCGTCAACATCTCCATCAGGACTACCCCGAAGCTGTACACGTCTCCAAAAGTTGATAGGTAACTGCCTCCGGCATACTCTGAATATTACAAAACAAAAGAAGGGCGTGGCTTAGTATGACAAAGTTAATCTAATTGACTGTATGTAAAAAAAGTTATAGCTTTATGTATTTTTGTTACCTGGAGCAATGTAACCAATTGTTCCCTTCAGATTTACAGTAGTACCAGTTGATCTCGACTCTCCAACTGTCTGTGATCTGGTTTCGAGGTAGAACCTTGCAATGCCGAAGTCCGCTAAATGAGCAGCCATATCATCGTCAAGAAGAATATTGCTAGGCTTCAAGTCACAGTGAATAATGGGAGTCTCACAATCATGATGAATATATTGCAGTGTGTCAGCTATATCAACAATTATTTTCAATCTTTGTGACATATCCAGGTTTCCATAGCCAGGTGAGTGCAACCAAGTATCCAAACTGCCATTGGGCATAAACCTGTAGACTAGAGCTTTGAAATCGCTCCCCATGTTATCAATTGTTGAGCATGCAGTTAGAATTGGAACAAGGTTGCGGTGCCGGATATTTCTCAGAGCTTGGCATTCTGATATGAAACTCCTATATGTCCCTTCCATGGCAAGGTCGAAAACCTTCACAGCCACAACCAAGGGTTCTGAAGTTATTAGCCTCCCTTTGTACACTGAACCATGGCTTCCTCTCCCGACCAAGTTAGACTCTGCGAAGTTCTCAGTGGCTTGAGCAAGATCCTTGTAGGAAACTTTAGGAAATTGCTCACGAGAAAAAGAAGGTGACAACCGTGCACTTGACACCTTTCTTGAGATGATAAAATATATCACCAATGTGAGGAACACAATGCCTACTATGGCGATCACTATTCTTACAAAATAGTGTCGCCATCCAATTCTTTTCTGCGTAGGGCTGGGACATGGAGGCATATGCAGTTCTAGTACACCTCCACAAAGCCGTGAGTTGCCTTCAAGAGAAATGGCTGTAGTGTTTCTGAATACTCCTTCTGTTGGCACTTCACCGTCAAGGTGATTGTGGGACAGATCTAATTGTGCAAGAAGCTGTAATTTGCTTAGAGAAATTGGGATAGAGTTTGAGAAATTGTTGTACGAAAGGTTGAGCGTGGTCAAACTGCCAAGTTGACCAAAAAATGAGGGTATGCTTCCGGAGAGAAAGTTCGAGTCCATTATGACAATTTGTAATTGCTGACAAGTGCCCAGAGATGGTGGAATTTCCGCAGTAAGCTTGTTGGATGAAAGATCCAGAACCCTGAGCTGTAGATGATTACCAACAAAAGGTATTTGTCCTTCGAGATTGTTGTGGGATAATGAAAATTCAACAACTGTGGCTGCAATAAGATCTTTTGGTATATTGCCTTGAAGATTGTTAGAACCGAGGTCTACAAGTAAGAGCTGTGGAAGTTTACTTAAACTTGACGGTATGGGACCATAGAATTGGTTAACTGCTAGATTCAGATGTAACAGCTTTGAAAAATTACCAATGGAGTCTGGAATGTGCCCATTGAAGTTGTTCCGTGCAAGGTATAAACCTTGTAAATTAACCATATTTGCAATCAATCCATTAATGGGACCTGTAAAATTGTTGCTTGATAGGTCTAATAAAGTTAGCTTATGAAGGTTTCCTAGGCTTGAAGGGACAAATCCATATAGCATGTTGGCTGCAAGCGTGAGGCTGTCAAGATTAGAGGAAAGGTTACCAACAGAATACGGTAGTACCCCATGTAGCTGATTTGCAGTGAATTGAGGCAGCTCAAGAAGAGTGCAATTCGACAATGCATCTAGAAATTCCCAGCCTTGGCTATCTTTTGCTTCAAGATTGTTATGATTGAGAGTTAGCCTTCGGAGCTTCCGAAGTTTACCGAGAGAAGGAGGAATTTTGCCTGTAAAGCCATAGTTAAACCCCAATCCTATTGCCTGCAGCTCTGATGCGTTGCCTAGTGAGTCTGGGATGTGACCTCCCAGCATGTTGAGACCCAGGTAAAGGAATCGGAGGTTAGGGAAAAAATTCCCGATTTTGTATGGCAATGGACCATGTAGCATATTCCCTACCATGGCCAATTGTTGTAGCGAAGAGAGATTGAGGAGTGCTTCTGGGATTCTACCCGATAGCCTACTGAAACCAAGCAACAAGTCCGACATATTGGATAACTTGCCAAGCTCCTTGGGAATGCTTCCATGGAGCTGGTTAGAATCAAGAAAGACCTGCTCTAAAGTTGTGATGTTACCTAGTTCAGGTGGGATGGCCCCTGAGAGGTTGTTAGAGCTAAGAACCAAATCTAATAGTTTGGACAGGAGGGCTAGTTTCTTTGGGATCTCTCCCACCAGCAAGTTCCCTTGAAGGTCTAGCACTAGCAAGCTGGAACAATTTGCGACTGCATCTGGAATGTTTCCCTGTAACGAGTTGTTACCCAGCTCAAGAAGCATGAGCTTCTGCAGATAGCCGAGATGAGGAGGCATGTGGCCAGAGAACATGTTCATGGAGAGGTCAAGAGAAATGAGGTATGACAGGTTCCCTAGGGAAGGAGAAATATGACCATCCAAAACCTGCCCGGACAGGTTCAGCATCAATACGCGCTCTGGACGTGTCTGGCTACAGGCCACTCCCTCCCAGCTGCAGAAGTGGATGGTGGTGTTCCATGAGCTCAATGCCCCTTTTGGATCATTAATGATTCCGCGCTTGAAGTCAAGGAGGGAGATGAAATCAGTGTCGTTCCCATTGAGGGCCGTGCAGTTTATGGTTCCAGCTCCACAGGAAAATAGCAACATTAGTGTGGCCCATGGCATGAGCATGGCAAATTTCATGTGTTGCTTCGCAGCCAGAGTTACAGTCTTCGTTATTAACTACATAAAGAAGAACATCAACCGATTACATACGCATTAGCTAGGCTCCGTTTTGCATGAAGAAAAACTAAGATAAAGAAATATAAGACAAAAAATGAAAACCAAGATTTGAAGCGTACCAAGTGCCTCCTCATGACGCCAGACTGGAGTCCTGGCTCCACTAGAAGGTTTAGTCACAACTGAGATAACAAAAGCCAAAGAAAGCCTAAGATATTGAGGACACATGGTTTTTACCATAACCATTGTGTGGACCTTTGTGTGATGAGTGATCGTCAACATGCCAACACAAGGCGTGTGTGTGTGAGTCTTACTAAGCGTGGCACGCGGCTTCGTGTCAAACAATGGTGTCTCTTGGCTCATGTTGTCTGCGGGTGTCGAGCTCGGAGACGGTGGTCGACGGTCGGTGAAGATCAAGTAGGGCGTGCCGTGCGACGGACCGGGTGCGGTGAAGGGCGGACGTGAGGCTTGGATCGAGGACCCGAGGACCGGGTGGCCGGCCGTGGTGGGCGACAGTGGGACATCGACGAGCGCAAGTGTACACGGCGGGGGATGCGTATGGGCTACGCTACTCGCGAAGGGTTTGGTGGTTTCGCCTCAAAACCATTGGCGGCGGGTTTCCCTGGTTTGCGCCTCAAAACCGGGGCGGAGGTCCCGATGCGGACGGACGACACGTGGCGGCATCGGGGAGATTGCTTGGAAGCAAGGCTACCGGTGAGGAGGCGCGGTGGCCGTCGGATCAAGTGAAGCCTGAGTTGGACCCTTATGCCCCTGGCTAAGTGGTGTGGCTCTTCATGTATCCAAGGGCAAAGAAGGAATGTAAAATAGACCTGCCCCTATAAATAAAGGATGAGGGTCTCCCTTCCCCTCACCTCTTTTATTTTCGTTTTTCCCCTTCCACCTAGGGTTTTCTCACTCTTAGTGTTCTTGAAAGAGAGGTCCAAGAACTCAAAAATTCGTCCTTGTATTTCTGAGATTTTTGGTTTGGGAATGGAGGCCCGAATCCTCCTCGTGCCCTCCGGGCTTCATCTATTTTGCTGTGATTTTCGTGGCTTATTTTTTTCTATTTTCGTGCTAGCTATGATCTGCGTTTTCTGGAATTTAGGTTGATTTTAAGTGCTGATTTCTTGAGAATAGATGGATGCCATGGTGAATTTTACTGTGCAAAATTTCAGCTCAAGAGCTGTTGAATCGAGAGAGATCCACTTGATTTTTGGTTCGCTTCTTTTGTTCTTGTGGCCGGCTGTTCGTCTCTGCTGTTCTTGGTCTCTGCTTGAGAGCAGTCGGCATGGAGTCAAGGAACGCTAGCGCGGATGCTCTGGCACCAAGCGTGCTCGATTGAGCGGCGCTGACTCGGTTCCCTGCTCACTCCAGCTTTTTATGGCCAAATCAATCTGCATTGTTCGTCGCTCGTCCTCTTCTATTTGACGGTTCGAGAACGGCGTTGTAGCTCCATAGGCCCAGGTGGCCCGTCCGTTTGCGGACTGCAGCAGAGCTGCTCGACAAGTGCTAGTGCCCAGCATCGATTCCAATATTCTTGCTGTACGTTGATTTCTTAATTGTGGAGCTCGATTTCTACAGGTGTCAAAGTTCAAGCAGTAAAGTACCTTGCTTGATTTTGTTTGGTCCTAAACATCTCTCTTTTACGTGATTTGTTTTTCTCCAAATCTTGAGATGTCCCTTTCGGTCTACAGGAAGCAATCATTACTAGCTAAATTAATTCCAATCTTGTGCTCGTATTTGGTTTTGACCGATCTCCTTCTCAAGCATCGGTTGGTTCATTTGCAGTGACCATTGTTCTTCAGGTTGCGGGTTACGTGCAACGAGTTAATTAATCTTGATTTTCCAGAGCTTGTGTTTGCTCGATCTTCTGCGAGTGTAACTTGTATGATAGCTGATTGGTAGGCCGTGCACCATCGAGTGTCGAGCAAATCCAACTCGGTGTTTATTTTGCAGGGATCCAATTTGGCTCGAAGGATGAACAATTTTATTGCAGTTTTTCGGAGGATTTTTGCGGCTTTGATTTCTGTTTTGCTCACATCTTTGTCGTTTGAGCTCCGATTCGACTTCCGTCATTGCGTTGGATTTGTGGTGTCCCTTTGTGTTCTTAGGGAACATCCACCCACTTGTTTGGGTCGTGGACATCACACTGTTTTATTTGCTTCTTGGGATTTGAATTTGGGACAGAGGCCGAATATTTCGAAAGAAATTTGAGGCTCCCATTCACCCCCCCTCTGGTCGCCGATTCCGGTCCTTCAATTGGTATCAGAGCCGGTTAAGGATCACTTCATCTTAATCGGTCCGTGATCCCCGAAGGCGACATCATGGAGAACCGTGGGCTTGGAAAGCCACCGCACTTCGATGGCAAGAACTATCCCTATTGGAAGATCCGCATGTCGGCGCATCTCCAAGGGATTGATTCGCGTGTTTGGGAGATCTCGTGAGAATGCGGACTACGTGGTACTTTGCCCGTGTTGACCAAGCACGAGATCGACCAACACAAGGCGAACAACACCGCCGGAAGCTGTCTTGTTTTCTCGCTCTTTCTATGGAAGAATTTGATCATGTTTCGATTGTGCTCTTGCTCGAGAGATCTGGTCTAGGCGGAGAAATATCATGAGGGTACTTGCCCATGTCAAGACCAGACTCTATGAGACACACAAGAGAGAGTACGAGAACTTTGTTCAAACCGATGGTGAATCTATTGATTCTTTGTTCACTCGCTTTCAAACCATCGTGAACAAGATGAGGGCAAACAACCCCCAGATGCCCTATGACGATCATCAGAGAGCGCTTAAGCTTCTATATGCTCTAGATCGGAGGGTTTGGGAAGTAAAGGTCTCGCGATCATCGAATCGCCCGGCTATGAGACTCTCACTGTGGATGAGCTGTTCAGTAAGCTCAAGTCCACCGAGATTGACCACCGGACGCGGGCGAGGATCGAAATCCGTCGCCCCTACCATGGCTTTGGTCTCGAATGTACGGGAGTTTCAAGTTCTTTGACTAACCCTTCACAGTTGTCTTTTGCCTGTCTTCTGCGGGTCTCGGCTACGAGGAGCGGATGGAGGCTCTTGGGGACGACGAGCTCGCCTTGGTGATTAGCCGGTTCTCACGGTTTCACAACAACCGTTTGAATCGCCGGCGTGGCATCACCAAGCAAGGATGCTTCGGGTGTGGAGATCCCGACCACTACGTCGCCAACCTTGTCCCAAGGCCGACAAGAACCACTACAACAACAAGAACGACTACGAGCAAGCGCAAGGACAAGCACGAGTCTTCCACACCCAAGTACAAGTACAAGTACAAGGAAAGATTCGACAAGGAGGCGGTCAAGAAGAAGTTCCGGAGATGCAAGAGGCGAAGCGGACGAGCCTTCCTCGCATCCTCGGCGATCTCGACGACGACTCCGACAACGGCTCACCCCCAAGTGATGATGAGGCCGAGCAAAAGGTCGAGAACAAGTTCAACGGGCCGTGCTTCTTCGGCCGACTCCAAGCTTGGAGGCTCGCACCATGGCACTCGACGAGTCTACCCCAAGCATTGAGAAGAACGACGACACCGAGCCCGAGGTAGAACAAAATCTCGAGTCCCTTGTCTGCGAGGTTGATAACTTGACTACCACTTTGCTTAGTCAAGATGCTTTGCTTAAGCGTCTTGCTCGTGAGAGAAAAGATTTCAAGGCTAAGTGGGAGCTTCTTTGTCAAAGAGCTAGAGTACGGTTAGGGAGTACGTGCACATCTCGATGAGTCGAGTGTGATGCTTGTGCCATTCATATGGCGAACCTAGCTGATGTGCGGTCCAAGTATGTGGCTTTGGTAGATGAGCTTGATGAGGTTAAGGCTAGGTCTGTCTCTGTGAGTCCTTACAAATCTTGTGATGAGCTGAAGTCGAGCTAGGTGAGAAAATGACTAGGATTGCCATGCTAGAGAAAACTAGTCAAGTTTCTAGATGTGCTTGTTGTGAAGCTTTGGAACTAGAACTAGACTCTTGTAGGCATGACAAGAAAAGGGCCGAAGAAGAAATCACAAATCTTCGGTCCATGCTCGGTTGGTTGTCTTGCGGTGAACCACGGCTTGGCATGATGATGAGTCGGTTCAAGAGGGGCGACACAATGGGATTAGGCTTTGCTACGGGTGGGAAGGGTGAAAATGTTTTTGGTAAGGTTGGTGAACACGGTGGTATGAGTGCATCTGAGAAATCCATCAAGCCTTCCACTACTCCCAAGTTGATCAAAATCACTCCACCACAGCCTAACAAGCCTAGTGTGAAAGATGGTGTGTTTGAGGAACCTCCCAAAGCTTCACCTCCAAAACAAGTGTGGACTCCCAAGCCAAACCACCTAAGGAACCCACTTGACACACTTCCCGACATCTCTATTAAACCCCCTCCAAAGAACAAGCAAACCCAAAGAGTGACCCATACCCATGAGAGGGTGAGTAAACCATCACCCAAGAGAGAGGTGTATCAACGTGATTATTGTCACCATGATGGTCACTTGTTTGAGTTACGCTTTCGGAGGAAGAGAGATGAGCGGCATGAGTATGCGCTTTTCCATAACTCTACTCATGGTGTGTTTGCTCCACGTTTCCAGAGGCACAGTGCTAGGCCAAGAGGTGCAACACCTCAAGGACCTAGGCCTCAAGGTGTGAGACCACGAGGTGGTCATGCCCGGTGGGGTTTAGGTTTTTCTTATGACCTTGGATCTCGTGACCGTGGCTTTCGGTCTTACAGGATGAGCGGACCACGTTTTTCTCGTCGTGGTGATCGCTCTACTCAAATGGGACATGGCATGCATGATGTTTTTGTTAACGCTTCTCATGGGCGAATGAGCCAACACTGGTTTTCTCCTCAGTTTACTAACCCCAGTGTTGGATCATTTGCTCATCCCATGTCTCGCCATTGATGCGGGATGAAGGGTTTGGAGAACACGTGGCTAGTTGATTCCGGTTGCTCTCAACACATGACCGGGAACTCAAAATGGTTCTCCGGCCTCACCTAAATGAAGTGTAGTGAATACATTACATTTGGGGATAATAGCAAGGGTAAAGTGCTTTCACGTGGGTCCATCCGTCGAATGAGAACTTTGTGCTTAAGGATGTGGCCTTGGTTTCAAATTTGCACTTCAATCGCTTTGTTTCTCGGCTTCTTGATGACGGTTTTGAGGTTCGATTTAAGCCAAGACTTTGTCGTGTTCTTGATGCTCGGGAGAACCTCGTTTGCAAGATTGTGCCTTTTGGGAAAGTGTTTCGTGCTGATTTTTCTCGCTCATTTGGTCTTTCCCATTTGTTTGATGGCAAACTCCTCCTCGAGCTCGGGAAGTGGCACCGCAGACTTGGTCACTTGAGTTTCGACTTGCTTGCAAGATTGAGCTCACTTGATCTAATTCGGGGTTTGCCCAAGCTCAAGTTTGAGAAGGATCTTGTTTGTCATCCGTGCCGTCATGGGAAGATGATTGCAGCTTCTCATCCCCCGTGAACCAAGTGATGACCAAGGGGCCGGCGAGCTTTTACATATGGACACCGTAGGTCCAGCTCGGGTCGGTCGGATGGTGGAAAGTGGTACGTGTTGGTTGTGGTTGATGACTTTTCTCGCTATTCGTGGGTCTTTTTCATGGAGAGCAAAGATGAGGCTTTTACTCATGTTCATGACTTGATCTTAAGGTTGCAAAATGAGTTACCAAAGCATGCCATGCGAGCTATTCGCGGTGACAATGGCACCGAATTCAAGAATACTCATTTTGAGACTTTTGTTCATCCATAGGTCTTGAACATCGGTTTTCCTCGCCGTATGTCCCACTGACAAAATGGGATTGTTGAACGCAAGAATCGGACCCTTGTTGAGATGGCCGGGACGATGCTTGATGAGCACAGGACTCCTAGGCGCTATTGGGCCAAAGCGATCAACACGACTTGTTATGTTTCAAATCGCATCTTCCTTCGAGCTTTTACGAAGAAGACTTCTTATGAGTTGCGGTTTGACCGCTTGCCCAAAGTGAGCCATTTTCGAGTGTTTGGCTGCAAGTGCTTTATTTTAAAGAAGGGAAACTTAGACAAGTTTGAATCAAGATCTTCTGACGGGATTTTTCTTGGTTATGCATCTCATTCGCATGCTTATCGAGTACTTAACCTTGAAACTAACCGTGTCATGGAGACTTGTGAAGTCACCTTCGATGAGACCGCACCTTGTTCTTCTTTTGTCTTTGAAAGTGCGAGGTGATGAGGAGATGAACAAGAGCATCTTTGTGGAGGAGGAGCGGGACGATGCCGATTGGGGTGATCCGAGCCGACTCCACCGGCTGTCCCAGTTGACCCTGCGACGACTACTTCCGTTGACGGTCCCACTCCCACATCTTCTACCACATGGGGACCGTACGACGAGACTCCTCAGCTTGTTCCAGCTGCACCTGAGGGAGCCCCAGCTGCTGTTGAGGGGGAGGCGTCATCATCAAGGGAAGCATCGCGACACATTCAGCATCGCCATCCTCCTTCAACCATGATCGATAACATAAATGAGTGGGTCACTCGCAACAGATCTTATGAGATTTCGCACTTTGCACATTCTCGCTTTTGTTGCAAATTTTGAACCCAAAGAAGTGGTTGAGGCATTAACTGATCCAGTTGGGTGAATGCCATGCATGAGGAGCTTGAGAACTTTGAGAGAAACCAAGTGTGGGTTTTAGTGCCACCTCCACCTCGGTGTCATCCCATAGGAACCAAGTGGGTGTTCAAGAATAAGCGAGTGAGGATGGGGTTGTGGTGAGAAACAAGGCTAGGTTGGTTGCTCGGGGTATGTCGGAAAGAGGGGATAGATTATGAGGAAACCTTTGCACCTGTTGCCCGTTTAGAAGCCATTAGGATCTTCCTAGCCTATGCGGCTTCGAAAGGTTTCAAGCTGTATCAAATGGATGTAAAGAGTGCTTTTCGAATGGGTACATAGATGAGGAAGTGTATGTGAGGCAACCCCAGGCTTTGAAAATCCCAAACATCCCGACCACGTTTTTAAACTCCACAAAGCCCTATATGGTCTCAAACAAGCCCCAAGAGCGTGGTATGAGCGTCGAAGTCCTTTTTTTGGGCAAGGGTTTTACCATGGGGTCGGTTGACAAAACCTTGTTTCTCCTCAAGCATGGCGGTGACACTCTCTTGGTGTGCATTTATGTCGATGACATCATTTTTGGTGGTTCGTCACATGCTCTTGTTGCAAAGTTTTCAGATATGATGAGCGGGGAGTTCGAGATGAGCATGATGGGTGAATCGGCGTTCTTTCTCGGTTTGCAAATCAAGCAAACTCGAGAAGGGACATTTGTACATCAAGGCAAGTACACGAAGGATCTTCGAAGCGCTTCGACATGGGTGATGCCAAGCCACTTCAAACTCCCATGTCGACCACGACCGCCTTGGATGCTGATCTAGAAGGAGAAGTCGTGGACCGAAGGAGTACCGCGGCATGATCGGGTCGTTCTTTGTACTCGACGGCGACAAGGCCCGACATCCGGTTCGCCGTCTCGCCTTTGCGCACGCTTCCGGTCTTCACCGCGCACTTCACATCGGGCAGTGTCAAACGCATCTTACGGTACCTTCGCTTCACTCCCGAGCTTGGTCTATGGTACTCGACCTCTTCATCTCTTTCTCTTTCGGCTTATTCGATGCGATTATGCGGGTGATCGAATTAAGAGAAAGTCCACTTCGGGAGCTTGTGAGTTTTTGGGTTCGTCGTTGATCTCTTGGTCTTCTCACAAACGGTCTTCTATTTCCCAATCCACTTGTGAGGCCGAGTATGTCGGCGCTGCTGCGTGTTGTTCTCGTTGCTTTGGGTGGTTGCTACCTTGAGAGACTATGGGTTGAACTTTAGGAAAGTGCCTCTTTTCGGTGGCGGCACTAGTGCCATTAGCGTTGCTAAGAACCCAAGTACTCCACTCAAAAACCAAGCACATTGAGATCCGATATCACTTCTTGAGAGATCACCAAGAGAAAGGAGACATAGACCTTCACTGTGAGAACCCATGAACGAGCTTGCGATATCTTCACAAAGCCCCTCGATCAAACCCGTTTGCCCACTTGAGAGCGGAGTTGGGCATTTGCTACCCTTTTTAGAGTAGGGTAGCTGTATTTTGATGTATAGTATGATCTTTGGCTTTCTTCTTTGCTTTTGTTTGGCTTTACATGTGTATCATATTGCATATCATCATGTATCATATTATCTTTATTGAGCTTCATGACTATAGTAGTTTTTGATTACATTCATGCTCTTGCTAGTATGTCTTGTGTATGCCACTTGGAGCTTGCGGCTTAGGCTTCTTCTGATCACTTGTTACATGTTATGAGCTAAGCCTGTTTTCTAAATGTGAACTTGCTTAAATCTTGATGCAACCCGAAAAATGTTCACCTTTGAGATGGCAACTAGCATGTGTAGGTTTTGTGAGAACCTTGTTGCTTTCATATGTATGCTTGAGTTGCTATGTCTCATGTTTCTTGAGTCATTCACTTAGCTCGGATCTCTTGATAATCTTGTGCTAAAACTTGATGTCTAAGCTAAGAAATGATGAAAAGTTTTGAGTTGGATCTTTTCGTCCCACGGCAATGTCACGAGATTGCTTCTCATTCATTCGAGTGAGATGAACTTGGGCATTGTAGTGCTAGTCCACAACCACTCGTGACGAGACAGCTTCCCACTTGCACTAAGGGATGAACTCGGCGTGGTTGAAAAACATGATAAAAACAATCTTTTTGGCGGACAGTTTTTGATCCTCTCGTTTACATATGTCTAAATGAAACCTTGTTAACTACTTGTTTTAACTCGATCAATGTTGTAGTTACAAGTGTTGTTAAGTGTATCTTTGAGACATGATGTGTGACCGTTATATGGGGTAGTTCACTCTTGTATACATGTGTTAGCACTTGTTTGATCTCCGCTTACATGTGCCAGGTGCTATTCTTTTTGGTGAACACCTTTATAAAATGCCCAACACACGATCAAATGCTTATGTTTCATACTCCGTACCACTTGATCGGCTTGAGCATTGGTTTTGTCTTGTGCCATTTGTTATACACTTGCCATACTTGCTAGATCATCCATGTACTCAAATTGCTATACTTGTGAAGCTCTGTCATTTTGCATTTCTTTCATGGCATGATTTGAGGGGGAGTTGCAGTCTCTTTTGATCTAATCTTGATAAGTGCATGTGCCAACAAGGGGGAGAAACATCCACAAATGCAGAGAGCTCATTTGTGAGTATGCATTTGTCAAGGGGGAGTTGCACTCCAGTTTGAGCTGCTTTTGCTAGATGTGTTGAGCCGTTGCCTCTACTTGAGGGTCTAGCAGTTCTTCATGTTTTCTTTGCCTTGCTAGTGGTGTTGAGCCTTTTGCCTCTTCTTGAGGGCTGGCTTTGGTTTTCTTGGTCGCGTCGAGCCGTTGCCCATGTCTTTGGGGACCAAGTTGTGACTTTGCTTTGCTCATTGCAAATGACCCGTTTTCTGCTTTTCTTTGGCTCTTGGTCATTTGGATGGGTTGTCTCTGGTTTGTGTTGGTGTTGACAATGCACTCATCAAGGGGGAGATTGAGGACACATGGTTTTTACCATAACCATTGTGTGGACCTTTGTGTGATGAGTGATCGTCAACATGCCAACACAAGGCGTGTGTGTGTGAGTCTCACTAACCGTGGCACGCGGCTTCGTGTCAAACAATGGTGTCTCTTGGCTCATGTTGTGCGGGTGTCGAGCTCGGAGACGGTGGTCGACGGTCGGTGAAGATCAAGTAGGGCGTGCCGTGCCGACGGACCGGGTGCGGTGAAGGGCGGACGTGAGGCTTGGATCGAGGACTCGAGGACCGGGTGGCCAGCCGTGGTGGGCGACAGCCTGGGACATCGACGAGCGCAAGTGTACACGGCGGGGGATGCGTATGGGCTACGCTACTCGCGGAGGGTTTGGTGGTTTCGCCTCAAAACCATCGGCGGCGGGTTTCCCCTGGTTTGCGCCTCAAAACCGGGGCGGAGGTCCCGATGCGGACGGACGACACGTGGCGGCATCGGGGAGATTGCTTGGAAGCAAGGCTACCGGTGAGGAGGCGCGGTGGCCGTCGGATCAAGTGAAGCTGAGTTGGACCCTTATGCCCCCTGGCTAAGTGGTGTGGCTCTTCATGTATCCAAGGGCAAAGAAGGAATGTAAAATAGACCTGCCCCTATAAATAAAGGATGAGAGTCTCCCTTCCCCCTCACCTCTTTTATTTTCGTTTTTCCCCTTCCACCTAGGGTTTTCTCACTCTTAGTGTTCTTGAAAGAGAGGTCCAAGAACTCAAAAATTCGTCCTTGTATTTCTGAGATTTTTGGTTTGGGAATGGAGGCCCGAATCCTCCTCGTGCCCTCCGGGCTTCATCTATTTTTGCTGTGATTTTCGTGGCTTATTTTTTTTCTATTTTCGTGCTAGCTATGATCTGCGTTTTCTGGAGTTTGGGTTGATTTTAAGTGCTGATTTCTTGAGAATAGATGGATGCCATGGTGAATTTTACCTGTGCAAAATTTCAGCTCAAGAGCTGTTGAATCGAGAGAGATCCACTTGATTTTTGGTTCGCTTCTTTTTCTGTTCTTGTGGCCGGCTGTTCGTCTGCTGTTCTTGGTCTCTGCTTGAGCAGTCAGCATGGAGTCAAGGAACGCTACCAGCGCGGATGCTCTGGCACCAAGCGTGCTCGATTGAGCGGCGCTGACTCGGTTCCCTGCTCACTCCAGCTTTTTATGGCCAAATCAATCTGCTGTTCGTCGCTCGTCCTCTTCTATTTGACAGTTCAGAGAACGGCGCTGTAGCTCCATAGGCCCAGGTGGCCCGTCCGTTTGCGGACTGCAGCAGAGCTGCTCGACAAGTGCTAGTGCCCAGCATCGATTCCAATATTCTTGCTGTACGTTGATTTCTTAATTGTGGAGCTCGATTTCTACGGGTGTCAAAGTTCAAGCAGTAAAGTACCTTGCTTGATTTTGTTTGGTCCTAAACATCTCTCTTTTACGTGATTTGTTTTTCTCCAAATCTTGAGATGTCCCTTTCGGTCTACAGGAAGCAATCATTACTAGCTAAATTAATTCCAATCTTGTGCTCGTATTTGGTTTTGACCGATCTCCTTCTCAAGCATCGGTTGGTTCATGTGCAGTGACCGTTGTTCTTCAGGTTGCAGGTTCTGTGCAACGAGTTAATTAATCTTGATTTTCCAGAGCTTGTGTTTGCTCTGATCTTCTGCAGGTGTAACTTGTATGATAGCTGATTGGTAGGCCGTGCACCATCGAGTGTCGAGCAAATCCAACTCAGTGTTTATTTTGCAGGGATCCAATTTGGCTCAGAAGGATGAACAATTTTATTGCAGTTTTTCTGGAGGATTTTTACTGGCTTTGATTTCCTGTTTTGCTCACATCTTTGTCGTTTGAGCTCCGATTCGACTTCCGTCTGTTGCGTTGGATTTGTGGTGTCCCGCTGTGTTCTTAGGGAACATCCACCCACTTGTTTGGGTCGTGGACATCACACTGTTTCATTTGCTTCTTGGGATTTGAATTTGGGACAGAGGCCGAATATTTCGAAAGAAATTTGAGGCTCCCATTCACCCCCCCTCTGGTCGCCGATTCCGGTCCTTCAGATATACAGACACTCTAGAACACAGTGCTTCTCTGAGAAACTTGGAGGAACGCAGCAGCGCCAAGCTTTCTCTTATAGTGGACGTGAGTTGCAATTGCACAATTCAATAGGTGTAAACAAGTGTTGAAGGGCATTACGCCAGGACATTTCATATGTCATGCTTTATTGACATTTTCGCACTCATTCGATCGGCAGCCTTTTCAACTTTACTGAAAATATTACGAACCAAACCTGAAACGGTGGACTTTGGTCAAAGTTTTGGGTCCACGAAGGGACATTTACCATTAATTATGAGGAAGCAGGTTAGCTACTGTGTCAGACAGCGGCCTGCCCCTCAAATATAAATGACATGTGTATCTTATTATATATATAATTTAAGAAAGACTCTCCGTCCAAATTATAAGCCAGTCTCGAGCCGGCCTGAGAGTTGAAGTTTTTGTAACAGTACACTTGTGCTAAGAAAGAAAACAAGCAAAGGCAAGATCCTTCCTCATTCGAGATCTGTGTGCCAAATGGCTATGACTAGTGATAAACGACAATGGTGGATAAGCGAAAACAGTGGATCACATTCAACTCTAAAAAGTTGAATTTTAAGGGAAAAAACTATAAAAAGTCTAGGATAGGTCAGATTATAAAAATATAGGTTTGTTGTACTCAACTATAGTGTAGTCTAGTAAAATGTTTTTTAGTTGGCAAATGAAGTTTAGTTTTAGGTGGCTACAGTTTTGATTTTTTTTATTAAATCTATTGGGATCGACTTTCTAAATTCTAAATAAATTAAAGTCGATTAAATATTTATATTTAATATAAATTGTAATTGAGATGGTTCATGTAAATGCACTCGTTATATCTCCAGCTCTAGCTTTAGCTCCATTCCTACAGCTATAAATACCAAGCTCCAAGAAATCCATGGATTTTCCAGAGCTCTACGCCTCTACAAATGACGCCATTACCTCCATCCCAAAATTATAACTAGTTCTGGCGGGTTTGCCATAAGTCAAGCTAATTTAAGTGTGAAAGAGTTTATAGAAAATAGATGGTGACAACCTTGCTCTTCACACCTTCTTTCTTGAGATAATAAAGTATATCAGACAATTATGGGAGTCACTATTCTTACAAAATAGTGTCATCGTCCAGTACGGAGTACTTTTCTGCGTAAGGTTGGGCCATGGAGGCATATGCAGTTCTAGTGCACATCTACAAAGTCGCCATTTGCCTTCAAGTGAAAAAGGCTGTTGTGTTTTTCAATACCCCTTGTGTTGGCACTTCACTATCAAGATGACTGTGCGACAGATCTAGATGTGTAAGAAGCTTTAGTTTGCTTAGAGAAATTGGGATAGAGCCTGACAAAATTGTTGTGAGAAAGGCTGAGCATGTCAAACTGACAAGCAGATGGAGGCTGTTGTATGTTATATGCATGCTTGCCTGCATGACATAGGATTAGGTCACTTCTACTGGGAACTTTCAAATAAGGAATGCCGGCCTAAGAGCACCGCAAGCAAATAAAAACCAGATGTACTTAATACAGATAGATATTGGCTGACAGCTGATGTTTACTTATTTAGTGCCTGTCTATATAGAAACAATTGTGTATTCTGTAGTGGCCAACTGGCCACCCATACACATAGCCACATAGGTTTAGTTACTATTTTTGGTGCGAGCAGATCTGTCATGATGGAGATATATTTAAATCAAGCTTGCAACTACATCCCCTGTTGGACTGATAATCCCTATTTTAAGGCCCATGTATGTACAGCTAATTGAATGTTAGGTCACTGACCAGATGCTAGAAATTGTGCAGAGTTTTCGTTTCCACTTTGGTTTTGGTAGATCAGAGTTTGCTTCCTCTGTTCTACTTGTCAGTTTTGTTCTTTTAATTTCCTAGCTATGGCTGCTCGCAACTTCGTGCAAATGCCATTTTTAGTTGGTACCTCCGACTCTATGAGTCGCAGAAAGTAGTACCTCCGACTCTCTGAGTCGCAGAAAGTATCAGTAAATTAGATTTGATCCATAATTTTGTCAAAGTAGGAGTCTAAAATCTTAATGGTGTCAGTTACAAAGGGTAGATACTAGATACAGTACAGAGAACCAAAGTGACAAATGAATTAGTCAGGCAATAGTAATCACAAACGTGCAAGTAACTGCGAAGAGGCAAATGAATTAGCTCAAATTAATAAAGAGGCTAGAGGCGTGGACCTCCTTCGCTCTCGGCGGTTGAGGCAGCATCGCTCCGCCGCCCTTCCGGTACCCGGCCGGGGCGCCGGGACCTCCGCCACCGCCGGTACCGCCGCCGCACCATCCGCCGCGCCGCGTCCGCCGTCCTCCCTGCCGAGGTGGTCGTTGGGCTTGGCTGGGGGAATAGATGATGGGTCGAAGTGGACATTCACATGAGATTTTTTTTTTCGAGAATATGCCGTTGGCATATATTTCATTAAGCAGAAGAGAATAGACCGTACAACCCGAACAGTAAGCCGGAGCTTACCGAGAACACACGCCACCCCACGCGCTCGCACGAGGTTGTGTATTACATTAAACAAATTTTGCTTCTAAGCACTAGGCCTGGCCCCTACACACGTGCCCTTCTGGCCTCCAGCGCACTGAGGCGGCGAAACCCCGCCGACGTCCAAAGGCTCGCGTCCTCTAAGATGCTCGCCAACAGCTGCAGAGGTGGCCTCGAAGGGCCGCCAAAAGTGCGGGCGTTCCTCTCTTTCCACAAGGTCCAGCCAACAAGCATGAATAGGGCATCAAAAGCCCGTCTCACAGTCCGCGGCAGTGGCTTCCTCTCCTCCATCCACCAGTCAAAGACATTGACCTGCCGCAGTTGAACCAGGCCATGCAGGTGATAAGCTGCGAGGCACAAAGTCCAAACCTCCCTGCTAAAGACACACCCCAAGATGATGTGGTCCATCGTCTCATCCTCCTGGCCACAAAGGACGCAGACACAGTCATCCTGCAATCCATGTCTGAAGCGCCGGTGTGCCGTCCAGCACTTTCCGTGCATGACTAGCCAGAAGAAAAACTTCACGTGTGGAGGCACCGAGGCCTTCCACAGCACGCGAGCTCCCCGCGGCCTCGAACATCCAAGAAACATGGCCCCGTACGCCGAAGCCGCGGAGTAGCACCCGTCTGCACTTAGGCGCCAGGAGAAAGTGTCAGGCACACCTGGAGTGAGAACAACCTGCTCCAGACGATTAGATAGAATGACGAATTCCGCGAGCAGCCTGTTGGATCGTTGGCCGAGGATGTGCTGGATCCACGCGCCGCCCTGTAGCGCATCAGCTACCGAGCAGACCCGCCTCCGCTTGGGCACAGCCGCGAAAACCGTTGGCCCCAGTCTCCGAACGCTATCACCATCCAACCGGTTGTCTAGCCAGAAAAGCGTTGATCTGCCATCACCAACAGTCGAGAGCGTTGCACTCTGAAAGAAAGCGGAGACCACCCTCTCCGACGACTCCTGCAACTCCAGGCCTCGGCGTTGAGGGTCCACACGACGCAACCATGGCCACCGCAGCCTGAGCGCAGCACCTGCACGCCGCAAGTCTGCGACCCCCAGGCCACCGAGGTAAGTCGGCCTGGTCACCACCTCCCAGGCGACCTTGCAGCGGCCTCCCGCCACCTCCGCAGCGCCACTCCATAGGAAGGCCCGCCGAAGCTTGTCGATCCTGCCGATCGCCCATGGAGAAAGGGCAAGCGCCGTGGCCAAGTGCACCGGCACCGCGGAAAGGGTAGCCTTGACGAGCGTCGTGCGACCAGCCACATTGAACAGATTCCCCTTCCACCCCGGAATCCTAGAAACCACGGCGTCGACAAGCGCCTGCTCCCTGCTCCTAGACAACCTGAAGATGGATAAAGGCATGCCCAGATACTTGCTAGGGAAGTCCTCAACTCGACAGGCCAGAACGTCCTGAACCCGGAGGAGGTCGTCCACAGAACAGTGCATGGGTGTGGCGATACATTTGTCAAGGTTGGCGAACAGACCCGTGGCCTGACCCAGCACCTGTATCACCAGCCTCATGTGTAGCAGGTCCTGTTCATAGGGCGCTAGGAACAGCACGATGTCATCCGCGTACAGGCTGACGCGCTGCACCAGGGTCCCATGTCCGAATTGTGTTAGCCACCCCTGTGCGTCGAGCCACTGAAACGTTCGGTTGAAAGCCTCCATCGCAAGCAGAAAAAGCATAGGCGATAGAGGGTCCCCCTGGCGAAGACCGCGAGCGTGAACAATCCTCCTCCCCGGTGATCCATTCACCAGGACCTTGGTGCTGGCCGTGCTGAGGATGGCCGACACCCAATCTCTCCATCTTTCGCCAAACCCCATGTGCCTTAAGACCTCCAGAAGGAAGGTCCAACAAACTGAGTCGAAAGCCTTTGAAATATCAATCTTGAGAAGGAGGCTGGGGATTTTCTTCTTGTGCAGGGCCTTGCAGGACAGACGTACCTCTCTGAAGTTGTCATGAATGCTTCTCCCTTTGATGAACGCTGTCTGGTTTGTTGCTACCAACCCGTCCAGCACCTTAGCCAAACGGTTGGCAAGCCACTTGGTGAGAAGCTTGCTGAAGCTGTGGATGAGACTGATTGGACGGTAGTCCGTGATTGCAGCAGGCTGTGGCTTTTTTTGTAGCAAGACCATGAAGGCGTCATTTAGGTGGTGTAGACTTCTCGTGTCTCTAGCCCAGAACGCATGGATAGCATTCATAATATCTCCCTTGATGATATCCCATGCCAACTTATAAAAGAGGCCCGTGAATCCATCCGGGCCGGGAGCTTTCTCACTAGGTAGCGCCATGACCACCTCCCTGACCTCCTCCTCTGTGAACATTAGCTCCAGAGACTGCAGCTCGGCCGAAGGCAGCCCAACTGCCTCGAAATTGATCCTCCTGGACCGCTCGAAGTCAGTGCCAAGCACTGCACAGTAGTGATCAAACACCACCTCCTCAAGCTAAGGGTCGCCCATGACATCTACTCCATCAACCGCAAGGGATACAATTTGGTTCTTCCTTTTCTGATGACATGCTTGAAGGTGGAAAAGCGAGTATTTGCATCCCCTTCTTTTAAAAACATCATTCTCGAGCGCTGCCTCGCAATGGTCCTTGCCAGAGAAGCAAGTCCTAAAATTTTCAGCTTCAGGCCCCGTCTGAGGCCGGCCTCTCTAGGCTGCAGGGTCCGGCCTTCCTCAGCCTCGTCTAGGCGCAACACGACCTCACGCGCAAGAGCAAGCTGAAGGCGCACACTCCCAACCTTGGAGGAGCTCCAACTCTGCAAGGCGCGTGCAACGTTCCGAAACTTGAAATCCAGAACTCGGAAGGGATCCACATCCTCGATGGAGGGGGCCCAAGCCACCGCTACCACATCTAGGAATTTCGTCCAGAATGACTCAAAACGGAATCGTCGTTTGGCCGTCGGAGATGTGTCCAGCATAAGAAGCAGGGGGCAGTGGTCGGAGCAGTCAGACGAAAGCGCCCGTAAGCAGTGAGAAGGGAACAGGATAAACCATTCTGGGGACGCGAGCGCCCGGTCCAGGCGCTCCAGCGTCGGCGGCTCCTGCCCATTTGTCCATGTGTAGCGCCTCCCCAACAAGGCAATGTCCTGTAGGTGCGCGGAATCAACGAATCTGCGGAATCTTCTCATGTTTCTATGGTCAAGCCTACCATTGCTCTTGTCCGCCGCCTGCAGAATCATATTGAAATCTCCATAAACCACCCATGGTCCGTCATGCGCTGCTCTGAAAGAAAGGAGTTCCTGGAGGAACTCAACTTTCTCTACATCCAGCTGTGGACCGTAGACAACCAGGAGCCACCACGGCGTCGTTCCCTCAACCGGCTCCAGCCTGGCAGCCAGGAAGAAGCGACCCTTGACCACCGCCGATGTGCTCCAGACATCCGTCCTCCAGCCCAGCAGAAGGCCCCCGCAACACCCACAGCCGGCACGAAATCATAGTCAAACGTCGTTCCTAAAAGTTCATTAGCAAGAGCCACTGGGACATCCTCCAGCTTGGTCTCTTGAAGGCAAACTAGAGTTGCCTACTGCTACAACACAAACTCACGCACTACGTGATGCCTCGCCCGGGCATTGAGTCCCCGGACATTCCAAATGAAGCAAGAAGATCGTAATGACATGAGAACAAGTTGTGCTGCGTAAAAGCGCGGGCGAATGCCTCACAGCCTATTCGGCTCATCCTCCAACCCCAGCAAGTTGAGGTTTAAAGCCACTGGATCGAAAGGTGCCCCCAAGAGCGTCTGCAAGTTGTCATAACACACTTCCGAGAGAGGTTGCCGGAAGGCACGCTTGCACAGACCCGCCGTGTCAGCCCCTATTACGGGTGAGGGGGCTGGCTCCCCCAACTTCTTCATGAGGAGAACCCGTGCCTGGGCCGTAGCGTTGGCCTCCCTCGGTTGCGCAGCAATGCGAGTACTCCTCCTCAGGGACTGTGGCGGCGCGAGGGTTTTCGTCTTCCTCAGCTTCGGACGACCAGGAATGAGCGATGTCTCCAACGGGACACAAAGGCAGTCCTCCAGCCTCTGCAAAGTAGCACTGGGCGTAGGAGGCACCTGCTGCTCGGCCTCATCCCCACTGGAGTATGCCGGAGGCTCGCCCACGGAGATCACATCGAAGGCGTGCCCAACCGACCCAGCGTGATCAGCCAGCCGTGGCAGAGCCTCGTGGCCGGCCACCACCAGGCCGGGCGCAACGCCCGCCCCTTCTGCTGGCTCCACAGAGCCTGCACCGACCTCCTGGGTGACTGGTGGCCCGTCAAGGCCCGCGAGCACGGCGGGAGCAGCCACCTCGGTGGCCATTGGTTGTACCTGCAGTGACTGCACCCCAGCAAACTCAGCATGGACCTCCTTCGCCCACCAATCCAGCCGGGGTGGAGGCAAGGAAGTGGAGCACCGGCCATCATGTAGCAGGCGGGGTGCAATGTTGAGGAAGCGTGCCACCATACCGGAGCACGGCGAACTGCGGTGGATGGACATGGACGGGGTTTCCGGCGACACCCGAGGGCGAACCTGACGTGGCGTGGACAGGAGCAGTGGGCAGTCGACTCCACCAATGCGCACAGAAGGGGAACACAGAGCCTCCTGCTGCGTACCGCCGTTCGACGCCGCACCCCCCTGGCCATTGTTCAACACTGTCCTCCACCTCTCCGTCATCGGAACCAATATTGCCACCACCCCCCGGTCCCGCAGCGTTCCTTGGGGGGAGGACCCGCACCGGCCGCGCCATCCCCAGCGTCGTCCCCGTGACCATCATCATCATGAGCATGCGGAGAGCCTGGTGGGGTGGTCCAGTCCTGGTGTGCCACCAATCTAACCCGCATAAGGTAGCTGTAGCCAGGTAGATGATCATGAGGAGGCGCAATACCCGGCACAGGAGGGTCCGGTATGAACACTACCACTTCATCAGGGATCAGCCTGGGATGGTAACACCATGCGGCGACGAAGAACTCTCTATCATCAATAAGTGGGCGATCTCTGTACTCCGTGAAAGATAAGTTTGCGCAAGCCGCTCCCAGGACAGTTTGTGCCACTTCTAAATTACGCGCGTGGAGCGGCACCCGCGCCAGCGCCACAACAACCTTGAACCGGAACCGGCCAAACAAACCCAGCGACACCCGACGCCAGGGGTTCCAGATCAGTGGCAGCCACAGAACACTCCTCCTGGACCGAAGCACTCGATCTCTGTCAACGCCGTGTCTGAAACGAACAATAAAATCTTCTGGGTAGTGGTGGCGGACATCGAATTCCTCATCATTTAGCTCGAAGTGGCGTCGAAGGTAGTCTTCAACCTCAGCGACCGAGACGGCTGGCCTGTGCCCGCCAACGATCGCAGTCAGAGCATGACCGAGGCGCTCCTCGTCCCGCTGGACTTCAGCAGTCCTTGGCACAACCACGAACGGAATGTGGGTGAAGCGCCCCACCTGGAAGCGGCGAGGAGACCAGTCCGGTGCCGCTAAGCTCCTTGGACGCAGGCGCGCTGGCGGCAGCAGTGGATCGAAAACATCCCCGTCCCGCACCGGTGGAGCACGGCAGATAGGCCGTTGAGGAGGCGCCGGATGGTGGTCTCCATGGTTATGCCCCCCAGCCGCCTCCAGGTGTTGCTGCGGTCGAGGTGGTAGAGGTGGCGGTGGTGGTGGGGGCGGTGGTGGCGCCGGCGAATGCCGCCCCCAGAGGCCTCAACGGGGCCACGCACCCGTGCCCCGGAGTCCTCTGGAGGCGCAGAGAAACATCGGCCCGTCGACGCGGATGTCGGGGAAGCCGTGTCTGCCAAGGCCCGACTGCGCCCGCCGCGTTCTACCCTCCGCAGCACCCTCCTGGCCTCGGGGACCGGTGCCGGCCTTGTACGCTTGCCAGCAGCCCCATCTCCCATGGCCATCGTCCGCGGCGGCGCCGGACAGTCCGCGGCCCGGTGGCCCTCAGACTCACAATTGTAGCACTTCGCCGGATAGTTGCAGCGCGCCCAGGTGTGGTCCACCCGGAGACAACGGAAACACTTGCCCTCCAGCTCCGGGGCACCTTCCTTGGCGAGCGCGCTCTCTTGGGAGACCTGTGGCGGCCAAAGCGCTTGCTGTGCACGTCGTAGAAACCATCTTGGTCAGGCCTCCCGAACTGCCGAGGAGGATGAGCGGCGGGTGGGGAAGCTGAGCACCGGTGTCGCGGGCCCACGTCCATGCTGATAAGGGACTCCGGGCGCCTCCTGCAATGCTCCGGCGGTGGTGGCGGCGGCGGAGGCGGCGGAGGCGGTGCCACCACCCCCGAACCGTGTGCCACCCGAGCGTCTCGCATGAACCCCGAAGGGCGTTTCGGAGTCCGGTGACGATGAGCCCGCCGCCGCTTGCGGGATGGCCCAACCTCCATCTTTTCCTTCCCCTTCCCAGACAGCGGTGGAGTGGGCGGCACAGCGGAGGCCTCCGAGTTAGAGTAATCCTCCGAGTCACTGAGGGCAACACGTCCCCCAGGACCGCGGTCGAGGATTTCCCTGAGGAGGTCCGGCGAGTCGGCGAAGAAATCGGTCGGCGGAGGAAGGTCGTCGCCATCAGCAGCAGCATCTCCCCATCGGCCCCGCAGCGGGGTCCGCTCCGAGGCGCCACCTGGTCCAAGACCCAGGGCCTCAAGGAGCCGACCCAAGGAAACCGCCGCCGGAGCCACACCGAAGTCAGCCGGCGACTCCGAGGCACCACATGGCCCACGGCCCAGGGCCTCGAGGAGTTGATCGGGCGACCCAGCCTCCAGGGCCTCCGCAACGGCCGGGTGCAGACCCCGGAGCGGCGGGGATCCGTCCCCCAAGGCGACGGTCGAACCGGCTCCGGAGTTCCGGCGCGGCGAGGAGCCCTCCCCCATGGCGACGGCCGAACTGGATCTAGGGGCGACAAGAACGGCACACTGGCGAACGGGGGGATGCAGGAGCCGCAAGACGGGGGGAGGGAGTGGGAGGGAAGGAGGTGGAGGATGGGCCCTACCAGATCTGAGCAAAGGAGGAGAGAGGGCCGGCCATCACCGCCGGCGGCGGGGGCGGGGCGTCGTCGCCAGGGAGTCGCCTAGTCGCCTAAAAGAAGAGAGGCCTCCGGCAGCTTGATGAAGCCTTCAGTCTTTGTTTCTCATTCACATGAGATTTCTTTTTTCAAACTCGTATGGTTTTTTTTCTTTTAAATCTAACTCGTACTCATGGGTAACTGGTTTAGCCAACTGACCTTTGCTTGCCTCAACCTTCGAGTACAAGTTGTAGTACCTAAACTCACACACTAACACACGCCACACACGCTACGCACTCACACCCCTAATGCGTAAGCTAGATATACAACCTATATCTAAGGCTAGCAGAACACGGCTGAAAGGTATGACAGTGCTGGTTCATCCGTGCGAGGCAACTGAAAAACGAGAAATAAATCCCCTAGCTGAGGCACCCGGGCGAGTCTCAGCACTCGAACCCGGGTGGGCAGCCTGAGCGAGCGCTCAGCTGACCAACCAAGCCACGTTTGGTTCTCCCAACTGACCTTTGCAGCCCAGTACAAAAATGTGTTGACATCTTCTCCATAGGACGAAATCAGCTGGGATTCCCGGGCGGTGGAGCGGGCCACGTCGCACGTTAACCCGCAAACCGTTGGATCTGCCGCCCGCGCAAGATAGACCGTCCGATGCGGGTGTGTCCGGCCTGCCGCCCGTCAACCCGGAAACCCAGGCACGAGAATCCTCGCGAACCCGCCGAGATCCTCCTCTCTCCTACGTCCCTACTCCTCGACGACAGCGGCGCTATTGCAGCAAGCTAGCCGTGGGGGCGCAAGAAGGCGACATGACGTGGCCGCGGTTGGAGAACGCGCAATCGCAGCAGGCCAGCAGCGGCGCCGCGGGGCGGCGTGATCACGCACGGCGGCGCCGGCGCATCTGCGCGGACGAGGCGGAGCGGCGTGATGCGAACGCGACCGAGCTGGAGCGCGGGCCGTGGACGGCGGCGCACACCCGTGTGCGCCCCCGCGCCACTGCGGCGGCGAGGCAGGATGCCTAGCCGCACGGTGCGGAGCTCCACGGCGGCAGCTCAACGGACGGCAGCGCCGCAACGGCAGGCGGTGCAGCATGCAGCCGTTGGCGGCACACCGGCCCGCGGAGGACACAGATGGACCACGGAAGCCCGTCGGTACCTCCCAAGATACTGTCTACGAGCTTCCCAGGGGTGTCCTCCATGAGCAAAATGGCGTTCGATTTCGCTGCCGCTGGCCCGGCGCGCGGGCGGCGCACGCCATGTGTTTGCTTCGTTGCCCCCACCGGCGACCACCGAGCCTGGTCTGCTCCTGCCCTCATTCTTCTTTGATACAATTCGAAAAGCTATGCCGAATATGGATCATGTCCTCTACTCTGAAAATGTTTAGAAATTCTAGAGTAAATCCAAGCTTCTTTGTGCTGAAATTCATCAGAGGACAACATATAAAGATTCCATACCAATTAAGCATTTAAGCTGATGAAATTAAGTCTGTGAACATACATGAAGAAAAACATGGTATAGTCTGATTGTGGTGTTGCTCAGCAACGTGATAGATATATTAGGCTCCAGAATAACTAGGTAGAAGTGGGCAAAAAAAACATGGAGGCACTCTCCCAGGTCTAACATTCTGTTAATTACTGGATTTGAGTTTTCTTAATCTATGACATGAGAGCTTTGCATACTGTATTAACTACAGTGTGATTCTGTCTTGTCTGACAAATATAAGCAACATTGCATTTGGCAGAAACAACAGCATTGCAGCATTCAGTCAATGCAAATAGCATGCTTCATGAAACAGGGCAGGAAATACAAACAAGGTAGGGATATGCTGGCTTGCTTTACTGAATTCCAAATCTGCATGATACGAGAGCTGTTCATGGGATTCTCAAACTCCATTATCACTAAAAGATCGTTCATATAATCGTTAACACTATTACTTTTGTTCTAGATGACGAGTTACTTCACTTAACATTGGTAAGTAACAGTTGTTCTTCCTTATTCTGTAAATCCCATTGCATACACTGCAGTGACAACTCAAAATATACAACGTCATTTATAAGTTATAGCCTATCAGTTGCCTTCACGTTTGATTGGAGCTATACCATTTGGAGTTCATGTAATAATCACTACAGGAACAAAAGATCGGTATCTCACTCTAGAAATTTCGCCACGTCAAATTACTCCACGTTTCTTCTCCTACCGATACAGGGTTAGGTGCTGCTGAGCATTTTGGATAGCTAGAGACATCCACAGGCTGGTTTACCCCAGCAAGAGCGCAGCAAAGCTGCGCCAGTTTTCTAGTGTGGGCCGATGGCCATGTTCGTGTTAGGGCCTCTAGTCGTGTGCTCTTCTAATTGAAAAAAAAAAATCATCTCAGCAAAAAAGTCGAGTGCTCTTCTGGCCCAATATTTAATCAGTTTGCACTCTTCTGGCAGATATTTGACATTTGAATTCAAAATTGTTGCCATTTTTCTCATAGATTTGAGTCTGAGGCAGATATTTTGTCCAGCTAGGCTAGAGGCACCAAACACAAAATGATTGCAGAGTCTTTCACTGATACGAGTGGACATTGTGATGATGGGCTACGTACATCCTCGTGATCATTCCAAGATTCTGGTGAGGGACAGGTAAGGTAAGCACAAACTAGACGAAATATCAACTTTGCACTTAGATTTAATCAATCTTCCTTCATAAACGCAGGCATGTGTACTAATAAAGATTCCATATCTCCAGAGTGCATTTCTTCTCAGGCAGACATTCTACTCACTACTTTTTTATTCCACTTCAACGCAACTTACTGTATATAATATTGAATATAAACATATACGCGATGCAATACCCCAAGCGCATATATATGTAGCATCCAGTGTGACAAACTAATGAATCATACGTACTCAGCATCAACCGTTCCATGCCCACCCACAATAGAATGGGACATTTTGATTTTGTGCAATTCGGCAGATGCTTCTCTCATGTTCATTCGATCAGCAGGGGCCTCGCAAGTGCAAGAAAGTGCCACTCTCACCAGGGCCACCAAGCACCGGAGGACTCTGTTTTCGTCTCCTGGATTCGCTCCTCGAGCACGCTCTTGGTATTCTTCTAGGAGATGAGCATCAACTATGCCAAGTATATGATCAGGAAAGCTTGTCTTGCAGAAGCTGATAATGGTGAGTCCATTGCAGAAGAGTGGATCGGTTGGCCTTTTCCCTGTCAACAACTCCATCAGGACAACCCCGAAGCTGTACACGTCTCCACAAGTTGATAGGTGACTGCCTCCGGCATACTCTGAACATCATTAAGAGGAAAAAAAGGCACAGTTTAGCATAACATAGTTGACCTACATGACTGCATGTGTATATTTTTATCACATAAAAAAAGTTACAGCTTTGTAAGTCTTTTTGTTACCTGGAGCAATGTACCCAATTGTACCCTTCAGATTTATCGTGCCAGTTGATATGGAATCTCCAACTGTCTGCGATCTGGTTTCCAGGTAGAACCTTGCAATGCCAAAGTCCGCTAAATGAGCGGCCATATCATCATCAAGAAGAATATTGCTAGGCTTCAAGTCACAGTGAACAATGGGAGTCGCACAATCATGATGTATATGCAGCAGTGCATCAGCTACATCAACAGCTATTTTCAATCTTTGTGACAGATCCAGGTTTCGATAGCCAGGTGAGTGCAACCAAGTATCCAAACTGCCGTTGGGCATCAATCTGTAGACTAGGGCTTTGAAATCGTTCCCCATGTTATCAATTGTTAAGCATGCGGTTAGAATTGGAACAAGGTTGCGGTGCCGGACATTTCTTAGAGCTTGGCATTCTGATATGAAACTCCTATCTGTCCCTTCCATGGCAAGGTCGAAAACTTTCACAGCCACATCCATGGGTTCTGGAGTTATTAGCCTCCCTTTGTACACTGAACCGTGGCTTCCTCTCCCAACCAAGTTAGACTCTGCAAAGTTCTCTGTGGCTTGAGCAAGATCCTTGTAAGAAACTTTAGGAAATTGCTCACCAGATAAAGATGGTGACAACCGTGCCCTTGTCACCTTCTTCCTTGAGATGACAAAATATATCACCAATGTGAGGGACACAATGCCTATTGTGGGGATTGCTATTCTTACAAAATAGTGTCGCCATCCAATTGTTTTCTGCATAGGGTTGGGGCATGGAGGCATATGTAGTTCTCGTACACCTCCACAAAGCCGCCAGTTGCCTTCAAGGGAAATGGCCGTAGTATTTTTGAATACCCCTTCTGTTGGCACTTCACCGCCAAGGTCATTGTGCGACAGATCTAATTGTGTAAGAAGCTGTAGTTTGCTTAGAGAAATTGGGATAGAGCCTGAGAAATTGTTGTGAGAAAGGTTGAGTATAGTCAAACTGCCAAGTTGGCCGAAAAATGCGGGGATGCTTCCGTAGAGAAAGTTTGAGTCCATTATGACAGTTTGTAATTGCTGGCAAGTGCCAAGAGAAGGTGGAATTTGCCCAGTAAGCTTGTTGGATGAAAGATCAAGATAGTTGAGCTGTAGAAGATTGCCAATATAAGGTATCTGGCCTTCCAGATTGTTGTGGGATAAGGAACACTCAACAATTGTGGCTGCCATGAGATCATTTGGTATATTGCCTTCGAGATTGTTGTAACCGAGGTATAAATTTGAGAGCTGTTGAAGTTTCCCTAAACTTGACGGTATGGGACCATGGAAATTGTTAGCTTCTAGATTCAGATCTGATAGCTTTGAAAAATTACCAATGAAATTTGGAATGTGCCCACCGAAGTTATTAGAGTAAAGATATAGACTTTGTAAATTAACCATATTTCCAATCCATCCATTAATGGGACCTGTAAAACTGTTGCTTGATAGGTGTAATAAAGTTAGCTTATGAAGGTTTCCTAGGCTTGAAGGGACAAATCCATATAACATGTTGGCTGCAAGCGTGAGGTGGTCAAGATTAGAGGAAAGGTTACCAACAGAATACGGCAAAACTCCCTGTAGCTGATTTGCAGCAAGTTGAAGACCCTCTAGAAGAGTGCAGTTGGTCAATACTTCTAAAAAGTCCCAGCCTTGGCTATCTTCTGCTTTAAGATTGTTATGATTGAGATAGAGCGTTCTGAGCTTCTGAAGTTTACCAAGACAAGGGGGGATTTTACCTGTAAAGCCATAGTTATATCCCAGTTCTATCACCTGCAGCTCTGATGCATTGCATAGTGATTCCGAGATGTGACTTCTCAGCATGTTGCCACCCAAGTAAAGGAATCGAAGGTTAGGGAGAGAATTCCCGATTTTATATGGCATTGGACCATGTAGCATATTCGCTGCCATGGACAATTGTTGTAGTGAAGAGAGATTGAGGAGTGCTTCTGGGATTCTACCTGATAGACTATTGATACCAAGCGACAAATATGACATATTGGATAACTTACCAAGCTCTTCTGGAATGCTTCCATGGAGCTGGTTATAATTTAGATCGAACTGCTTTAAGGTTGTGATGTTACCTAGGTCAGGTGGAATGGCCCCTGGAGGTTGTTAGATTGAAGCCACAAATCTAATAGTTTGGACATGAGGGCTAGTTTCTTGGGGATCTCTCCTGTCAGCAAGTTTTGATCAAGGTATAATCCTAGCAAGCTCGAACAATTTGTGACTGCATCTGGAATGTTTCCCTGTAACGAGTTTTTACCTAGGTCAAGAAGCTTGAGCTTGTGCAGATAGCCAAGATGAGGAGGTATGTAGCCAGAGAACATGTTCCTAGAGAGGTCAAGATAAATGAGATACGACATGTTCCCAAGGGAAGGAGAAATGCGACCATCCAAAGCATGCCCGGACAGGTTCAGCTTCTCAACGCGCTCTGGACGCGTCTGGCTACACACCACTCCCTCCCAGCTGCAGAAGTGGGTGGTGGTGTCCCATGAGCTCAACGCCCCTTTTGGATCATTAACGATGGCGCGCTTAAAGTCAAGGAGGGAGAAAAAATCCGTGTCATTTCCGTTGAGGGTCGTGCAGTTGATGGTTCCAGCTCCACAGGAAAATAGCAACATTACTGTGGCCCATGGCATGAGAATGGCAAATTTCATGTGTTGCGTAGCGACCACGGTCTTCGTTATTAACTACACAACGAAGAATATCAACAGATTACATACACATTAGCTATGCTCGGTTTTGCATGAAGAGAAACTAAGATAAAGAAATATAAATAAAAAAACAAGTTTTGAAGTGTACCAAGTGGCTGCTCATGATGCTGGAGTCCTGGCACAAATAGAAGGCGTAGTGACAACTGAGATCAAAATAACCTGAAGAAAGTCTAAGATATGCAGACACTCAATAAAGAGACGAAGAAGCGTACAGCCATGCAGCAACACACACAGGATTACTCTGAGAAACTGGGAGGAACGCAGCATCACCAGGCCTTCTCTTATATAGGATGTGAGTTGCACAATTCAATAGGTGTAAACAATTGTTGAAGGGCACTATGTCAGGATGTTCCATCTGCCATGCTTTATTGACATTTTCTCACTCTTATTTAAAATTATGAACCAAACCTGAAAACTGTGGACTTTGGTCAAAGTTTTGGGTCCATGAAGGACATTTACAATTAATTACGAGGAAGCAGGTCAGCTAATGTGTTAGATACCGGCCAGCCTGCATGGGATGATTTTTTTTACCCCTCAAAGACAATTGGCATGTCTATCTTATTCTATATACTAAGAAAGAGTCTTGGTCTAAATTATCAGTCGGTCTTGTATAAATTTTCTGTTACATTACATTCAGCACTAAGAAAGAAAACAAGCAAATGCAGGACTGATGATTTCTCACTCGAGGTCTGCGTGCCAAATGGCTATGGCCAGCGATAAGCAACAACGGTGGACCACATCCAACTTTGAAAAGTTGAGTTTAGCAAAGAAAACTATAAAAAGTCTAGGTTAGGTCAGATTACAAAAATTTATAGTCACTAAGCAAATGCTAGAAATTATGCATAGTTTTTGTTTCCACTTTGGTTTTGGTAGATTGAGTTTGCTTCCTCTGTTCTACTCCCTCCATTCCAAATTATAAGGCATTCCAAAAATCTTGGAGAGTCAAAACTTTTCAAGTTTGACCAAAATTATAGAAAAAACTACAATAATTTGTGGCAACAAATAGATATACAATGACAATATAAGTAATGAAGAATCTAATGATAATTAGTTATCATCATAAATATTATTATTTTTATCATATAAATTTGGTCAAACTTGAGATACTTTGACTCTCCAAGATTCTTGGAATGCCTTATAATTTGGAATGGAGGGAGTACTAGTTATGAGCTCTGTTCTTTTAATTCCCTAGCTAGCTGCTGCTGCTCATAAGTTCCTACAAATGCAGTTTTTAGTTGATTCCTCCGAGTCGTAGAAAGTAGCACTAAAAATTGATTTGATCTATACTTTTGTCATAGCAGGAGTCTAAAATCTTAATTGCTACAGTAAAGAGAATGGAAGTGACAACTGAATTAGTAAGCCAATTGGTAATCACAAATGAGCAAGCGTAATTGGCAATGCAAACAGGCAAACGAATAAGCTCATATTGGTAAAAGGGTTAAGGCGTGGGGCGCTGAGTTACTTCGCTGCCGGCGCTGGAGGCAGCATCGGTCCGCCGCCCTTCCGGTGCCCGGCCGAGCCATCCGCCTCCGCCGCCGCCGCGGCGCTTGTAGCGCCATCCGCCGCGCCGCGCCCGCCGTCCTCGCCGCCGAAGTGAGCGTTGGGCTTGGGTGGGCTAGCTAGATGGGTTGGTGTGCACATTCGCATGAGACTGACTAGGAGGAGACCTGAGTGGGCCTATTCTACTACTTATGTATGCGGGCCGCGATATTATTAGGCCCATACTTCGCTCTGGAGCAAATACGTGTTCGCCTGTGGGCCGATGATACTAGCCCTAGGTCCTCGGCCCAACTTTCCATCCATTTTCACTCTTCTTTTGTCAAAAAAAAAAAAAATCATATGCACACTTCTATCAGATTTTTTTCTGCTAAAAAAAGCAGATATTTGAATTTTGAATTGAAAATGTTGACATTTGTCTCATTCATTTGGGTCTGAGATATTTCATCAAGCTAGGCTAGAGAGGCACCATACACAAAATGACTGCAGATCAATTTCACTGAAACTGAGTGGATATGGTGATGGCCTGATGGGTAACGCACATCCTCGTGACCATTCCCAGATTTTGGTGAGACAGGTATAAGCACAAACTTGGCGAATATCATCAATATTGATTATTGAAAGTCACTCCAATGTTGCTAGGTTTACCATGAATCCGTCGGCTCGATCTTTGAGAGCATCTTTCGCACCATTGAAAGCTGAAGCTGACCTTTGAGAGCATCTTTCGCACCACCATTGAAAATCAAACAATTTTTGCCCAACCAAAATCATGGTAAGCCAAAACTTTGGCTAACCAATCAAAGCATGTCAAAGTTAGGAAAAAGAACATATGTAAACTTGGCTTACTAAATTTCTCTTTTATATGTAGTTCAAGAATATTCTAGAGACTTGCCAAAACTTTGGCATAGAAATTGGTAGTGACAATTCTTTGGCAATGAACCAATTGATGTCCACAAATTTAGCATGACATGATTTTGGTTTGACAAGATTTGGATGCCAACCAAGTAGGCCCCAAAAGTGTCGTGCAAGCGCCCATTTCCGTGCCAAAAGTGATTAAAAAGAAAGGAACTGTCTAATGCTGGTGTTTTATCACAGATCAATGTCAACTTTGCAACACGTTTGCATTGTTGTATTAGAAAATCAAGAAAATTCAGATTTTTTTAATAATATAAGGAGCCACCACCGATCAATGTCAACCACAACATTTTTCATGAAAATAATGCATGGAAAATCACAAGACCAAAATAATGCAGAATATGGAATGATAAATTGGGGGCGTCATTTGGTAAGTTCGCTTCTCGGAAACGCCACGCCGAAACACCACTCCACTCCCAGATCTGCTACACCCCCACCCACCACTCCATCAACCTCGCCGACGATCTTGCTACCCCGTCTCCGGCGACCTCCACTCTCCACTGCTGTGCGCATTGCCCCAGCTCCTCTCGCGCCATGGAGCGGGGCTCCCCGTCTCGCCGTTCGTGGGCTGATGAGTGCGAGGAGGAGGAGGTCTGCGTTGAAGCTGCCGACGGGGAGCAGTCCACGCCGCCACCGCTCCCCCCTCGCGGCTGCGGCGCACGCGGCCCACGTCCTTCGCTCCTCCTCACTCAACCCCAACGCCGAGCCTTACTCTGCTTCACCGGGCGGTCGTCTACACTTCTCCGACTCCGACACCTCCCTGTCCGATGAGGAGGTCGCGCCAGGGAAGGGGAAGGCGCCTACAATGCGTCTTCATCATCGCCATGAGCGCCGCAGTCATGCTGAGCCCTCTGGGTTCATGGCGGCCGCTCGTCGGGAGGTCCCTCGTCCTGCACGAGCTGCGCAGGAACGCCTCCGTTCGGTCGTCGTTCATCCACCGCGGCTCAGCTCCGAGGCAGATACGGAAGGTTTCCACAAGGTGCAGAGCCGCCGGAGGTGGCGCCGGGCCGCTGCACCACGCCACCCGCGTCCAGTCTCGGAGAATCTGATTGGTGTATGCTTCAACTGCCTGGCTAGCGATCATGTGCGGGCTGCGTGCACTTCGCGCTCCAGGTGCTTTACCTGTGTGCAGGAGGGGCACCAGGCACGTTCCTGCCCTGACGCCTTGCATGCTGACCGCTGGAATTGCAAGCGGGGTCGCTCTCCCTCTCATCAACGATCCCGTCGTGATGCGGCGCTCCGTCGTCGCGACCCGCCTGCACGCCACTCGTCAGGCTCGCGGTCCGTCTCCACTGACCGTGCGGCGGCGGCAACCCTGTTAGTAATAATCCCGTGCACACATTATCTATCATGAAAGATTGAGTTGGTTACGAGTCTTATGATAGGGTTAGTTAAGATTAGTTGATCATCACATGTAATCGGCCAGAACTGTGCTGCGTTCACGGTGCAGCTTAGGAGTCTGCACTCGCCACGCCACGCATGAAACGTTCCCGTGCTTAGACGGGCGCGACGCAGCGTGAGCGGGCGTGGCGGGGATCGCGGTGGTTTGTTCACACCCTATAAATAAAGAGCAAAGGGCGTCGGGTCAAGGCTGCAGCATTGCAGCGAAACCAATCTGTGTTCGTGTTCATCCGTGGGCGACGTCGTGCGCCAGAGCGAACCAGAGTTCATGTTCGTCGTGTTCATTGTGTTGCCGATCATCGTCTGATTGCCGATCGCGGTAGCAGGCGCTAACACGTGGTATCGGAGCCGTGGAAGCCGCGGTAGACGAAGAGGAGACGCGTCATCCCTCGAAGGAGCCCAGGGCGGAGGAGATGGGCGACGTCGGAACTTCGGCCGGCGGCGAGCGTGTTCGGGAGAGCTCGCTCATGTGGCCAATGTTAACCCGCTCGAACTATGCGGAGTGGGCGATGTTGCTTCAATGCAACTTTGAAACGCTTGAGATCTGGGATACGATCGACCCCGGAGGCGAAACCGTGAAAAGATCGCGTGACCGGCAAGCCATGGCCGGTATCCTTCGCTCGGTGCCGTAGGAGATGTGGCAGTTGTTGGGAGCGAAGAAAAACGTCAAGGAGGCGTGGGATGCTGTGAAGAGCATGCGCGTAGGCGCAGATCGAGTCAAGGAAGCCAATGCCCAACGCTTGTTGAAGGAGTTTGAGAACATAGCGTTCAAAGACTCTGAGACGGTGGATGAGTTCGCCCTGCGCATCGGCGCACTGGCGGCGGACCTGAAGACAGCCGGAGAGACCATGGATGATGCCAAGGTCGTGAAGAAGATGCTGCGAGTTCTACCCCAGCGCTACTCGCAGATCGCGATCTCGATCGAGACGTTGCTCAATCTAAAAACACTAACCATCGAGGAGTTGGTTGGTCGGCTGAAGATGGCGGAGGACCATTTTGGGATCGATTCGGTTACTGACAAAGCCGGCAAGTTACTCCTGACAGAAGATGAGTGGGTGTCCAAGAACCGGTATCGGTTGATGCCGGAGTCCTCCTCGTCGAGGTGGTGGTGACAAGAAGAGCTGGAAGAAGAACGGCGGCGGTGGTAGTCGTGGTGACCGCGGCAACAAGAAGGACGCCATCGGGAAGGCAACTTCGAAGGCACTCCAAGGCGTAAAGGAAGATGCAGAAATTGTGGCATCTACGGCCCCTTTGGAAAGAAGACCGCAAGAAACCGCCTAGGAAGGAGCGCAAAGAAGAAGCTCATGTGGCAGCTGCAGATCGGGAAAACCCGTCGCGCTTACGGCGACGGTGAGCCCGTTCTTTTGCAAAGGGCTCTGGGCGGTGCCAATGAGCAGGATGCAGACCAAGGGAAGCCTGAAGTCGTGCATCTGAACGAGAGGAAGGTGTACATGCGTGATCGAGATGAAGATCAGGATGTTTGGGTCCTCGACACGGGTGCAAGTAATCATATGACGGGTCGCCGCGACGCTCTCTCGTCGCTGGACACGTCAGTACGCGGCACCGTGCGGTTTGGTGACGGCTCACTCGTCAACATCGAAGGGATTGGTTCTGTCGTGCTTCAGACCAAGAAGGCAGGTCATAAGGTACTGACAGACGTCTACTATATTCCTAAATTGAGAAGTAATATTGTGAGTTTAGGGCAACTTGAAGAAGGAGGATGCAAGGTAGTCTTTGGAAGATGGGTTACGCAACGTGTATGACACCGAGCGTGTCTTGTTGGCCGAGCACCGCGTGTGAAGAACCGTCGTACTGCTTGAAGTGCATCTTGCTGCTCGTCTGTCTCATGTCCAAGACAGATGATCAAGCTTGGCTCTGGCACGGCCGCTATGGCCATCTCAATTTCCGAGCACTAAGAGATCTCGGTGTGAAAGGCATGGTGGATGGGATACCCCTGTTGGATCGTGTTGAGGAGGTGTGTGACAGTTGTGCACTGGGCAAACATCAGAGGCATGTGTTTCCTCAAGTAGCAAGCTATCGAGCAGAGCGTGGATTGGATTTGGTTCACGCCGATCACTGTGGTCAGATCAGACCGAAGACACCAGGTGGTAAGAGTTACTTTCTGTTGATTGTCGATGATCACAGTCGCTATATGTGGATAGAACTCCTGACAACAAAGGATGAAGCATTCAAGTGCTTCAAACGAGTTCAAGCACTAGCAGAAACTGAGCGTGGTGCTAAACTCCGTGCGTTCTGTAGTGATCGTGGTGGAGAGTTCAACTCGATTGAGTTCAAGGAGTACTGTGACGAGCACGGCATCAAGCACTTTACCACAGCACCGTATACACCTCAACAGAACGGGGTGGTTGAGCGACGCAATCGCACTGTGGTGGAGATGGCTCGTTGTTTGCGAAAGCAAGAGGCGTACCGGCTGAATTTTGGGGAGAAGCAGTGTCGGCTGCTGTTTATCTGTTGAATCGATCTCCTACAAAAAGTCTCAGAGGGAGGACACCGTATGAAGCTTGGCACAATCGCAAACCAAAGGTACATCACTTGAGAACATTTGGTTGCGTGGTGTATGTGAAGAAGGTTGGGCCAGGACTGTCGAAGCTTTCTGACAGATCCACCAAGATGGTGTTTATAGGATATGAAGCAGGAACAAAAGGCTACAGGGTGTATGATCCAATTGCCAAGAAGCTTCATGTATCCCGAGATGTGATCTTTGAAGAAGGCCGTGCTTGGGATTGGAAACATCAGGACCGATCTGCAGTGTCAGGCCAATCTACATTTTCGAGTTTGATGTAGAGCGCTACACCTTGTTGTCGGATGAGCAACGATGGCGAACAAGCTGCGAGATCAAGGAGCGCGATCGCGAGATCAGGGGCAAAATTCACCGGTGCGAAACGATTGGGCTTTTGACGCCGATATACAAGAAGCGAGATCCGGCTACGCCACAAGGGGCTCCGGCAAACGGTGTAGAGTTTGCAACACCACAAACCGGAGAGTCACATGATTCGAGGGGGTGCCACAACGTTTTAGAACACTTGATAATATTTTCAGCACTGCGAAGAAGTTCATGACTTTGAGTTTAGTGGGGTGTGCACGCATGCGACGGAAGAGCCAAGGAGTGTTGGTGAGGCTTTGGGGAGCGGTGTTGGAGAGAAGCCATGATGACGAGAGATGCAGTCCATCGAAGCAAATGAGACTTGGCAACTGTCAGTGCTACCTAAAGGACATAAAGCCATTGGGCTTAAATGGGTCTTCAAGGTTAAGAGGGATCCGAGATGGCAACATCGTTAAGCACAAAGCTCGGGTGGTTGCAAAGGGGTATGCACAAAGAGAAGGGGTGGATTTTGAAGAAGTTTTTGCCCCGAGTTGCAAGGATTGAGACAGTAAGGCTGATCATTGCCTTAGCTGCACGAAGGGGTGGCGGGTCCACCACATGGATGTCAAATCCGCGTTTACGAATGGAGATTTGATTGAGGAGGTGTATGTACAGCAACCTCCTGGTTTTGTTGTCGAGAGAAGATAGCGGCAAGGTGCTCAAACTGAAGAAAGCCCTATATGGGCTGCGTCGAGCTCCTCGAGCTTGGAATGCTCGGCTGGATAAGGAATTACGAAGCTCGGTTTTCAGAAAATTCCAATGGAACATGCAGTCTACAGAAGACCACACAACCATGGAAATTTGCTGGTTGGTGTGTATGTTGATGATCGATTATAACGGGTCCAAATCAAGCCGACATTGATGCATTCAAGAGGAGATGATGGGCAGTTTCGGTATGAGCGACTTGGGTTTATTGAGCTACTATCGGGAATCCAAGTCACACAAAAGGATGGTGAGATCATGCTTTGTCGAGTTCCTACACTCTCAAGATTTTGGAGCAAGCGGGATGAAGGGCTGTAACCCTTGTCATGTGCCCATGGAGAATAGGTTGAGACTTAGCAAGAATGACAAATCACCACCGGTGGATAAGACCAAGTACGAAGTGTGATTGGAAGCTTGAGGTATTTGGTTAATACCGGACCAGATATAGCTTATGCCGTGGGAATAGTAAGCAGATACATGGAAGAACCCGAGAGGGAGTCATTGGGCTGCAGTCAAGCGGATACTCGGGTACTTGTCGAGTGCTGTGAGTTATGGCTGCACATACAAGAAGCTGAAGGTGTCGAAACCTCAATTCGGCTATAGTGACGGTGATTTGGGCTGGTGACGTTGATGATAGGAAAAGCACCGGCGGTTCGGTGTTCTTGTTGGGAAAAAGCTTGGTGACATGGTCATCTCGAAGCAGAGAGTTGTTGCACTTTCATCTGTGAGGCTGAGTATATAGCAAGTGCAAATGCTGCTGTCAAGGCATTTGGCTCAACGAGGCTTCGGGAGAATTGCTGGGAATTCCTACTCCACGGGTGAAGCTGTTGGTTGACAACAAGTCTACGCAATTGCCTTGAGCAAGAACCCGGTTCATCATGACCGCAGTAAGCATATCGACGTTCGCTACCACTTTATTCGTGATTGTGTGGAAAGAGGTGAAGTCGACATTGAGCATGTGGGAACCAATGATCAAGGCGGCGGACATCGACCAAGGCTGCAGGACGGGTCAAGTTCACGGAGCAGCGTCGGCAACTAGGAGTTGTCCGGGTGCAGCGGGATTAGGAGGTGATATGTTAGTAATAATCCCGTGCACACATTATCTATCATGAAAGATTGAGTTGGTTACGAGTCTTATGATAGGGTTAGTTAAGATTAGTTGATCATGACATGTAATCGGCCGGAAGCGTGCTGCGTTCACGGTGCGGCTTAGGAGTCTGCACTCGCCACGCCACGCATGAAACGTTCCGTGCTTAGACGGGCGCGCGACGCAGCGTGAGCGGGCGTGGCGGGGATCGCGGTGGTTTGTTCACACCCTATAAATAAAGAGCAAAGGGCGTCGGGTCAAGGCTGCAGCATTGCAGCGAAACCAATCTGTGTTCGTGTTCATCCGTGGGCGACGTCGTGCGCCAGAGCGAACCAGAGTTCATGTTCGTCGTGTTCATTGTGTTGCCGATCATCGTCTGATTGCCGATCGCGGTAGCAGGCGCTAACAAACCCCACCACCACCTCCACCTGAGCCCTTGCGCCACTCAGCCGTATCCGCCGGTCACCAGCTCGACGCTCCCCGTGGAGGTCGGGATGGTCGTGGGCTGCCTGTGCCATCCCCGGGCACCGAGCCGCCGGCTAACGATGCTACGCCGCCTGCTGGCGGGGCTCCGCCTGAGCAGGCAGTCGTCCCGCCGCCTCCTAGGCGCACGCAACAGCGCCTGGCATCTCCGACAACACGCGTCCGAGAGCCGCTTCTTGAGATGGTGGTGGTCCCTCGCACGGCAGCTCTACAGCGGGCGGAAGATGCTCTTTCCTCCCGCGCCCTTGTCGCGCTCGTCCTCGACAACCGTCCGCCGGTCTCACCGGCGATGATCTCGGCACACCTGCGGGACAGCTTCGGTATCAACGAGGCAGACGCGGTGATGCACCGCTTCTAGCCTCATGACTTCATCATTCGTTTCCATCGACAGGAAGACTACAACGTCGTCCTAGGGACGCCGCCTGCAGCCGATGGCGCTTTTCGTCTGCGCTGGAGGCCGTGGTCGCGTCTGATCATGGCGTCCGCTGGGGCGTTCCGCTACCGCATCCTCGTCGGCATGAAGGGCATCCCGGCACATGTTCGGGCGGAGGAGACCGTGCTGGACACGGTGCAGGCCATACTGGGCTCGTCGTGCGCTTCCATCCAGATCGCAGATGACGGTGCCTTTGGGGACCCCGATGATGAGCACGAGCTCTTCGTGGCCGCCTGGTGCGCGCATCCTGACCTTGTGCCGGATGAGAAGATCATGGCGGTGCCGGAGCGCGAGGAGGAACACGATGGCGGGCCAACGCTCTTCCTACGCCCCCACCAGATGATCCACCACGACGTGTCGGCGCTGCGTTACCTGGTGCGACTGTGGATCGTCGAGTACCAGGACTGGCACACGCCGCCCCCTTCCGATGACGACGAGGGGTACGGCCGCGGGAACGACGACGACGAAGATAGCGACAACAACAACTACAATGGCTTCCACCCGGGGCTCCAGCTGAGCGGCGGTGGCGGCAGCTCTCGCCCACAGACGTCGAGGTTCGGTGGCCCCCAAGATCCGTGCATGCGCCAAAATTTCCGGCCAGCTTTTCAGCCGTGCAGGGTCACATGCGCTGTCAGGGTGGGTGAGCATGAGTGCCCTGTCAGCGCCAGGATGGGCTGGGCACAGGTTGCAGCGGAAAGATCGCCTGATCCTCGCCCGTCAGAGGACGCGTGTCCTCGCTGGGGTGGATATGGAAGTTGACCTCGGTCTCTCCCCAGGCCATTCACTCTCTCCTGTCAGGACACCTGATGACGACCCCATGTGCTCCGAGGCGTCGCTCTGCAAGTCGCCGAAAGCTCCGGATGTCGCGGATGTCCTCGGTAGCATGTCCGCGCTGACGATTGACCGCGACCCTGCGGCTGTGCGAGATTCCTGGTCTGCAGGGCATGGGGTTGTGGGAAAGGCCCTGGACAAGGATTTTGAACTTGTTGTGGGCCGGTCGACTTGCCCTTCACTGCTGTGCGAAGATGGGCCGACTTTTCTATTCGAGCCTGGTAGTTGGGCCTCTGACCCAGCCACGTCGGATACTGAGGATGGCCGCCTGTACCTGCCGGATCATGAGTCGTGTTCTGGGTCGGCCCAGTTGCTGCTGCTGGAGGACTCCACCGATGCGGTGCCCCTGAACAACGTCGTCACGGAGCCTGATCAGGCTGCCTCTGAGGCACAGGGAGAGGCACACGAGGTCGTGCCCAGCGAGGATGCTAAGGATCGTGTGGCCCCTTGCGGCGAGGGTGCTGATGCAGTGGTGAAGGCAGCAGCTGTACCGGCAGTGGATGCGGGCATTGACAACTTCATCGCTGCCTTCAAGAAGCCGCTGGCACGCCTCCGCTGTGGGTCACAAGTGACAACGCCGACGACGCCCTTGCGTGGCTTCCCAAACGTAGCGCCTGACTGGCGGCCAAGAGCAACAGTCGGGCTTCCAGGCCGGACGCGCAAGCGCGGAAAGTACTCATGAAGAAACTAGGGTATGGCGTCGCCACGAAGCACGTGGACAAGGCCACCTTTGACGAGGTGCATCAGGCCGTCTTCCAGGTTGCGCTGTCTCGGCAGGCCGAGGAGGCCATGGAAGCTTTTCTCCAGGTGCAGGGGCGCCGTGTTCCGCACTCGGTACCAGCATGCTGAGTGGTTGATGCCTGTCGCGCAAGAGGTTTATAAATGTCAGAAAACATCCTTATATGGAACGTCCGCGGTCTTAATATGCGAGCGCGTTGAGACGTCGTGCGCGAGTTCCTGTTGCAGGAACGCGCATCCGCACTATGCTTAGTCAAAACAAAAATCAGTGTAATGTCAACCTCTTTCGCTAATGATCTAATGGGAACGGCCTTTGACTATGTTTGCTTGCCTGCGGTTGGGGCGTCGGGTGGTGTTTTGGTCGGCTGGCGTCGCGATATCTGGTCAGGACATCTCGTGTCTGTCGGCAGTACTCGGTCACAGTCCAGATCGATGCTGTTGCCTTTCTTAACCTGTCGTGGTCGCTATGCGCTGTCGACGGACCGGTGCTTAATGAACTGAAACCATCATTTCTTGATGAGTTGCGAGTCGTGCAAGGCGCGGCCCCCGGCCCGCTACTCCTGTGCGGCGATTTCAACCTGATTTACTAGGCTGCGGACAAGAGCAACGATTGCTTGGACTATCGTTCTATGCGTCGTTTTTGCCGTTGCATCGATGATTGCTAACTAGATGAGCTGTACCTGCATGGGAGGTTGTATACTTGGTCCAACCAGCGACGGCATCCCACCATGGAACGCATCGACCGTGCGTTCGCCACGGTCGACTGGGTTGAGGCATTCCCTAGGCACCACCTACGCTGCCTGTCGTCGGAGCACTCCGATCACTCCCCGCTCCTCCTGCAGCTATGCACAAACAACTGGGCGAAGTCGTGTTTCCGCTTTGAGGCATTCTGGTCGAAGCTGGATGGTTTCCAGGATGTCATCGCACGTGCTTGGGTGCCGCCAGACCCGGGGGCTGACGCCTGCCGAGTACTTGATCAAAAGCTCAGGCACACGGCACGGGCCCTGCAGAGCTGGAGCATGTCCAAGGTCGATAGTGTCCGGGTGCAACTCTTTGCCGCCCCATGAGGTAATCGCGCAACTCGACGCCGCCCAGGAACATCGTGATCTATCGGACTACGAGCACGACCTACGCAAGCGCCTGAAGCTACGCAGCCTGGGCCTCGCCTCATTCGACAGGACGATCGCTCGCAGCGCGCGCGGATCAGGTTCCTAGAAGAAGGCGACGCCAATATGAAATTTTTTCACCTTCAGGCCTGTCACAGGAACAGGAAGAACCATATCCCTGCAATCTTGCATCCGGGGACGTGGTTCTCGGCTAATGAGGCAAAGTCACAGATCGTGTTTGATTACTACAATGGCATCCTTGGCAAGCCGTTCTGTCGTCTGCACTCAATTGATCTGGAACACCTGCTACCAGGATTGAACCTACAAGGCATTGATTCTTGTTTCTCTGAGGAGGAAGTTTGGGCGGCCATCAGGGACATGCCGACTGATCGAGCGCCGGGGCCGGATGGCTTTACTGGTCTATTCTACAAGATGGCGTGGCCAATTATCAAGGCTGACATCCACTGGCAGAGCCAAGGGGGGGCTGGCAGGGGCCATGGCCCCCTAACATCACAAGATCTTTTTTGTACGTAACATAAAAATTTAATAATCTATATTAGAATGACATAATAAAAAGCTTTTGTATATACTTTTTGATAACTTCTCGACTACAAAATCACATAAATTAGTATTTTATCTTTAGGTGGGCTCTTTATGAATAATTTCTAGCTCTAATGTCGATGGACACGCGCGTTGATCTACCACGGGAAGAACAGCGTGTATGGTTAAATCGTCAATTAATTAAAAAAAGGAGCTTAGCCTCGCTGCAAAAATCTAAGCAAATAAGCAACTCCCTCCGTCCCTAAATATCAGTCGTCTACGCTTCTCGAGAAATGACTTTGACTAAATATATATTAAAAATATTAATATTTATGGGACATAATTAGTATCATTGTAAGGATCTTTGAATCTAGTTTTTAATAATTTTTTAAACATATAAATATTGCAAATATTTTTCTATAAATCGAGTCAAACCTACGACAAGTACACTAACAACGACAATTATTTAGGGACGGATGGAGTACACTCAAATCTTATATGGTTAAAACTATTCATTCGGCCCCCCTTATACATAATTTCTGGCTCCGCCACTGCTGACATCATGTCCGTGATGAACGCGCTGTGGTCGCTTGATGCCCGGAGTTTCTACTTGCTAAACGATGCCCTCATGGTCCTGCTACGGAAGAATTAGGCGCCCAGCTTTCTTAAAGATTTCTGACCGATCTCTTTGATGCATAGCTTTAGCAAGCTCTTCGCGAAGTGCTTGGCCAGGAGACTCGCACCGTGCCTAAAAGAAATCATCGCAATCAACCAAAGCGCTTTCATAAAAGGTCGGGTGATTCATGATAATTTCAGGGCCATGCAATTAGCGTGCAGATGGCTGCACACCAGGAGGATCCCGTCGGTGTTGATCAACGTGGACATTGCCAAGGCCTTCAATTCTGTCGCTTGGCCGTTCCTGATTGAAATTCTCCAGCACATTGGGTTCTCGCGGCGCTGGACAGATTGGATCTCAATGTTGCTATCCACGGCCAGCACACGCGTCCTCGTCAACGGAAGTCCAGGAAGGAGGATCGCCCATGCGCGCGGACTGCGGCAAGGTGATCCCATCTCTCCCATGTTGTTTGTCATCGTCATGGAAGTGCTTAACTCTTTGATCCGGGAAGCTGACCGTTGAAGCATCCTCACATCGCTGCCCGGCAACTCGATCGTCCATCGTGCGTCGCTCTATGCCGATGACATGGTCGTACTCCTTGCCCCGGACCCGGACGATTTGAGCTGCCTAGGACAGATTCTTCGGTTGTTTGCAGGCGCCTCTGGACTGATCACCAACACAGGCAAGTGCATCCTCACGCCAATCCGCTGTGATGACGAAGCAGTTGCCGCGCTCCTGAAGGCGTTCCCCTGCGAAGTTGCCAATTTCCCCTGCAAGTATCTGGGGATACCTCTCTCTCTGAAAAGACTCAGGCAAGCTGATGAACAACCTCTCGTTGATGCAATTGCTGCAAGAATCCCGACGTGGAAAGCCGGATTGCTGAACAATGCTGGTCGCCTCACCCTCACCACTGCAACACTGTCCGCCATACCTGTACACCTCAGCATTGCTTGCTGTCTGTCGCCCTGGGCCATCAAGCAGAATGATAAGCGGCGCCGAGCTTTTTTGTGGATGGGCACCGACTCATGCTCGGGTGGCAAATGCAAAGTTGCCTGGCCGGTGGTCTCCAGACCCAAAGAGTTAGGCGGCTTGGGCGTGCTCGACCTCTGTCTCTTTGGCTATGCTCTGCGGTTGCGCTGGGAATGGTTGGCGCGCACCGATGACACTAGCTGATGGGCACGGTTGCCGTCGCCAAGAGAGAAAAACGTCGAAGCCATGTGCGACGCCAGCCTTTCGGTGACTGTGTGAGATGGCAACAGCGCTTTGTTCTGGCACGACTGCTGGGCGCCGGTTGGTAGGCTGTCAAGCTATGCTTCGGCCCTCTTCAGAATTATCACCAGGACCGGCAAGAAGAGAACAGTCAAGGACGCCATCGAAGGAAACCGGTGGGCGGCAGACATGCGAGGCACGGCGACCGCGGCGGCCATGCATGACTTCCTCAGGATCTGGATTCTAACCCAATCGGTCGCCCTGCAGCAGTCGCAACTAGACCAATTCGTCTGGAAATGGTGCGCTGACGGCAACTACTCTACATCGGCGACGTACCGAGCCTTCTTCTCTGGCTCCACCAAGCTACTCGGAGCAAAGGAATTATGGAATACCAAGGCGCCGCCCCGGGTCAAGATTTTCTTCTAGCTCGCCTTGCATCGGCGGCTCTGGACCTCGGAACGTCGTGCTCGCCATAACCTGCAGGCCAGCGACGCGTGCGCCCTGTGCGATCAGGCGTCGGAGTCGTGCGCGCACCTTTTCATTGGCTGTCCTTTCACCAGAGAGGTTTGGCACCGTTTGTTGAGCCCTGTGCAGCTTCCCTCGCTCGCGCCGGCCGTCGAGGAGGACCTGGCCACCTGGTGGACTCGCCAGCGCAAGAGGCTGCCCAGCGAGGCGCGTCCTGTCTTCGATTCGCTCACGCTGCTCAGCTCTTGGAACGTGTGGAAGGAGCGGAACAATCGTATGTTCCAGCGGGCTGCTAGGACGGCAGCTCAAGTTTCTCAGGCGATCGTCGTCGAGGCTAAAGAATGGGGAGCAGCGGGTTTCAAGCCGATGCTGGCGCTGGTAGAGCTCTGGTCGCAAAGCGGTTTCCCCATGTAATCGCCTGTATAGGATCCAGTAGGCTAGGCCCTCTTGTTATAGTCCGTGGTCTGATCAAGGTGTCTTACTGAGATCGGCCATGTTACTCTGTATTTGTTCGAACTTGCTTTTTCCCCTCTTAATGAAAAAAGGGTGAAGTCCCGATCGCGAAAAAAAGGAATGATACATTATTTGGCATAGTTCAATACATAGAAAATTTAATTCAAGTGCCTAATTCAACCAAGCTAATCCATTTGTCACCAAATCAGAGATCATCTCCGTCCAGATATCCAAGACATATAGTCAAAAATAAATTATAGTTTAACTCCTTTTCATAGGCAGTGTTCAGGGGGGGGGGGGGATCTCCTTTGCACAAGCTTCTCACATAGGTAGGTGCAGGTAGTAAAACATTTTTCTCCTCAAATGATACATTGCTTCCACCAAGAGCTCTGCAAGTAAACAAGGAAAAACATTAGCTGCTAGAGATATCATTTGTTTTTTAACGCAATAGAGACATCAATTACAAATGTGGAGAAGTTGTCGGCACACATGAAAAATTAAGTTTGGGTGCAGCTGCAGATTAGTCATGAAGCAACAAAAGTCCTGGGTGTAACTTTACAGTTGAACACATTTACAGCCAACACTTTGAACACATTTACAACTGCCCTAGGAAACCAGCGACATTGGTTTCTTTTGGACATCTGTCGCATTCACCATTCGTCAAAGAAACCCATCACAGAGACTACAAGCAGTGCTGCAAATCAGATATGAAACACAGCTCAGACACTGACCAAACTACCAATTTGTGCTCAACCCTCCCTGCAGGAAAGGTCTCAGGAAAGCTATCATGACAACCTGACAAGGACTGAGCTATGCTTTCGTAGAAGGACCATAGAATCTCAATTTACCAACACCCATGTATCTCTAAATATGTGATGCAGAACAGATTTATTAGAAATCAGTTCAAAAGAAACTTACAGTGTTTCAGTTTAACAATTTTCCTAGTGTTGTGAGATGTACTTTCTCAAAGCCACTTGGCTTACTATCAAATACAAGGACAAAAAGCAAATGAGAACTTGAACCTTCCCCCACACCTGCTATAGAAGGTAAGCGGTAAAACCCCATGCAAATTCTTCAGACATAAGCATTTTAAAGATTTGAAGACAGATTAAGAGAAAACACAAAGGACGCATATGCCCTCACTTCATTTCTTAATGAGATGTTATCATCAACATGATTAAAGATGATTGGTTGATAAATGACAAGTAAAAATATAATAACTACCAAATGTATACAACTATTTGATGCAAAACTATTTTATATCCCCAAGAATCCCTAATATGGTACACCTTAGTAGGGTTCCCATCCCCTCTTTATCCTTTCAAAAAAAAAGAGTGAAATAATGATGAACCACTTCATTCCATAAACCAAACATCCCTGATTTCGTGCAATTCCACAGCTACTTCCCTCATGTTCATTCGATCACTAGGGGCCTCACAAGTGCAGGAAAGTGCCACTTTCACCAGGGCCATCAAGCACCGGAGGACTCTGCTCTCGTCTTCCAGACTCGCTCCTTGAGTACACTCATGGTATTCTTCTAGGAGATAAGTATCAACCATGCCAAGTATCTGATCAGGAAATCTTGTCTTGCAAAAGCTGATGATGTTGAGTCCATTGCAGAAGAGAGGATCAGTTGGCCTTTTCCCCGTCAACAATTCCATCAGGACTACCCCAAAGCTGTAAACGTCTCCACAAGTTGACAGATATCTCCCTCTGGCATACTCTGAACATCAGTAGAAGAAAAAAAAAGGAATGGTTCAGTAAGACATAGTATGTGTGTATATTATTATCACATTAAAAAAAACTTACAGCTTTATGTCCTTTTGTTACCTGGAGCAATGTACCCAATTGTTCCCTTCAAATTTACTGTGCCAGTTGATCTCGAATCTCCCACTGCGAGGTAGAATCTTGCGATGCCAAAGTCCGCTAAATGAGCAGCCATATCGTCATCAAGAAGAATATTGCTGGGCTTCAAGTCGCAGTGCATAATGGGAGTCTCACAATCATGATGTATATACTGTAGTGCGTCTGCTATATCGACAATTATTTTCAATCTTTGTGACAGATCCAGGTTTCCATAGCCAGGAGAGTGCAACCAAGTATCCAAACTGCCGTTGGGCATGAGCCTGTAGACTAGAGCTTTGAAATCGTTTCCCATGTTATCGATAGTTGAGCATGCAGTTAGAATTGGAACGAGGTTTCGGTGCCGGATATTTCTCAGAGCTTGGCATTCTGATATGAAACTCATATCAGTCCCTTCCATGGCAAGGTCGAAAACCTTCACAGCCACAGCCATGGGTTCCAGAGTTATTAGCCTCCCTTTGTACACTGAACCATGGCTTCCTCTCCCGACCAAGTTAGACTCTGCAAAGTTCTCTGTGGCTTGAGCAAGATCCTTGTAAGAAACTTTAGGAAATTGCTCACCAAAAAAAGACGGTGACAACTGTGCCCTTGGAACCTTCTTTCGTGAGATGATAAAATGTATCACCAATGTGAGGGACACAATGCCTATTATGGGGATCACTATTGTTACAAAATAGTGTTGCCATCTAATTCTTTTCTGCGTAGGGTTGGGGCATGGAGGCATATGCCGTTCTAGTACACCTCCACAAAGCCGCCAATTGCCTTCAAGTGAAATTGCTGTAGTGTTTTTGAACACTCCTTCTGTTGGCACTTCACCATCAAGATGGTTTTGGGACATATCTAATAGTGTAAGAAGCCGTAGTTTGCTTAGAGAAACTGGGATAGAGCCTGAGAAATTGTTGTGGGAAAGGTTGAGCATAGTCAAACTACTAAGATTTCCCACAGATATGGGAATGCTTCCGGAGAGAAAGTTTGAGTCCATCATGACAGATTGTAACTGATGGCAAGTGCCTAAAGATGGTGGGATTTCCCCGGTTAGCTTGTTGGACGAAAGATCTAGATAGTTGAGCTGTTGAAGATTACCAACATAAGGTATTTGGCCCTTGAAATTATTGTGGGATAAGGAACATTGAACAACTGTGGATGCAATGAGATTGTTTGGTATATTGCCTTGAAGATTGTTATAACCAAGGTCTAAAATTGAGAGCTGTGGAAGTTTTCCTAAACTTGAAGGTACGGGACCATGGAAGTGGTTATCTGTTAGAATCAGCTTTGCTAACTTTGAAATATTGCCGATGGAATCTGGAATGTGCCCACTGAAGTTGTTCCTTTGAATGTATAAACCTTGTAAATTAAACATATTTCCAATCCATCCATCAATAGGGCCTACAAAATTGTTGTCCTTCATTTCTAATTTAGTTAGCTTATGAAGATTTCCTATTCTTGGAGGGATTAATCCGTATAGCATGTTGCTACCTAACATAAGGTATTGAAGATTAGCGGAAAGGTTACCGACTGAATTTGGCAGTATTCCCTGAAGTTGATTTCCAGAAAGTGAAAGCCCCTCTAGAAGAGTGCAGTTGGCCAATGCATCTAGAAATTCCCAGCCTTGGCTATCTTCTGCTTTAAGATTGTTATCATTGAGAGCTAGCATTCTGAGCTTCTGAAGTGTACCAAGAGGAGGGATTTTGCCCGTAAAGCCATAGTTATATTCCAAATCTACCAACTGAAGCTCTGATGCATTGCCTAGTGATTCCGGAACATGACCTCCTAGCATGTTGCCCCCAAGCAAAGGGCTCCGGAGGTTGGGGAGGAAGTCTCCGATATTAGATGGCAATGGACCATGTAGCATATTCAGTGGCATGGCCAATTGTTTTACTGAAGAGAGATTGAAGAGTGCTTCTGGGATTCCACCAGACAGCCTATTTCCACCAAGCAACAAATCTGTCATACTGGATAACTTGCCAAGCTCCCCAGGAATGCTTCCATGGAGCTGGTTAGCTTGAAGAATAACGTGCTGTAAGGTTGTGATGTTACCTAGGTCAGGTGGAATGGCCCCTGAGATATTGTTGGAGAAAAGCCACAAATGCAATAGGTTGGACAGGAGGTATAGTTTCTTGGGGATCTCTCCCACCAGCAAGTTTCCTTGAAGGTATAACCACAGCAAGCTCGAACAATTTGTGATTGCATCCGGAATGTTTCCCTGTAACGAGTTGGAACCCAAGTCAAGATACTTGAGCTTGCGCAGATAGCCAAGATGAGGAGGTATCTGGCCAGAGAACTTGTTTGTAGAGAGGTCAAGAGAAGCTAGGTATGATATGTTCCCTAGGGAAGGAGAAATGTGACCATCCAAAGCCTGATCAGACAGGTTCAGCTTCACAACGTGCTCCAGAAGTGTCTGGCTACACACCACTCCCTGCCAGCTGCAGAAGTGGATGGTGGTGTTCCATGAGCTCAAAGCCCCTTTTGGATCGTTAATGATTGCATGCTTGAAGTCAAGGAGGGAGAGAAAATCCGTGTCATTTCCGTGGAGGGTCATGCAGTTGATGGTTCTAGCTCCACAGGAAAATAGCAACATTACTGTGGCCCATGGCATGAGCATGCCAAATTTCATGTGTTCTTTAGCAGCCATAGTTACGGTCTTTGTCATTAACTACATAAAGTACAACATCAACAAATTAAATACGTATTAGCTAGGCTCGCTTTTGCACGAAGTAAAACTAAGAGTACAGCACATAAAAGATAAAAAAAATATAATACAAAAACAACCAAGATTTGAAGTTTACCAAATGTCCCTGCTCATGACGCCAGACTGGAGTCCCGGATCCAATAGAAAGCTTAGTCACAACTAAGATCAAAATAACCCGAAGTAAGTCTAGATACGGACTTATGCAGACACTCGAGAAAACAAACGAAGAAGCATAACAGGCCTTCTCTGAGGAACTTAGAGGAACACAGCAGTACCAGGCCTTCTCTTATACTTGATATGAGTTGCATTGGTAGTTTGTACAACTCAATTGGTGCAAACAAGTGTTCAAAGGCATTACGCCTGGAAGTTTCATCTGTCGTCCTTTATTGACATTTTCTCACTCTTACTCAGATCAGCAGCCTTTTTCAACTTCACTGAAAAAAAATACGAACCAAACCTGAAACTGTGGACTTTGGGCCAAGTTTTGGGTTCAACGAATGGACATCTACCATTAATTATGAGGAAGCAGGTCAGCCACGGTGTTCAGCTATGGTGTTAGAAATCAGGCACCTTATTATATGTACTAAGAACGAGTCTTGGTCCAAATTATAAACCAGTAGTCTTGTGCCAGCCTGAGAGTTAAATTTTTTGTTACATTACACTAACGCTGAGAAAAAAAACAAGCAAAGGCTATGGCTAGCGATAAGCAACAACAGTGGACCACATCCAACTCTGAAAAGTTGAGCAAATACTCTAACAACTCTATGTTAAGTCAGAATATAAAAATAAATAGGTCACTGAGCAAATGCTAGAAATTATGCAGAGTTTTCGTTTCCACTTCAGCTTTGGTAGATCGAGTTTGCTTCCTCTGTTCTACTTATCAGCTCTGTTCTTCTAATTCCCTAGCTGTTGTGCTAACTTCGTGTTCGTGCAAATGCAATTTTAAGTTGGTACCTCCGAGTCCCAGAAAGTAGCACTAAAATTTGATTTGATCCATAGTTTTGTCAAAGTAGGAGTATAAAATTAATGCTGCCATGCTGGCATTTGTAATCACAAATGTGCAAGCGTAATTGCAAAGAGGAAGACCAATTAGCTCAAATTGATAAGGCTTACAGGCGTGGGGCGCCGACCACCTTCGCTCCCGCTGGTGGAGGCAGCATCGGTGCGCCGCCCATCGCGTACCTGGCCGGGGCGTCGGTCCCTTCGTATCTCCGCCGCCGCCGCGGCGCTCGTAGCACCACCATCCGGCGCGCCGCGCCGCGCCGCGCCTGCACTCCTCGCCGCCGAAATGATTGTTGGGCTCGGGTGGGCTAGAAGGGTTGGTATGGACATTCGCACGATACTTCGTTCAGCCCACACTACCCTTTGGGGCCCAGTATGAGCACGTGTTCACCTGGGGGCCGATGGCCAGCAGACCATGATGATACTAGTCGTAGTTTCATATTAGGGCCCAATTTTTTCATCACTGTTCACTTTTCTGGCAGATGTTTTATATTTCAATTGAAAATTGTTGCCATTTTTGTCACCGATTTTGAGTCTAAAAGGCAGATATTTGGTCCAGCTAGGCTAGAGCCACCAAACACAAAATGATTGCAGAGTCTCTTTCACTGGTAGGAGTGGACATTGTGATGATGAGCTACATCTTCGTGATCATTATTCCCAGATTTTGGTGAGGGACAGGTAAGGTAAGCACAAACTAGGCGAAATATCTTCAGTATTGGAAGACACTCGGCCGGTGTTGCTAGTTTATCAGAAATCCGTAGGTTCGATCTTCGAGAACATCATCGCATTTTGATCTTGGCATGCAGCTGCATGCCGACATGACAGACCTTGGTTGTTTAGGCAGATCTTGCACCATCCAAAAATCGAAAGTGACGTGCGTCCATTTCCGTGCTGAAAGCAACTAAAAGCTACTGTAGTAGCTAAGCGGTAAAACCGTGTGAATTCTTTGGACTTAACTCATGCTAACTTCTATATGGATGTTAATGCCGACACCAACAGTGCATAATAACATAACTATATTTTTTTTACAACAAAAGACTGTGGGGGAGATCCCCACGTAGCGGCCAAATTTTCATTAATTTTTTAGGAGAGTCCATATGTTACTCCCTCTGCTTCAAATTATAAGATATTTTGGCACTTTCTTTTCTTATGATAAGACTTTTGTTGTATATTTTGGACAACACCAACAGCTTGGCTAAGATAAGTAGTCAAATTTCATTGTTTAGCCAATCTATACTTCTAATATAAACAAACCCCACTAGCCTAATTATCTTGAACCTCCTTAAGCCACGTCATCAACTAATTAAACCACCATCCATCAACTCAATTTTGTTGGTCCACTCACGCTCATGCACGTTGTGTCTCTTCGTGTCCAAGCTTTGCCTCTTGTGGTGCCTAGTAAATCCAATGATGAGCATGCTAAATTACATCTCTTTATTTCAAGGTGCTCTTCCTCTCTCCCACTACCGATGATTGAAAGCCTAGCGCATGTATAATTCTTACCAAGAATAGGAGAAGTTGTGTCTCTTTATTTTCCTTAATAAGGTTCATGTATACTCTCTTATCTTCATGCAGCAACTCATCCGCATGCCACAGTGCCAGGCCTCGAAATAGCCTCAATTATACATAAAAAATCAACAGAGACTCAATTCCTAACAATAATAATATGAGAACAATCACTGATTTCCCGTGGCAATGCGCGGGAATTCTCTAGTTTTGTAACGAGAGAACTCACGGGTCCGTGGTAGTCTTGATATTTTATACAAAGTCGAGATAGTGGGCGCTCATGGTTGCCTATATATAGGCACTGAAAATCAAAGAGTAGTCAGCTTCCTATTTTACAAAGTTAGATAGCACATGTGTTGGAGTTTACCTTTTGCTACACAAATTCTAAAATAGCCTTCACAACAAGATAGTCACGTTGTTAGAGTTGCTCTTAGACATACATTATGTTAGATACATAATAAAAAATGTTATAGAAAAGCCAAAACGTCTTATAATATCTAAAACGACACTACACAAGAATATAAATATATGGAAGAACCTAGGACCCTATCTAGCTAGATTGGCTTTCGGTGGTCTTGTGTGGGGGGCTACTAGCCAAATTGGAGCTACAAGCCACAATACTAAATACTATGGAAAAACTTCTTACATTTAGATGTAGCTTGATGGGTTTGTAGAGGCGTCTGCTTTGCCCACTTGTACTATGTATTTCTAAACAATGTTGCTTTCTAGAGATGGCTATCCAGCCCCTTTTAGAATTGAATTCTAGAGGTAGGCAGAAACTAAAAATAGAGAAAGGGCATTTCTAGCCTAACCAGTTTTAACAATCAATTTCTAGCTAGAGGTGGACCAGCTTAAAACCATTTCTAGATACAGGCTTTGATAGAGCCGTCTTGGTACTAAAAGGAACATATCTTTACAAAATCGTTTATTTATTAGTGATGGTGCATGATCTCATCTCCATCTTCTAGATGTATTGGTGCATGATCTCGCCTCCATCTTCTAGATGTATTTTCGAGGTGCTCTAGTTGTGGTTGTGAATGGGTTGTCAAAGTTGTTCTAGTTTGCTTGGCGCCCCTGTAATTATTGTGGCTTTGCTTTTTATAGTTGCTTTTGTAGTTGTTTTAATTGGTGTGTTATATTGTTAATTAGTATTGTTCTGGGGCATTGGCCTGTCAGTCCTAACATAGTTGTTCCCTCCATTGAGTTGTTGTTATGGGTGAATTTCTAGACTCATCCCATGGGTTATTCTAGCAAAATTATAATTATACAAAAGTTTCACGGTTTTCACCCACTAAAATATCATGTTATAGCTATGTTGATCATTGTAAGGAAGTTGCCTGTAGAAGTGTGTGGCCCTAGCTATATGGTTTTTGGGTCCCATCTCCTTATAAACTTAATTGTTCTTTTCTACTACATGAAAACTCTTGCCATCAGGAACATGACAATTGATTTATAAAGACCAAATACACAAGAAGCATATTTTTTTTTCTCGAATACCCACGAGTGTGTGTATCATTGCATTAAGAAGGAATAGAGTTTAGTTACAGGTTGCCGACTCAATGTTGGCTCGGACGCTATGTTCACATCGAAGACTTAGGGGATATAGCAATACACAAGAAGCATATGAATCCCTTGAGACATACTAGCTAGTATAGTACCATATACAGGACGGCATAACAATACCTTGTGATGAACGAATCACTAATGAGGACACATAGTATATAGTACCATATATATATGCATAAAAACTTGCTTGATTTCCAGGACCAGGATCATCTTTACCTCTTCTTTACAAGCATGTAGCCTACAAAGAAAAGATGAAGAGAATCCCTATCTCAAAATTCCTACTATATCTATGCTATATCTCTCTGCATTAATAATGTACATGTGTATATATGCTAGCTATACCCAGCATCTTCTGTATATATATGTTCTGCTTATGCGCTTATTCCAAAAAGTATCTTGTGTAACTTCTTGTATGTAGTGTGTAGGCACGATCACCGATCTTGTGACTTTCACAAGATATCTGAGCGATGAGTGATATGCCAGGCAGTACATACACATGCTATAGATCGCTGCCTTCTGGTATGCTCTCCAGCGCCGGTCGCCACCCTCCACAGCAGAAGTCCTCCTGTACTTCTCGGTCACTCGCCTCCTTGCGCATGAGAGACACCATGTCGTCTAGCGACATGCCCTCCTTGTCGAGCATCTTCTTGAGCTCCTGCTTGCTGATCACCAGCTTCACCCTGACAGCGGCGCCAGCAGGGTCGTCGACGCCGGCAGCAGCAGCTGCCGCCGGCAAGGGCTCGCAGAGGGCTTCGGCAGCCGGGACCTTCAAGCTGCGCATGCCCGGGGATGGCATCTTGAGGACTTCGCTGCCGTCCATGACGCTCATGATCTTGATCTGCTTCCTGTCTTGCTGAATCACCAGGCAGTTTCCCATGATGATGGCTGATGATCGAAGATAGCTGCGAAGGAGAGCTAGAACTAGAACTGTGAGAGTTTTTGAAGCTCTGTTCTTGGAAGTTTAACAAGATCAAAATTTTGCACAATGTATGGTGGTGTAGGTGAGTGAGGGGGTCGGAGGCAGTAGTGGATTGTTGTATTTAAAGGAGGTGGTGTATGGATTTGACCATTAATCTAAGTGAATATTCCATGAATGCCATCGGCCGACCAATGGAAGTTGCTTCGTGTATGCTAAAGCTAGCTATGATGACTAGCCCACTCTCGGAAGAAAATGAGAGAGCACAACCTGCCCTTTTGTTCCTTTGCTGTTCTTGGCTTGGTTTGACAAGCTTTGTGTCAGATCGATCAATAAAATATTGTGGCGCGTGTTCCCAGTGCACTAGGGTATAAAGTTCACACGCACATACGGAGTAATCATTACATATTCTGAAAATTTGCAGAAAATTGCTTCAGTTTTTATTGCATTATCTTTTTTGAATCCAAACAGGTATAGATAACAAACTAGCAATTTTTTAACTTGTGCTACAGATAACAACTATCCTACTAGCTGAACCAAATCAGATAATAAGCTATTATTCACATAACTATTGTCAGATAGTGAATCCAAACAGGTCCTAACTAGTTTTCCCTATATGTCGTCATGTATTCAAAAGTGAGTGGAAAATTTTCTTTAGAAAGATTAATGCTAGTTTTGCAAGGTTGTAGAAAGATTGGCATTTTAGTGGTACCACCTCTGTTTTAAATATCTTATATGTTTATATGACATGGTTAATGAGTCTAAAAATGAAATATGAAAGTAGTATTGGTCTTCTTCTTTTACTGGCAGATCATAGTTCTTGGAATGGAGTCAAAAGAACTACAGACAACACACCAATATGTTTGGTTTGTTAAATTTAGCTACCTATTTTTCGAAGTCTAAACTACTACTAAGAATTTAACCCCTTAATTAATCTTTGTTTAAACTAAACACCTTTTTGATGGTGAAAAATAATCTAAAATAACTTATGACTATGAGTTGTAACTAAACTACATGACTATTATATACACGAGTGTATACACACCCCTATCAACGTAAGCACGTACACTCTACCCCTATCAGCACTTGACCATACATAGTACACGTTTGCCACTGAAAGAATAATGTCGAATAAATCCAATACACGCATGGACAGGTTCCATCACAAAAAACCCTAGGCAACATTCACATTTGTTATTGTTAATATGGGAAAAACTAATTAAAAACATATGTTATTCATCATGCATGTGTCACTATATAAATCATATGTATAAATGCATGTACGAAGAGATGTGAGCTCCGGTTTCAACTAAACATAGATATGTGCTATTAGGAAATGCTAATGGCTACAGTACTAAACATATGTGCTATTTGGAATTTGAAAAAGACTGACTTGGAGAGCAACGCGTGGGCACTATCAGGACATGATGCTAAGGTAAGGATGATGTCACAAAACATTAGGATGCAGGTGGATCCCGTTGGGGGCATGGCCTAAACCATGTTCGGTCCCTCTGCTAGCTAGCTTTTGGCAAGTAGTGGTGGAGGTAAGAATAATCATTCGCAATTTCAAAAAAAAAAAAAAGAATAATCATTCGCCTGTTGTCAATTTTGGAACTGAAAACGAAATGAGCGAATCCAACAACGCAATGCGCGTACCAACAACGAAGTGCTAGGTATGTGTGTGGGGGACAAGCCGAAAACGATATTAGGAGTACTCCATTAATACATATATCAGTAACAGCAACCCACTATGAAATTTAACATGAATTGCACGGAATTGGTTAGCTTCAATTTTATACTACTAGCGACTTCCTGCGACGGCCGGCATATATAAATTTGTGTTACACGTGCTACATGTTCCCAAGTGCCAATTAGCCCAGTTACTAGGGACGAAAGGGAAAATGGAACACATCGTTTTCAGGGACTCGTTTTCATAGTTTTATCGCATTTTTGGGTAGGGGGAATGACAGCATTTTCTGACAATTTTATCATTTGGTGGAACACATATATGCACACATAATTAGAGAGAAAATATTGTACCATGGCTAATAAGCCGGGCTGATAGATAAATCTCGAGATTAATGAAGCTACTATAGCCACCTCACTCCTAACAGGCATGCCACCTACTAGAATATGGTTGTTAGATTCTAAAATAAATCTAGAAAATGCAAGCACCGTGCTAATAAGTTGAGAACTTAGACGGGCAGGTTCCACCATAAGGAACCTAATCAACTAATGACATACATTCGGTCCGTGATCATCTATGTCAACACTTGATGTCCAAATAGCAAACACTTTTGTAATTAGTATGTAAATGTACCACATAAATTTCATTGGAAGACTTTTGCGGTTGTTGTTCCTTTGTCTTCTCTGGTGCTGAGTAGCCTTCCACTTTTGGCAAAATGGCACCCGAGTCTTATTAGCTTTCGTTTGTCTCAAGTATATTTCCTAGCCCCAGCATGAAAACTTGCATTGATCTCTTATCTATTATCTCTATGTTGAAAAAGGTTCCAGCTACAGATACGAAATGAGATGCACAGTTGACAGATGCTAGACAGCTTGACTAAGGAAATTTGCTCAAAAAAAGATATATATGTAAAGGATTTTGTCCAAAGCCGCAAGTTATTGAATTATGTGTATGTTTGAGGGTTTTCGATGAGCTGCATGCATGCATGTTCTTCCGTTGGCGCGACGTAAGCACGCAGAAGAGAGAGAGAGAGAGAGAGAGAAGATCTGCAAAAGCGCGTCATGGTCCATGTATCTAGCTATCTCCAAGGATGGAAAGCGACCGTTTGGGACAGACATTCTGTAAGCCCCACTATGGATCCTAAGGTCGCCTTTTTGTCATTTCTTTCCATCACTTTTCTTTGTTTATACGCTCTCTCGCTCGCTAGTGCGCACGATCGATGGCAAACACTTTAAATTAATAATATATATACGGATGGACTTCGTTATCACGAAGGACAAAAAAGTGAGACGTGCACTGAACCTGGTCACCCGTCGAATTATTACCTACTAGATAATAGAAGACTTATTCAAAAGCCTACTAGCTTCTAAGCCGAGTAATACGATTCACGAATAAGCTCTGTGATTAGATAAGTAAATATTCTACTCGGCTGAGAAATAAGTACAGTCTTAAGTCAAAAAAGGATGGTCCCCGGCTGTTTTTCGATGAGTTAAATAATTTTAAATTTAATCAAATTTATATAAAAATATTATCACCAAAGACGGTTAGACTGCTCAAGTAGCACTCCTCATGTTCTCGGTTCAACTCTCTACGGGAGCAAATTCTAGGTCAAGGTCTATTTTTTTTAAAAAAAAAAGGTCGTTAACATTGATAGTAGTGAACATGCATAGTTAGAATATTAATTAGTCGGGGAGTATTTTCATAGGAAACTAGGTAGTAATATTGATACCATTTTCTATGGACATAATGTTAATTGGTCTTAGAAAATTTGACTTGGTTTAAATCTAGAACTGTATTATTTTAAGGACCGAAGAAAATGGTTCAGCCAAGTCCAAATAACCCTGTTAGTCGGCATGAAGTTAATTAGGGCAAATTTCACGATTATGTGGAGTTCATACGAAATAATAACTCAATCGATCGATCCCTAATGGATGAACAGGCAACCACACAGATTTTGCTTATGATTTTTTTATTTCATTTTGTGTCATTTCTCCTTTGTTCACCTCATTAGCTAAAAACTTGGTTGTTTTCCATTTCCTAAAATTTTAGGAAAACAAATAATTTGTTTTCCATTTTCTTAGGGTGGCTCACCGCCGCCCTTACAATGCTTTAGTGTAGTAGTGAATATAACTTTTGGCCTTGCAAATAAAGTAAGCATGCACTTACTAGCTAGCTAATGCATGGTTGGGCAAAACGCAAAGGAGACTTACTAGTACTAGTGACGATGAAGCGTGCTAATGCTAAAAGAAAAACAATAGAGACTAGCTAGCTAGTGTAGTAGAGACGTTGCAACCACTGAGGACGGACGGCTCTCTCTTATTCTCCCTGCCCGTTGAACGCTTTTGTGGATCTCGCAGACCCCTTCTTGGTTTTGATTCTTCACACGCGTGAAGAGAAATTTACTACTACCACTAGTGGGGCCGGCCGGGTGAGCGTCTGAAGGAGCTGGCGTGCGTGGCGGCTCACGAGTGGGCGCGCCGCCGCGCTGGTGGGGCGGCACCGCCGCAAAGACCGCCGTGCATCGCTCGTGGACGTCGCCGTCGAGACCGCGACGCCGGAGGACGTACGCGCTCGCGCCCATACGGCGGCCGGTCGGCCGTGCCTGACTACTGCCTGTGGCTGTTTGTGGCTGTGGGGCGGCCACCGCCACATCTCATGCTCATGCAGGCGCATGCGCACGCGCGCGTGCGTTGACGCGACGACGACTGCTGTGGAGTGTGGACTACTGGACTGTACTTATCTGCATGGGTTCGTGAATCTTGGCCCAACTGCCGAAACGGCCCATTCTTGCCTGTCGATACAGATAGGACGAGGAGCCTAGACCGGACACGGACAGTATCAGTGAAGATATTTATCGAGTTTGTTTGAGTGAATGTGGATCAAAATTGTTCCGGCTTCAAAACTTCAATCAAAGGCATACACCGGTACAAAATTATTATAAAATGTTAGCTGCAGCTATAAACCCACTCGCAATAGCTCTAGAAGCATTGTGCCAAAGAGTATGACATTATTAACCAATCCTGGAAAACAACGGCCATTCATGGGAAGCAAATGAAATAAAATACATAGCTATTAGCTCCAAGTTTCGGCAAACCAAAATTTGCAGTTACTTTCTGCTGATCCTCAAGTCGCTGCCACAATGCCCAATGAAGCTCAATGACACTTTGTTGCCGGCGGCCTAAGGGCCACGCTGCGGTAACTGAAAATTGACGTAGTGGTTACGGATGAATATTTCACATTTATTAGCCATATGGAGGCTTTGGTAGCCATGCACGACTCATTAGTTAGTTACTCTTTCATCAGCGAACAAATGCGTGAACATCGTCGTCGTCGTCGTCAATCGTCATCCTGTTCTTAGCACGCGTGATTACTCAGTTCTTCCTTCTTGATAAGGACATTTTACCTACAAAAGAATATGTCCTTTTCTGTTTGATCCATATTATCGCGCGTCCCGTGCCCTCCTTGAACTCGCATGCTTTGTTCGCTATCAGGCAGGCCGGGTTTCAAACCTTTCGGTTCCTATAAATAAAGAACAAATAATCTTAGTATTAATTCTGGTGGGCGGGAGACGTATATATGATGCATGTATCATAAGACGACACTGCACCTTTCTAGTGGCAGCAAAAGGAATCTACAACAACTACAAAATTGACAGTTTCGCATGCCATTCTTTTTGGATAGTTCTCGTTTTCAACACGTATGTTAGCAATTAAATAAGATACAAAATTGACACGTATGCATGCCATTCGTTCTCTGATACCAATTGTTAGCAACACCACCGATTGGATACGAATTACTGAATCAGCCTATCCAAAACTCAAGGAACAAGTTACAACGAGATGGAATTCCGGGAGAAGTAGCAAGCACGGAAATAATATGCTAGAGGATTGTCCTAGAAGGATCTAGAAGGAACTGGAATGTAAATCTGGGAACAATCGGGAGGTAGTATTGGGGAAGAAGATGAACAGTAAATGGGGAAGATGAATTCTGGATATTTTCTTCGATGCCTTGCCTTCGCCTTCTGGTTGCCCTTTTGTAGCTGAGGTCCCCCTGACAGCTGTCGTGGCCCACATGTCAGCCGCTGCTAATAGTATGTATGGTTCATTCCATCTATAACTAGTATAATGCCCGTCTTAACGCTACGGTTTTTTTCTAGGGAAAGTTGTATAAGTCGGCGCCATTTTGTTTTTGCGAGTTTAACCTTTGCACAATTGTATTTGAGTCTGTATACAATATTGGAGTCACCACTGCATATAAGTAGAAATATTTACATAATCTCTAACTTCTTAATCAAATATTGAATGTCTTCAGGGATGTTGTCATAAGATTTGTTTGCACGACTTGTCAAAATGTCAGCCAAGAACTCCGTCCTCAATGATGTTGATAGCTGTGCATGGTAGATAATGTAATGGCATTATTTATTTATTTATTTATTTATTTATTTATTTATTTATTTATTTTTGTATTGTACAAAATATGGTTGGAGACTGCATATGCTTACGTTGTTGATAGGTGGCAATGTCACACCGTCCCATAGCTTGATGCACAGCTAGGGTATAATCCTCTGTCATTCTAACTATAAAGTCAAAGCATACAATGATTAGTGCAAGAACATCTAGCAATCATGGCGGAAAAATGGTATATCTATGCATAGTGATATTACCAGAGAAGATCAAGAACATAGCAATCACTTCAATGTAATAGAGGTATACGCAAGACCTATATTCGGGAGGAGGACTACAAAGGACTCAACAGGACTATCCTCCCGTGATCTAATATTGAATGCCGTCTTAACGCTACGCTTAATCTTGGGATGCTTATAAAAATAACTAAATTTTTGGCATAGGCTAACTTTTATACAATCATATTTGAGCTTATATATAATTTGGTAACACTTTTTGCATATAATACAACAAGAGCAATGCAATCTGCATGACGAGCTAAGCATTATAAGATGCCTAAAGTAAATAAAAGGGTGGAATATCTAGTTGATGACAAAGAGCATGTCAACATTGTGATCATCAATCCGATATATGGGACCCTAGCAATTTCACCAAAGCCCAAGTGATAAACCTCCCGAAGAAACCACACTTTGCATTTACCTTTTTCATCTACAACTCAACAACATTGCACAGTCGGTGTGGTTTATAGTTGTCGAAGAAGGTTCCCTTTAGGTCATCTCGTTCGAGAAAGTTCGGTGTGTTCCAAGAATGCCTTGAAGTGGTGCGTTTCGCATCATCGCCATCCCAATCACCACCACCCTCGGCCATTCGAGATCGTGAAACTCGCCATTCTAAAAACAATAAAATAATTAATTTAAAGAATCAACACCACAATGAGAAGGCATGCTAATTTTGCATGAATCAAAACAAAACCAACAATTGTTAATACTATTTTCAAAGAAATTAATTCTCCAACATCCGTTTAAAGAACTCACGACCATCACCCCCATAAATCCTCTTAATGTGTGTTTCACATCTAGAAGAACAAACAAAATGTCAGTTCAAATAATCATGTCAAGAACACTAAAAGAGAGCCAGAAAATTACCTCCTTGAGCCATCAAGTATCTCCAGGTTGTTTTGAGTCACACACTCACACCTCAAACCATCTTGGTAAGTTGCTATAGCATTTCCATAATCTTTCATCAGGAACTGAACTTTAGCTTTGCGCACATGACCCCATAGCATTTATCTGCATCCTCAAGACCTTGAGGTAAAGCTCCCAAAGCTAATGAAGAAAAAACAAAGATCAGATATATACTTCAAATCTACTACCCTCACAAAGAGGACGGACCCCTTAATTCTCGTGAAACTGGAGTGAGCAACAATTAGTTTTAGTTTTATTATTATTAATTAATTATGATGATGAGAATTTTAACTCAAGACCAAGTTTACCAACCAGTTCAAACCACATTTCTCTCCACCAATTTGTATAGTCCCTGGATGGTGGAGGAAGGCCCAAGATCAATTTGTATACCCTCCCCGGCCTCGGCCTGCTGATCACATCAACTCTTTACTCTTATATACTTTTTTATGCACTTTATTTACTCTTCTACTTTGGGCCGTGCCCAGAGTTATGTGGGCCTATAATATCGTGGCTGTTTGGGCCTTATAGATGTGTGTGTGTGTGTTTTTTTTTTTTTTTTTTTTTTTTTTTGCGATTCAGACTTCTTCATATATCAATGAGCAACAGGATTACAATCTTCAGCCATCAGGTGATCGATACACGTTGGGGCCTTATAGATGTTATAAACTGTTTTGGTTCCCCTGTTTGGGCAGAGCTGAATTTCTGCATCCATCTCATGCTGCACTCTTCTTCCTCGTTCTGTACTTTTCATGCAAAAAAAAGAGCTAAAATTGGCATGCTTCAATGAATTCTCCACCGCGGAAAACGGTGCCTCTAGCGAGTAGCGACTCCTGTCCGCTCGAATTCGCCTCTTTTCCGCTGCAATTCAAATCCGTCCACCTCGCTTGTACATAACGGAAATCCAGGCCGGCCGGTGGTCCGCCCTCCTTCAAACAAGATAGCTAGCTAGCAGCAGCACGTTCCACAACGTACACGAATCATCCATCACCAGTGCAAGCAAAGCAATGGTGTCCTCGCGTGCGCTCCTCGGCGTCCTCGTGGCCGCGTCCTCCCTCGCCGTCGCTCTCTCGGATGGCGGGGCGGCGCTGTTCAGCTACACGGTGGGGAAGCCCGATGGGCCGCAGAACTGGGGGAAGCTGAGCCCGGCGTACAAGCTGTGCGCGGATGGCAAGAACCAGTCCCCGATCGACATCGTCACCAAGACGGCCATCCCCAACCCCAACCTCGACACCCTCAACCGCACCTACGCCGCCGTCCCCGCCGCCCTCATCAACGACGGCCACGACATCAAGGTATGTATATATGTATATATGTATATATATGGTACATCGATTATCCATGCTGGCCTGCCGCCGCCGACGGGGTTCATGAATGGCATGCATATGGACGCAGCTGACGTTCGGGGCCAAAGCTGGGTCCATAACGGTGAACGGCAAGGTGTACAGCTTGGACTCGCTGCACTGGCACTCGCCGTCCGACCACACCATCGACGGCAAGAGGTTCCCCCTGGAGCTGCACCTCGTCCACAAGAGCGCCGACGGCGCGGTCGCCGTCATCGGCGTCCTCTACCAGATCGGCGCCCCTGACTCTTTCTACTACCAGGTACAGCGCAGCCGCTAGCTAGCTACCTAGGGCACACACACCTGCATTGTACTCGCACACCTCCGGCCATATATGGATGACGATGACGAACACGAACATCGATCGATGATACGTCGTTGCAGATCAAGAGGCAGCTTGGCGAGATGGCGAACGACCATTGCGACTTCCATGCTGAGGAGGAGTCGTACTTGGAGGTGGAGCTGATCCACCTGCGCTCGCTGCAGAAGCGGACCGGGAGCTACTTCCGGTACATGGGCTCGCTCACCGTGCCGCCCTGCACCGAGAACGTCGTGTGGAGCGTGCTGGGGAAGGTGAGGCAGATCAGCAAGGAGCAGCTGGAGCTGCTCAGGGCGCCGCTGCCCGAGAACGACAACCGCCCCTTGCAGCGGCTCAACGGCAGGAAAGTCCAGTTCTACAACCCGCCCAACAGCACCATCTCCTGGCAGGTGTAAAATGCAATGTGTAACACTCGAGATCTACATATCGTTCATGTACGTGAAGTAAGTAAATAGATATATATGTGTGTGCACGGTTGCTCATTTGCCTATGTATTGGCGGTGTAATATTTGTGACAGTAGTGCTGAATAGGTTTGATTTAATTTGTAACACATATCGATGTATTTCTAGTTTAATTTGTAACACATATCAATGTATTTCTAGTCTACCTCTCAGTTTGCATGATGAACACCACCATGCAAGTGGTTGTGTGCAGCTCCGGTAGTTGTGTGCATGAGGCATTGAATAATATTTATTTATTTATTTATTTTTAGAAAAAGAGAGACACTGAGGGAGGAGTGTCTCAATCTGTTATCTGATATTATAATCATAAATCAAGATATTTTGGCAAACATGACTAAGCTTGGGCAAATTACCCGCTACCCAATACCCGAACCCGATCTACCCAATTGCAATTTCGGATAGTGATTCCAAATACCCGAAATTAGTTCGGGTAATTCGGGTAACACCACCCGGTACCCGATTTACCCAAATTACCCAAATTTTTCAAAGCCTACTATTGTCACCAGCATCTACTGTAAAAAAATGTCATCAACATATACATTCAAGCCCACTACGTGGCCTAGCAACAACCATGACATCGGATGTTTCTATTCGGCACTTGGGCACATCTCGTATTTGTATAACCGCTAGAATTCTCTATACATATTGTTGAGTTATGTCAATTTCGGGTAGATCGGGAAAACCCGAACCCGAACCCGAATTTGTGGGTACCCGAAATTGCGGGTAGTGTTTTTTCGGGTAGAATATCAGGTAGCAGTTTTCATTACCCGAACTTCCAATTACCCGAACTACCCGACCCAAAATTATCGGGTAACCCGAACGCCCGTGCTTAAACATGACCAATAAAAAAATGCAAAGAGATCCTTTGAGGTCATCTTCTTCCTCCAAAAACATGTTGCTTGCTGGAGATTAAAAAAAACATTGTAGAGATAGTGCAGAGGTAGTAGACGCCTGCAATTGAAAATTGATGACTACAATAGGTTCAATTTAACTTGTACTCCCTCCGTCCGGTAATAACCCCGTTTGCGATTCAAAAATTTTCCGTACTCCCTCCGTCACTAAAAGAACGCAATTCTTTGACTTTCAAATATCGTGTTTGACCTTCTGTCTTATTCAAAAAATTTATGTATATTGTAAAACTAATAAATCATTATTATAATATTTCTAATGACAAAATAAGCCATAACAAAATAGATGATATTTATATAAAAAATTTAAATAAGACAGATAGTCAAACGTGATATTAAAAAATTAAAGAATTACGTTCTTTTAGCGATGGAGGGAGTAAATAAAATGTCACCATGCACGAAGTACGGTGTACGGAATACTAGCCTACTCCGTAAGCTAACAGGAGCCGCAGCTCAGAGGAATAAAATAACTTGTGTCAGAAAGAAAAGCTCCATAACTCTCGTCATGAACAAATTCTCGTCCACTCGTTTGGCATAGGTACAGCGGATTTCTAGAGGCTTCAGTCCAGCTCGTCATCTCATCTGTGCAGGCAGCATGTCCTTTAATACAGTTTGTAGGGGCAATTTTGTGATTTCTCATATTCCTTGGTATCCGCACACAATATTAGAAGGCAGGTTAGGCTAGTCTCAATGGCCAGTTTCATTGCACAGTTTCACATACTTTTTAAAACTTTGAAATTTTGATACGAAACAACTCACTCCCTTAGGCCAGTCTCAATGCATATTTCATGAGTGTGTCATGCACATTAAATAGAATGCCACATCAGCAAATTGCTGACTTGGCAGGGTCATTAAATGAGAGAGTTTCATCAGATGAGAGAGGAGTTTCATCGCCATGAAACTCATCCGGCTCGGTTACCTAGTTTGCAGTCTTGGTAACTGTGTAATGAAACTATGCATTGAGACTAGCCTTAATGCATAGTTTTATTGCACAGTTTCACATGCTATTTAAAGCTTCTATGGGTCCACCATTGTCTCTCTCTCCTCTCTTCTACCAATCACCTTCCTCCATACATGCGGATAAAATGAAATAACATTCTCAATTGGGGTTTCACACACTTTTCAATGTTTTAGAAACACCGCTATATAGTTTCACCATGGTGAAACAAATTCCTTCTCTCTCTCCTCCCAATTTCATGCAAATGGTGACATGACAGTCTATTTAATATGCATGACACTCCCGTGAAACCTCCATTGAGACTTGCCTTATTACCGGACGGAGGGACTAAAAAATTTAAATAAGACAAGCGGTAAAAAAAAAAGTATAAAAGTCAAAATGTGCGATTATTTGTGAGACAGATGGAGTAAATTTATATCTATCTAGTCTCTCTCTCAGTTTGCATGATGAAACGGGAATCATGATCCATGTAGATGTACATGACCAAGGCAAGTGCTTGCATGCATCTCAGGTGGTTGTGTGCACGAGGCGTTTAATTTGACTATTTTTTATATAAAAAAGAGAGAAGTATCTCAAATCTGTTTATATTAAAAAAGAGATAAGTAAAATAAGACACTTTGGCAAACAATGACCCATAAAAAGGAAAAGTACAAAGAGGCCCTTTGAGGTCATGTTATTCCTTAAAAAACATGGTGCTTGCTGGAGATTGAAAAACACATCGTAGAGGTACATACAAAATTTCCTCCCATTGATGACCAAAGAAGTCACTCGCCTCTCATAACAAAATCTTGAAAATGCTAGAAGCTCCTTAAACATGTTGAACAAATTGAAGGGAGAAGAGATAAATCATCATTACTTCTATTGGCGTTGAACAATGCTATACTCCTATATGAATAGGCTTACGCTGTCTATTCGCTAGGAGAAGTGTCGTTGAGGTGCAAAAGAGCCCGAAGGATGTTATTCCAAAGCAAAATCCATGTCGCCACCTCACTGATCTCCTGTTGTCATTGGAGAGAAAAAGGGACCAACCAAAACCCAATATGAAAGAAAATCGACATGTGCATGCTGTGGTCACTACTACAAAACAAATAATCATTATCAGACCACCAAACCCCAAGGCGTTAAGCGACAATGGATAGATTCCTCCATATGGGCTCTTGTAGTCCAACAATGTTACGCCATGTTCAGTCCTTCTCTTGTCCTATGTTCTTTGGGAGAAACCCTCTTGTCCAACAATGTTACGCAATGTTCGAGCTTCTTTTGGGAGAAACCCTCTTTCTAGGAGAAAGTCTTTCCTATATACCTTTCTTTAGTAAACAAGATGTTGCACGAGAGTTTTGCGTTTTCGAGAAAAAAAGATGTTGCACGAGAGGTATCAAAAGAAGAATCATGAAGACTAAACCACTTTATACCACCCCAATTGCTTCCCAAGCTCCATATCTTCAATGGATGTCCAAACGGACTCAACTTGTTTCTTCGCAAGTGTCAAAGTGGTCTATAGGAGCACCAAGCAGTTGGTCAAACACTTGGTCTAAAAGAATAATGAAACTATTACTAGAGTGAGCGTTATGGTGGAAAACTAGAAGCCTTATGGTTCAAAGAGGGAGAAAAGCTAAAATACAGGAGTGTTAACATTGTATCGGATGGAAGAATGGATGGCTCACGCCTTCCTTGTGTAGATGGACTCAACCTTTTAGCTTTTCCAAAGCCATCTAGATAGTACCGTTTCTAAGACGCGTCCAAGACTCACAAGGCAACAAAAGAGCCTGCGTTATTGTTGTTTTTTGGCGAGATTATTTACCATTCTGTGTGTGCTGTGTCTCTGCCAATTGTAACAATAGAATGCTACGTAGGTACTCGTCACGCTGCCACTTTAGCTTTTCTTCGGCAAAGATAAAGCCACTAGGACCCTTTCAATCAATTACCAACAAAACGTATCCCATGGTAAGATTCTTGCTTCTTGTGGCCTTTGCCCGATTAAAAAGGAGCGTAATTTTAGGTTTTTCTTAGGTGCATGGTAGTTCTTGTGCCTCTGGACAAATATACTATCCGATTAAAAAAGTGTCATTTTTTTATTTGTCTTTGTGCGGAGGTACAAGACACAGAACACAGCGAAGCTATTGGCAAAATCATCCAAAACTGGAAATTCTGACGGTTCTTGTACAAAATAGTGAGAATTATCTAACCACCAAGAAAATAAAAACAGAGGAACCAAAGCAAAATCATTCAAAACTGGAAATGCTGACAACCTTTGTACAAAACAGCGAAAATCCTCAATCCACCTAGCAGAGAATAGAAACAGAGCAACAAAAATCTTGCCAAACCAATTCTCAATTTCAAATCTAATTTCAAGAAGAACTATGTACACAGCTCACTACACGTCAACAACCAAACCGAAATCCACGCCCAACTACCCGGCCGGCCTACCTGCACGGCTGCACGCGCTACAACGGCCCAGATGTGGCCACGCGTCCATCCCCGTTCATCTCGGCCGCCCACTCCGCCGCCCGCCTCCCCGACGCGAACCGCCGCATGCCACCCAGCCCGGGCGCCGGCGCCGACGCCTCCTCCTCCGCCTCCTCCGCCGCCGCAGCCTCCACCTCCTTCGGCTTCGGCTCCCTCCGCCTGGCGGCCGCCTCAGCCACGGGCGGCAGCGGCGGCGGCGGCGGGGACTGGTCGACGCACTCGACGCAGTTCCTGGCCCTGCTCCGCCGCACCAAGAACCCGCAGCACCCGGCGGAACCCCCTCCCCCGCGCGGCCTCGTCGCCGGCGGGGCGGCGCGGCCACCGAGCCTTGCGGCGCGCTCGCGGTCGGAGAGCACCTTCCCGATGCAGGACACCTTGGGGGAGCCCGGCTCCGGGACGGCGCTCCGGGGCGCGCGCCCGCCGCCGCCCGTCTTGGCCTTGTTCTTGGGGAACATGGCGGGCGGCTGGTGCCCCCGCCGCGCGCCGCCGCCGAGCTTCCCCGAGAGCCCGATGATGGGCGCCGCCGTCGGCTTGAGGTTGCCCGAGAACCGCTGCGAGGCGCCGGTGGTGGTGGTGGTGGCGTGGTGGTGGTTCTTGAGGAGGCACTTGGGGTTGGTGTTCTCCTTGAGCGAGTCGTCGCGGTCGTACACGCCGTTGATCTCCGACCAGGTGATCTCGTCGCCGATGCGCAGCCGTCTGGAGTCCGCCGGGTCGCCGACGACGCGCGAGGCGGCCATGGGAGGAAGGGAGGGAGCGAGAGGAGGAGTAGGAGGAGGCGGGCACGAGATTGGAAGGAGAGGAAATCGCGAACTCGGTCGCCGGCGTGCGCGTGGGGTTTTAACGAGTTTTTTTCGCTGACTCGAGGAGATTGGGGCGGCTGCCAAATTCTCTCCTCTCTCTGTTTTCCGTTCCGTGGGCCTGGTCTATAAACGAGTACTCCTACAACGGGTCTCCTTTTGACCTTGGTTTTTTACGACATCCTTTTGACCTTGTTGTGCAGTGAATATGTTTGTACTCCATGTATTGCAAAGCCAATGGATATAGATATAGATAACATGTATCATTATAGAACCCGGGCAGGACATAAACCATGATCCATGTTATCTATATCTTCATCTTATATCTATCAATAGTTATCTGTATTTATATCTGTATTAAATAAGTAAAATTGTCCTCCAATTTTTTGTGTTTTACCGTTTTCTCACTATTCTCACACTCTCATCCTTCTCTCTTATAGATAGGAGCCACAAAACATTTGCTTACGCCACACCACACATATCGTGGTCGATCCTAGCTATGTACGTCATGACTCAAAAAGAATAGAAGTACACGATGAATTAGAGATAAACATTCTTCTTAGTTTATGTATTGTCTTGTTCATGACTCGAACTCACAACCTACGGGCTAGAATAGTGTTTAAAAGCTTGTCCAACCACGATAAATAGTCGGATTCCGGGTTGTATTAGAATAGATATTATGTTCCGTTGCATCAAATGTGCATGTTCACTAGTATCTAGAATTTGATGGTGAAGTATTCGGTTGTCGAGTCGTGTGTAAATAACATTAGTATAATTTATGCTAATTTTTTTTCTCATGCAAAATATGATTTTCTTTTGGTTTATAGATGTTGGTGACTCTAGGCTCTAGGGCGAGCGATGGCTCCCAATGGATCAAACATGGTATTGGCCATGTTCCCTTGTTCAAGGCTCAACTTGTTTTGACTTATTCTCTCTCACAGAATTCTATTAAATTAGCCGAAATCAGCCGGCTTATTGGATCATCGAACATCACTATATGTCTATATCTCGAAGGCCACTGTTGATTTATGCATGGTTCAGTTGAGGATTCCATTAAAAAAGCATTGCTAAATTCTTTGAGGACATGATTTCATTTTTTTTGTCTATAAAGTATATATCAAAGTTGTCTCCATCTTCTCTCTCTCTCACTCTAATTTTATCTTGAGAATATAATTTCATTTAAAAAAATGTCAAAAAGTGTGTTACTAAAACCTAGCTAACTTTTTTTGGTTCGAAAGAATGGTAAGAGATTTGGTACAATCAATAAGTCCAGCTAGCTTTAGTTGAACTTTTCTAAGGCTATCCACATTTCTAAATTATAGTCTATTTTGGCTTTTATAGTTACATAGTTGTTGCTATGCACTCAGGTATACGATATGGCAAGATATACATAATAAAAAAAGTATGTATCTACAAAGACTAAAGGGAACTACGTATAAATTAGAATGCAGAGAGAATGCTTTATTTGGACGGATCTACTGTAGTTTCGGCTACATGCTGCCATATGTTGGTTCATCCCGGGGCACGGATGGTGGTGAAATATTGGCTCCATGCCGTGACAGCAAATGTTATGTCTTTCGCGTTTCATATGCAACGATAAACCAAAACTTTTTTTGACGCATTTTCGATCCCTTTGTCTTTGGCCATTGTTGCCACGCTAGGGTCATTAGAAGGTGTCTTATTATTCATGCTTGGTCCCCAAGGGCCAAGTAGGCGGGGAGGGCGTACGTGCGGTGGTGGTGCCACTACATGTACAGATGGTGAACTCTCGTAAACTAGAACATGCATGGCGTTTTTCTGGAAGAATTAGCGTGACCACACTAGGTGCGCGCACTTGCATAGTTGCATTAGGTGGTTCATTCTAGAAGTAGTAGTAGGACCCGATCTGTCCACGGTCTACTAATAATATATGCAACGAATAAGCCTATTACTACTGTTAGGGTAGATCGTAGATCTCCACCTTGCAAGGAATTGGTAAGGAAAAGCACTTAAGCAGAGCAATATCATTCTAGTAGCTCTTGACTGATTTTGTGGCCTGTGGCACGGCACCAGCTGCAAACAGCAAGACGTACCTGTGCAACTCAGCAAGTTCACAAGTCGTGGCCAGGCTTACGCACAAAAGAAGTCCGCGACTGCGACGGGCAGCTGGGTTTTTGGTGTTAGCGCTGAATGAACAGCTAGCCTTGAGATTAACGACGGATGTTTAAGTAAAGTGATTACGTACGAAAGAAAATTTCAGATCGAGAGATCTCTCAGATCGATGAGCTGCTGGGGGCCTGGGGTGCATGCAGCAGCCGTTTCCGTTCGCCGTTTGGAGCGACCGGGGGCGCCAGCCAGCACTGACGACACCGTGACACTGGAATTGGCCGCGGTTTCAGGGCGCCTTTTGACCTTGGACTTGACTCTGTGCTGGACTGATCACGGTACGATACTGACAGGCTACCTGCTACGGCCGTCGCGCGCGCGCTTCCGGACCCGGCTGAACAGGAACATGTGAAGATTGTCCGACTCCAGCAGCAGGGACAGCTTGACAGCCACAGCCACGGCTGAGCTTGACGGCTTGACCGAGTGTGTTCGTGGCACTGCTAATACCATATTTTGACAATGGCAATGTCAAATCTTCCACATTTTGTCAAAGGAGATTATTGTAGTATGATGCATGCATGGGCATTCCTCGCATCATCTCTACACTTTTTCCTCGCATCATCTCTACACTTGACCCACCAAAGCTCACAGGAACCGCAATGCGAATATATAGTACGTACGTCGTCGCTGGATTGTTACCACTGTTGTCATTCCATTTGACAACAGTAATATAATCTCTCACTCCCACATCATCACACATCTCCTCGATCGTGTCAGCACAGTACCACTGTGCAGTGCACAGCAGGCTTCATGTGACTTTGTTCCTTCACCTGAAGTGAAAGCTTTTACACTGTAGTACCTATTACGTAGTACTACCTTGACTTTTAGGTGGTCACATTCATCCACAGATATTCACCTCTACTACTACTAGCTCGGTCGTCGCTCTGCAACTCGGTTTAATTTCTCATGATTTCAACATTCATCTTCAACCACAAACTGATAGCGTAAAGTACTAGTAGTTTGGAATTCGGAGGGGAAAACAGAGATAACTACTAGCATGAGTATATTGCGAAACACATGACAGCATCACAGGTGACACAGCAGCAGGACAAAGCAGATCCTCCTTCTGTTCCTACCCAGCTAGCTACTCGTATGGTCGTCAACGGGTCGGTCGTCCTCTTTCTTTTGGCCTTTAGCAATTAGCAGCCGCCTGCCTCCCCAATAAAGAACACACACAGACAAAAGGCCAAATTTTTTTCTACACGCATGAAGAATCAAAGCAAAGAGAATCATCGTGCATCACTTAAAAAACGACTTCATCGGTGCACACGACAAATGGAAGGCAAAAGGCACGCATAGAAGCTTCTTCGAGATACAAAATACAATGAGTATACTCCTACAAATAAAATAAGTCTCCAACCTTTTTTTTCCCAAAAAAATTAAAATAAATACTGTAGATAAACAATGGCGCGGACGCTCAATTCTCACCTCTGACCTTGCTGTGTGCTGTGAATATGCTTGTACTCCATATATTATTGCAAAGCCATTGGATAGAACTCGGTATAACATAAATCATGATCCACGTTATACCTTGATCTCGCTCGCCCACGACGGCCTCGCGGGCGACGCGGCACCTGCATGAGCGCCACCATCGATCCACGGATCCGAGCCGGTGCGCGCACTTCTAGATTGTCTAATTCGTGAGTAATCCATTTAGGAGGAAAGGTATGGGAGTGGTGCTTCATGTCATTTCTTAACTCCTAGAAACGCACGAAAGTGCAGGTGTAAAAACTCTTTTCTACTTAAATATAAAGATACGCAAGTCTTTTGTATATTCGAGAAAAAAATGATCCACGTTATTTATATTTATATATTTATATCTATTTATCATTCTACATCTTGATATTCCTTTGTTCCAAATTACAAATCATTTTGATCTTTTCTCATTCATTTTGCTATTTGTATAGACATATCTGGATGTATAGTAAAATAGATGTACCAAAAATTAAAGTGACTTATAATTTGGATGGAGTATTAAAGACGCAATATTTGTTCTCCATTTTTTTGTCCATCACTGTTCTCACTCTTACCCCCTTCTTCAGTCACTTGGTGATCGTCTCTCGCTTCAAATTGTTCATCTCTCATCCTTTTCACTTATAGTTTGGACTCGCAAAACATTTGCTTGCGTCACACCACGTATATCATGGCCAAGCCTACCTATGTATGTCGTAACTCAAAAAAATTCATCCTTCATCTCTCGGTCACTCTCCTTTGTCCATCTAATTCTCCGCTCCCAAAGAATGAATCCTACTCCCTCAGTCCCATAAATTGAGTCGTTTTGGAGAATGACACATGCACCAACCAAGGACGTAGTTGTGCACCCCTAGTATGCAACGATTCCATCAACTAAAAAGTTTAGTACTAGTACAAGCAAGAGGAGGAGGCGATGGAGGTTTGTGCTTTTTTTATTCCTAGCCGAGTTCCATTGGCCGGCAGAAGTGAAGGCAGAAGGCTGATGCCTCTGTGAGACAAGAACATCTGCGGTACAGGGCTACACGATGTAGACTGGAGAGGCTAAAACATCACTTTCTCTGGGACAACACTCAAACCGTAGAACGACACTAAAAATGGGACAGAGGGAGTAGTTAGACTACTAAGAATTTTAGTACGTGATGATGAATTATAGATAAAAACCCTTAGTTTATTGTCCTATTCATGACTCGAATCGAATCGAACTCACATCCTACGAGTTAGAGTAACATAGGGTGTGTTTGGTTTCTATCTTAGATCAGGCTGGCTAGCGAAACCAAGCCAGGCCAGACTTAGCCTGTATAGCTCAAGCCAACACCCACTTGTTTGGTTACTTGGCTTGCTCAAGCTTGGCTAAGTTTAGAGTGTGTTTGGTTTCTGTTTTGGCTTGAATACAGTCACCTCTTCTTTCAATTGGTAAGATTACCCCTTTGAGGCATTTCGTCGAACCCGTTCTAATTCGATTGTAGCCTGATTTCACAAATCCATAAATCCCCAACAAAAACGATCAAGACAACAATCAAAGATCCGGAGCATGACAAGGTTACAGATGATCCTTCAGTTTGCTTATTCCATTACGCCTTCAGTTTGCTTATTTCATTACGGCCACCATGTTCAGTACATATGCATTTTTCAGTCTGAACTTTCCAATGTATCCTTCAGTGTTAATGAGTAGCACTTTGATTCGGTAATAATTCATCACAAGCACACCATCCGTCAGGGCTACTGGCTTGCAAGGCGGAGATTCAGAACTAGCACAAGGACAAATGAAGCAACTAGTCCGATTCGTTGGCTGTTGGGAAACAATTGAATGGAAATCGCAATAGCAAGAACCCATCTGAAGACAAGAACAGATCAACTGCACGAAACTCACGCAAAGTCACGCCGGCGGCGCCGCCCGCATCGGTGTCTGCAAGCTGCATCGAGGACAGGCCTACCGCCTCGCGTGGTGGCCGCCGAGGCTCCGACGGAGTCGCTCGGTGCAGATCCTCGTGCCGTGGAGATGCAGCTGACGAACACTACTACAGATTCGCACAACACTGCCCACCGTATCACCGCCGGAAATGGCGAAACCGGCGGTGATGACTCATCACAGCCGGTGCCAAGCTCGACGGAGCCTGACTCGCGTCAGGCAGCGAAGGCACCGGCAGTGATGAGGATTTTACTGCCGGGTCGTGTCTAGCGCCGGCGTGATGATGTAGATATCGCGCCTGTCTAGAGCCGCGGTGATAAGGTGGGCAGATATCACCGCCGCTCTAGCCGTAGACCGGGCGGCATGGAACTCATCGCCGCCGGTGTGCGCGAGCCGGGCGGTGGCCGCCTGACAAAGCACACGTCTCGCTTCTCCTTCCTCCTCCCCAAGAACAGAGGGCAACACTTCTCAAAAAAAAAACGAGAGGGCAACAAAATAATAATAAAATAAATAAAATGAAACTCGTAGGAATTTACGATAATATGATAAGATTTCTATTACATAATTAACATATCTTGTAAATAAAAAAACTAATAAAAAAATGGCGGCGGCCCACGTCCGCCGCCGCCGCCTTAACGGGGGCCCGCCGGAGGAGCCGGGCCGCGAGCAGCGTCCTCCTCCTCCTCGGCGGCCGCGCGGGCCGCCTACTCGGCCGCCCGCCGCATCGCGGAGGATGGCGGCCTCCTCCTCGGCCGCCCGCGCGGGCCGCGCGCTCCACCCGCAGCGCCTCCTCGGCCGTCTGCGCCGGCTCCGCTCTTGGGCAAGGCTGCGCGCAGTGGCGAGCACTTGGTTCTCCGCGCGCGGACTTGGCGGCCGGGAGGAGGTCGACGGGTGCGGAAGGACGCCGTCCCGGCGTCCGGCTGATCCGTCTCCACCACCGCTGCGGCCACCACCGAATCCACGGCCGCCGGACTCCATGACGATGGTGAAGGAGAGAAGAGAATGGAAGGAGAGGAAGGTGGGAGGCGGAGAATGCAGCCGAGTAGGCCCATTTATAAAGGCCACCGGTGAGGGACTCAAAGGCCACCGTCGCCGGTGGCCTATCAGTTCACACCGCCATCAATGCGCGGCAAGGAAGACGAAGCGGGTATTTGGCTGTTCGTCCCCGCCAACTTATCACTGCCGGTTCTTGTTACGACCCGGCAGTGATGATGGAGACCGCTATGTGCGGTTAAGTAAACTATACTGCTCCACTCTTTCGATCTCCCCTCTTTGTCCCAGCGGTTAAGGCCGCGCGCTCTGGAACCAGCAACCCGCGCTCGAGTCCAGGCTGCCTCAAAATTTTTGAACTTTTTTTATATTTTTTATACATATCACTGCCGGGTCTTATTTCAAGCCGGCAGTGATGTGTATTTAAAGATGCCTATTTAATTATATAATATAATTTAGAATAATATTATATATGTAATTTCTACTAATTTTTAGATCAAGATATGTAATATCTACTTATCTTAATATTATTATATAATATAATGAATTATGGTTATATCTACTTTTTTTATTTTTTATACATTTATATAGCAAACTCTATGCTTGAGTACATATATGTTTTGTTAACGACAACAAAATATTTATTTAGATAGAGCACAAGAGTACAAGATATAACAAATAAAAAAAATTACATATACGATAACAAAGACCTTACAACAAAATTACATATACGATAACAAAGACCTATTTTCATACGAGATCAAAGCTACCATCCATGAGTATCAACACATTATAATTTAACCACCTCAGTAGTATTCTTCTAGCATCCTTGCTAGCATAGATAATGCGAGGTGGTTAGAGCAATGCTTGTCGGAGGCAATCAGGGAATGCCGCAATCCTTCCCTTCTTGCTCTTGGTTCGAGGCTTTAGGAGGGGATACATGACTGTATGGCCCCTTCCGGCTTGAAGAGACAATACCACACGGGCGTCGAATGCAAGCACATAAGTGCAAGCACTTCTCAAGAGCCTCGCCGGAAACCCCAACATCCGGCATTGCTATATCAGTAGAATTCTTCTAGCACCTATTGTGTGCACCATTGTGGTGGACTACAACGCGTAAAAATATCCGTATGTGAAAGGCTTTCTCCCACGAGAGGCCATCTTCACAAAAACTAGCATACTAGCCTAGAGAACTAGCCAAGATGGAGAGAGAAAGAAATGAACACAAGAAGGCAGGCATATGCCCCGGATGTTTGCCATGTATTTATAGGCGTGGACATCACCGCCGGCTTGTAACAACAAATGCGTGATATATATATAAAACTAAAAAAATTAAAAAAAATGCCTGGGCTCGATCGTGGTCACGGGTTCGGTTTCGATTTTTTTGTTACAAATCTTTATGTTATTTTGCTCCCATTTTTTATTTTAAAAATCGTCGGGTTCAAATCCAACGCCGGGCGGGTATCGCCGTTGATCGGACCACCGCGGCAGCCGGAAGTGATGTGAGCCTGTGGCCGCAGGCTGCCCTTTTAAAAATGCCGTTGCATCTATCACTGCCGGCTCCTTCCACAATCCAGCGCATAGTGATATAAAGTAGAGATTGTTTTTAAAAAATTTATCTCCGCCCTCCGATCAATACAAAGAAGAACCTTTCCCACCTACCACGACAAGGGGGGCTATAAAATGGCCATCGTGCTTGGAACCTCTATCCGAGTTTGTGATCCTTTTCCTCCCTCTTTCTCTAGTTGTTTGCTAGTTTTCCAAATACATAGGTTCCCTTTGGGAGAAAGCCCTCCACATACGATATCGGCATGTGTTATAGTAGTCCACCAAAATAGTGCACACAAGTGGTGCTAGAAGAATGCTAACGAAGATGAGCCGAGCCGCATGTTGGGGTGCCGGTGAGATTGACAGAGCCGTCCCACGAGCTGGATTCTCTCGGGTCTCGTGAATCGTGTGCGTTGTAGACAGTACATTCATTCCTTGAAGTGTACCTCTGCAGTGGCATGCGTTCATTTGAGGTGCTATGAGATTGACGGGCTTTATGCAATTCTCCTGGGGTGGTGTTAGTACTCGAAGGCGACGCCAGAAGTTTATGCACGAGTTGGTCGCGCATTTCTCTGGGTCGCGGTACGACTGCCCCATCGAGGAGTGCCCGTCGGTGCGGTTCGAGCTGCGTCCGACCCTTGCCGCTGCCTGCATCCGACCCTTGCCGCTGCGCTAGAGATGGAAAGTAGGCCACAACCGAGGACGAAAGCAAGTGGTCAAGTTATAATGTGTTGATACACATGGATGATAACATTGACGGTGAAGAAAAATATGTCTTTGTTATTGTATATGTAATTTTATAATTTTTATTTATTTTGTATTTCATCCATGTACTCTCTCTAAATAAATAGGCCACTTTTGCATTTGATGCCATCTAGGGCTGGGTTAAAGTGGATTATCACAAAAATCCTAGATTTGACCAAGTCAAACATGGTCAAACCATGTCAAATCTCTAGAAAAAAAACTAAGATCATGTGTGGGGACTTAGTTTACTGTTTATGTGCTTAGAAAAAAATTTGAAGCCAATTTGACATGGGAATACACAGTTTTCTATTTATTACTAATATATCTAGTATTTTCAATAAATAATAATCACGCCGGTGCCACATTGACACCGGCAAAGTTGATGTTATTTTGAAAACTAAGAATTTTCAAAAAATTTGACACCACCGCGACTCGAACGCGGGTCCAGCCAGATCAAACATTTATGCCTTAACCACGCGCTCGTAGAGGATAACTGCTTTGTACACTACTTCATATGTTTAACAGTTTTTCTTTCAAATTTGTAAAATGATTAAAAACCCGAAAAATTTGCAAAGATTAGGACTCGAGCGCGGGTCTCACAGGTCACAGGGCGCGGCCTTAACCCGTGGTAAAGACGACTATTCGTACGAATCGAAAACTAATGTAATTAAGGCTTGAAAAATAATCACTTTCGGGGCGCGGTTAGCACCGGCAGTGATGTACATATCACGCCGGTTATGCGTAGGGAGCCGGATATACTTGGTTCAAACATGGTCAAATTGAGGCACCAAACGACCCTCGATGGAAAACATCCGAATACAAGGGTGATATAACGCATCAAGATACACAATTGATAGATAGGCCACTTTTGCATTTGAGACAAGTGCTACCCAACACCGTCACAAATTCTTGAATCTCACATGGACTTTATGGGAGTGTATGTGGCACGTGTGGATTTGGAGCTACACTTTCCTAACACTTTGTCGATGCAAAAATGGCCTTTGTATGAAATGTAGTTCATGATGAGTGGACCAAATTTGGTATCCTAGACACTTCGGTTTGAGACCATCTAGAGTTTCAAATACTAGATACGAGGTGCCAAAATTCAAAAATTCAATGTTTTAGTGGTACAAGCTCGTCAAATGAAGAGTTGACCATTACACCAAATGTTTATCATGGTGAGTGTGACATACCTTGTGTTCATCACTTTTGCATTTGAGGCCATCTAGGGCTAGGTCAAACTCGGATTATCGAGAGAAATCCAAGATTTGACCAGGTCAAACATGGTCAAATTGAGGCATCAAACGACCTCAGATGGAAAACATCTGAATATAAGGGTGATATAACTCATCAAGATACACATTTGATAGATAGGCCACTTTTGCATTTGATGCCATCTAGGGCTGGGTCAAAGTGGATTATCACAAAAATCCTAGATTTGACCAAGTCAAACATGGTCAAACCATGTCAAATCTCTAGAAAAAAAACTAAGATCATGTGTGGGGACTTAGTTTACTGTTTATGTGCTTAGAAAAAAATTTGAAGCCAATTTGACATGGGAATACACAGTTTTCTATTTATTACTAATATATCTAGTATTTTCAATAAATAATAATCCGCTAGGTGCCACATTGGACACCACCGCTAGTGATGTTATTTTGAAAACTAAGAATTTTCAAAAAATTTTGACACCATTGCGACTCGAACGGGTCCGGCAGATCAAACATTTATGCCTTAACCATCGCGCTGAGGATAACCGCTTTGTACACTACTTCATATGTTTAACAGTTTTCTTTCAAATTTGTAAAATGATTAAAAACCCGAAAAATTTGCAAAGATTAGGACTCGGCGCGGGTCTCACAAAGTCACGGGGCGCGGCCTTAACCGTGGTAAAGACGAACGTGTTCGTACGAATCGGGAAACTAATGTAATTAAGGCTTGAAAAGTAATCACTTTCGGGCGCGGTTAGCACAGTGATGTACATATCACCGCCGGTTCGCGAGGAGCCGGTTGATACACCTCGGGTATATAAGCGGGCGCGCGCATCTTGAAAATTTCACAAGTCTTTTGAACCACGCGCCCTTTCCCAACTCCCCAGCGGCCTCGACGCCGTCCGCCGCCCCCAACGACACCGTCCGCCGCCCCGACGACGCCCTCCTCCATCACCGACGTCGCGCCGTCACGCCCCGCTCCTCCGGCGACGGCCACGCGACCCGCGGCTCCGTTCGGCCCGGCGCCGACCGGGCACCACCGGCGCCGCCGCCGCCACACCGGAGCTCGCGCGCCCTCGCCCGCGTCAAGCAATCTCCGGAGCATCGTCCACCCTCACAGCATCTAGGAGCGCGAAGCGGTCACCATCTGTTCACGCGGTTGCTCCTCTCTTCCGCCCCCTACTTGTTCGGAATGCCCGTATAGGCTTCATTTGCTGCAATGATCTCTCGAACTTTGGTCAATTCGACCTTGTTAACTTGTGAACCTGCTGATGCTCGAGTAACTTGTTCATGTTGTAAGATTTTGGAGATGCTTTAGAGGGTGCTAGTAGCTAGTATAAGCAAATAAATTCACCATCTTAATTCATGTTTGTATGCTGAATTCTTTGATAGTTAGCCATAATTGGAGGCTCAAATGTTTATTGGACATGTTTCATAGTCCAAAGTAATTTAGGCCTATTTAATATGGGTTTAATGTTGCTAGCTTGTGGATTTTGTGTAGCTTTAGCCATAAGTCCAAATGGGCTGAAATTTGGTCAGCAAGCTAGTGTGGACATGATTTGTAGGCACTTGTAGGTCATAGATATATATTCTATTTGTAGGTCAAATATGTACAACATTTTTGTAGGCAATTGTTGATTGTCTTGTTATTAGTTTAGCTTGGCCCGACCACGGTCGGTTCACATCCATGGTTCATCACCAGATTCCTCGTAGCGTAGAGATGGAGCATGAAGCGGCTAATGTTGTCGGTGACAACGAGGCCGCTACTCACGAGCGGGGAGAAGAGAGCCCGAGCCGGTTATTTGAACCCGCATGATGAACAAGAAGAGCAAAGCTAACCGGGTAACTTAATTAGGTGTCATTTGATGACGTAGGCACACCCACTGCGCATTGATAGGGTATTAACTTACACGTTCTATCCAAACAGGTTCCTTCGCCAGTCACCGACCCACCGCATACCGGTGAGCCGCACGGCGGTGGTAATACTAGAGTCGAACCAAGCGAGGGCCGACACAACTTCCTAAAGGCAAGTTGCCGATCACCGCATTCGATGATGGACGCGGTCTCCCTTTCGCACCGAGAGAAATTGTGGAAGAAGTACTCGTGGGTCATCGGCAACCTTGTAAGGCAATTTGTCCCCTTGAAGTACTATAAGTGGCGGGGAAAGATACGGACCCGTCCGTGGTTCCCAAAATATCAAGTTGCAAATATGGAACGAGGAGCTCCCAAAATATTTCACATTCCCGAGAGGAAGATCAGTTTGACAAACCCTTAGCCTTAAAAAAAAGAGCCTATGAAATAATGTCCTCATGCTTCAAGACTTTCGGGGTGATTGTTACGGAAGTATACCGTTGGTGGTGCACAACCAAATTTTGGTAGTAACTCAAAGTTGGCCTATCGGGGGCCTGCGGGAGGAGTTCATGACTCACCGCGAGTCCGAGGAGTTCCAAACCCTTAGCACGCAGAATAAGGAGAACTCGTCGAAAAACAAACTTCCTCATCATTGCGGCTCTCGTGGATATGCCAAGCTTATTGATGTTTTTCAAAGAGAACTTGAGAAGCAGTCAGAGCTTATTGAAGCTGGCGTTGAGGTTGTGACCCTCCATTGGCAGGCCAGATCTATAATGTTCTGTATCGCGAGGAACTGTCGTCATGGTAATGATGGGAGCTTTAGCGTCTTAAATCATCCAAAGAGTGAAGGCATAGATGATCCAGACATGAGTGCCCTCGTCTCGAGGATCTCCGAGATAACCGAGGAGGTGATTCAAGGGTCACGCACTTCGACTGGGGAGAACGACGTGCTCACCCAAGCACTCGGGAACAAGGAGCATGGTGGCCGCACCGAGGAGCCGGGGTTGTTAGTTGGTTGCTAGGTTTCCGGAAGATGCGAGAAACTTATCGGAGCCGGCCGGAGTAAGAAGGCAAGAGAGGAGGAGACACTCAAGATGCTTAAGGATGTGGAAGATAGATGGAACTCCAAACTAGATCAACTAGTTCAAGAGAAGGTCGAACGAGAACTTGCATCCCAACAATCTCAAGGACCACAAGCACGGGGTTGCGCGGTTGTGGGTCCACCCCTTTTGGTGAATCGATGTGGATGTGCCTCACCCGGTCGATAGCATCACCGACCGTGTGAATGTCAAGCCGTACATCAAGCAACGATGGACGAAAGACAAGGTGGCGCTCGGCCAAGCCTTACCCGGAGTTAGATGGGACCATTAAAGGCACCCCAATTCCGCCGGGGTACGCCAAAGTCACCATTGAGAAGGTACTCAAGAAGAAGTACGGAAGGATACCCATCGACCACCCCGCATCGGAGGACATGCCAAAACTTGAGCGAGAACATAGGATTTGTTGTGGCGTGGAGCAAGCGCCTCATTAAGCTTGAGCACGAGATGTCCTCGATGAAGAGGACGAAGAAGAACCCTCGCCCCACAACTCAAGATCTCGAGCGGGGGACATCCTCTATTGCCATCAACCCCGTCTTCTTCTCCTCGTCCTCATCAGGAGTCTCCTCTTTGTCAGCAGAATCCTCTTCCTTCTCCTCCGCGCCGGCAACCTCGCTCCTTTGCCTCCTCCTCCTCCTCCACCTCGTGCTGCACTCCACCACGTGAGCGGACTCCTCCCCCCCCTCCCTCCTCCTCCACCTCATCAGCAGACTCCACCACGTGAGCGGACTCCTCCCCCTCCTCCTCCTCCTCCTCCGCCTCAGCAGACTCCACCACGTCAGCGGACTCCTCCCCCTCCTTCTCCTCCTCCGCGTCGCCACAGACTCCTCCTCGCTCCTTCGCCACCTCGTCGCCAGAATCCTCCTCCTCCTCGGGTGACCGCCCCTCCTCTTACGGTGGGTTCTTCGGGAACCCGAGGGAGAGCGAATCCCGGTCGTTCTACATCCGGGACTAGAGGACATGCTTCTCGTCGTCCTCGACGCAGTGCAACGACATCCTCCTCGGTCAAGGAAAAGGTCCTCGGCATCGGTTTCTAATGCGCCCATGGCGATCAAGGGCAAACAAAAGGCCGTTCGGTGGCGGCACTTCAAACCCGATGGACGAACCGTGGACAGCCTGAATACCCAAGGACCGTATGTACCTTTTTTTCAATCTCATCGCCGATTTTCCTATGGCTTTGAAGAGGAACGAATATGAAAGGCACACAGAACAAATACAATAATGAAAAGGCCGACGATGATTTCAAAGAGCATATAAGAAAGATAGATAAATTGTGCCAAGATTTTCCGGAGTTGACCAGGAGGTGGCCGAGGAGATGTATTGGGAGTCGGCTTGGGACGGCACCATTGGCGCGTAAGTTTGAATACGGAAAACCTTTGGTCTCCGATGAAGAGTACCAAAATCTTCCCACGCCGATGCGTAAGTTGCACGAATATTACATGGCCGTCACCTCACAGCACCAGGATTTTGCATTTCAAGTGATTATCCCTCCGAAGCTAGTCTACTACTATGCGAGAAGAAGAGAAGGTGGACATCGAGTACGAGGCTCTTTTCAGCTATATCAGGGAAAAAACATCGACGTACAACACATGACATTGTGGACTATGTAAGTACCGTAAACACATGAAATCCTAAGTAATGCTCTTTCGAGTCAACAACCGTTAATTGAATGTTTTTATGCGAGCTAATTTGGTGCTATGCTTCAATAAAGCCGAAATGGAAACACTTAGGCTTCATTGACCCATTAGAGTCAATCAAGGGCTTCTCATCAGTAATCCGGACGAGGTGGTAAATCTCTTGGTCCCAATTTTTGAAGAGTTCGTGAAGAATGGGAAAACCACGATACTTCGCCCTACAACTTCGCGTATGAGTTCTCCACCTTTGTTTTTATACTTCTCTTTCGTCAAGATTATTTGTTAATTTAGATCATGTGATTGCAGAGGTCATTGGGCTTTCATCACCGTCGATCTTGACACCAATCGATCGAGGTGGGATTCAAAGAAGATTCCACTTAAGGACTTGGATCCTTTGTTGCAAATATTCAATAAGTAAGTGATACTAATAATATATTATTATCGATCACACATGTGTCTTTCTAATGTTCCCCTATTCAAAATTTTTACACGGTCTTCGAACAAGATATAGAGGCCGGACGCAAAGAGCATTCAAGATGCAAATAATGAAGAAGATCGCGACTTGAAGGCGCCTAAGGGCAACGCCCAATGCGGCTTCTATGTGATGTGGGCCATGTTTTGATTCCTCGGCTACACTTCGAGCGAGCGGATGAACTTGTAAGTATAATCCTCTTTTCTATGTCTGTTAATAATTTAAATAAATTATGATTGTACCGATTCCTTGTTTGCGTTTTGGAATGACAATGAAGAACCAAAAGTACCAAATGTTGTTAGACTTCGAAGTCGCCGCATTCCAAGCGGAGTTGGCGGACTTCATCAACACCATGGTGCTTTCGAAGAATGGATTATTTTCAATTGCTCGAGCCGAAGGGAAGTACAACGAAGAGTTGGCAGTCCAACTTAATCGCCTCATGTAATTTTTATTTCATTGAACTAGAAGTACATTTTGAGGGTTGTACAGAACATGTTGGAAGGAACTTGGATCTTTGTATTATAAATGTAATTAATATAATTATAATTATTGTAACTGTAATTAATATAATTATAATTATGCATTATAGAATAAAAACTAAAATATATAATTTATTTAAATTTTTAAAAAAATAAATTGAAAAAAACCACCATCATCGCCAGTAACGAGCTGGCAAGGCCGGCTCCGAACAACCACGGCTCGTTGCACAAGCGTTCGTGTTGTCGGGAGCCAACACGGCCGGCTAATTCTACGAGCCGGCAGTGTCGTGTATTACAACACCGACGGCTCAAGAACCGGCCCGGCGTGTTGGCCCCGACAACACCGGCGGCTCCCTGGAACGAGCCGGGTTAGCAGTCTCGGGCTACAAGACCGGCTCCTAAGAAGAGCCGGCGGCGTTGTCATCGAATAACACCGGGGCATTCTACGCGCCGCGGTGTTGTGTGCTCATCGCAGCCGGGGTGAAAATTCCGGCGTGATGCACCACCCACAACATCGCCGCTTGCTCACCGCCGGTTCACTTTCCGTCGGTGATGAGGGTCATGACGAACCGCCGGTGATATGAAAATCTGTAGTAGTGGAAGATGCACGCCGTCTCGCGTACATCGGTGGAGCAGCTCGCGTACACCTTGGTGGAGCTCGGCGTCGACCTCGCGTATACCGGTGGAGCAGCTCGTCATAGACCTTGGTGGAGCGTCAGTGGATCTCACGGGACCTTGCGTACACCGGTGGAGACGGACACACTGCCAGCTCCACGGCGACACGAGCTCCAGATCCGCGAGGACCACCGGTGGGGAGGAGGAGGAACGCCGGCGGGGAGGTCGTGGGAGGAGCGAGGATGAGCGCCATGGTGGAGGGGATGGGTGGAGCGGAGTCTCCACGCCAGGGAGGAGCGCCGGTGAGCAGCGGCGACGCGAACCGGAGAAGTCACCTACCGAGCGGTGAGAGAACCACGCCCGCGGCGGCGCAGTTGCCGGGATCGAACGATCGATTTGGTCGCTCGACTTGGGCCAGGGCTACAGCGGTACGGATGGCCGTTAAGCTTTGCGCAGGCCGGGACCCCCGAAGAAAACCAAACACCGCGCTTTGCGCCCGGGCCGGCTCCTGGCTAGACTTGGCCCAGAAACCAAACAGCCCCATAAAGCACATGTCCAACCACGATACATAGTCCGATGCCAAGTTATTATATTTATAACAGGTGATGCAAGCAGTATGTTCCATTGCAACGCATGTGTTCACTACTATCGAGAATTTTGTGGTGAAATATTCCATGGCCGAGTCATGTGTAATTTAACTAATGTTATAATAAAACCTTGATGTTGATTATTTCCAAATCAAATAAAGTATGATTTGGTTGAGAATTTTATTAAGAAAAACATTGCAAGACTCTTTGAGGATATAATGTCATTTTTCTGTAAACCGTTTTGGCTTTTATAGGCATATATGTTTTGTTGTGCACTCAGATATGCGATATGTCAAGAGAGATATACATATATTAAAAATTGTGTATCTATAGTTCCTCAAAACAAATTGTGTATCTACAGAAGCTTAAATGAAGAATAAATTGGAACCAAAGAGAGAATGTTTTATTCGGACGAATCTACATTTGGGTTCGGATGCATGCTGCCATATATTGGCTCACTCCGGGGCAACGATGGTGCTGATTGGCTCCATGTATGTCTTTCATGTTTCATAGGCAACGATAAACCAAAACTTTTTTTTGACGCGTTTCCTTCCCTTTGTCTTTGGCCATTGTTGCCACGCTAGGACCGGTAGAATGTGGCTTATGCTTGGTCCCCAAGGGCCAAGTATGCCACTACAGATGGGTAGAGCTTGTGTTTTGTCGAAGAATTTGCGAGAGCACACGCACTTTGGGAGTTTGGGTCATTGGGTGGTTCATTCTAGTAGTAGTAGGAGCCTATCCGTCCACTGCCAAAGTATGCACCGAGTAAACCTACTACTACGTGTACTATTAGGGTAGATCGTAGATCTCCACCTTCCAAGGAATTGTTGGTTAAAAAAAAGAGCACTATCATTCTAGTGTATTACTAGCTCTTGACTCCTGTAGGCCGTGGGCTGTGGCAGCAACACAGCAAGTTCACAGAGTGGTCCGTGGGCCACGCGTACGCACAAAAGAAGATACTCTGTTGGGACAGCATTCGGCACGGGCAGCTGGGTGTTGGCGTTGCGTTGAACGAACATAGCGTTGAACGAACAGCAACATCCTTGAGATTAACGACGGGGTTTTTTAATTGATTGATTATGTATACAAAAGAAAATTTCAGGTCGATCGACGAGCTCTAGAACTGACGCTCGGGCCTGGGGGTGCAGGCGTGCAGCAGCCGTTTTCGTTTGCCGTTTGGATCGACCGGGTGCGCCAGCCAGCACTGACAATGGAATTGGCCGCGGTTTCAGGGCACCTTTTGACCTTGGATTTGACTCTGTGCTGCCTGCTGCTGCCGCCGTCTCTGCAGGAAGCACGATACGATACTGACCGGCTACCTGCGCTACGGCCGTCGTCGCTCGCTTCCCGTGCACTGACTGCACAGGAACATGCGAAGATTGTCCGTCTCCAGCAGGTAGTACAGCTTGACAGACACGGCTGACGGTGTCTTCTTCGTGGTCTCAGCCTGCTACCAGATTTTGGACAATGACAATTGATGTATAATCTTCCACATTTTGTCAAAGGAGATTAATATACTGTACTGTACTATGCACACTGTACTGTACCAAAGCTCACAGGAGCCGCGATGCGAATAGTACGCCGTCGCCTGCTGCGCTGGATTCTTATTATTACCAACAGTAATAGTATAATCCCACTCACTGTCTCACATCATCACATCTCCCTCTCCTCTCGTTCTTGTAGTACAGTACTTGTGTTGTGCCTGAACTGAAGGAACACACATAGGAAAAATAAAAAGACCGTACCAATCTTGGATCATGTCAGCACTGTCCCACTGCATGCGACCTTGAGTTGAGTGTGCAGGTGCACAGCAGGCTTCCATTGACCTGTACAACTCGGTTAAATTTCTCATGATTTGAACATTCGCTAACACTGAACTTTCCGTGCGTAAGTCATGACAGCAGCACACAGCAGGAACCCTCTGATTTGAAAAGGTAAACCGAATCCCATTCCACTGGCGATTCAAACAAAGCAGATCCTCCTTCGGTTCCAACCCGGCCAGCTGGTTTTCTAAATGTGTTTGATACTGTGGTCGTCAACGGGTCGGTCGTCCTTTTTCTTTTGGCCTTTATAGCAGCAGCCGCTTGCCGCCCCTGCAAAAAAAGGACAAATTTTCTAGAACCAGGCTAGCGAGCAAAGGCCAAATTTTCTACTCCACGCATGCATGAAGAATCAAAGCAATGCAAAAGAGAATCAGAGTATCATCGTCATGATCAACATTAAAAAAGGACTCCATCGGTACACAGGACAAATGGAAGCCAAAAAACATCCACGGAAGCTTCTTAGGGATACAAAAAATAAGTATACAAAAATAAGCTACATCATTTTCATGATAAAATTTTGTTAATAAAGCAAGCTACAACAAAAGAGGAGCGGTCAAACTTGATGTCGGAAAGTCAAACAAACTATAATTTTTAACATATGGAGTACTTAGTAAAGGTCATATGTGTAGTAAACAATATTTTTCTATGCATTTAATTGAACATAAATTAGTTTGACCTTGACCACACTTAATTAGAATTCACATTAGCAAAGGCTAGTTATCAACTAGGACTAAATATTAGCTTGAGTTAGTTGGGTGGACTACTACTAACTAGTTGAAGGGTAAACTGTAAAATTAATCCGTAACCAATCATGGACCACTTCTAGAAGTCTGTTTTTTTCAAGATTCTTCTAGAAGCCTTTAATTTTAGATCGATGATGCATGCAGCTAGTATGAGACTTGAACTACACATCCTTCCCAAACAATGACCTGTTGGGATTTGATTGTAGCCTTGTAGGAAGCTCAGTTCTGGCTAGTGCATGCCTATGGATTATAGATCATGGACTATGGATAAGAGAAAATGTGTAGGTTTAGATCTCTTCATATATAGTTTAAGATTATAAGGGCATTCACAGTGCAGACTCTACCATAGAGTCCAAGACTATTTAGTACCTTAACCATTCTAGCATATTGCCTACCAATTTAATTTGCTAGATACTTTAGTATGTGTTTGGTTCGGGGGATCATCACAAGATGTTGGACGGAATGTTCTCGTTTTCTTTTCTAGTGTTCGGTGTAGAGGCGAGTAGGATGGATCTGCTCCCAAGAGAAATATTCTTGCTAGAAAATGTACAGCGTGAATACCAATGTACAAAGCGAAATTGTTCGACGAAGACATATTAATTACACAAAACTTGAGCCCCAATTTGGCCCATGACTATCAAAGCTTAGGAAGAGGATCCATGACGCAACAAGCTGACATATGGCTTTGTCAAGACGTCAACGGATCGGACATCCTTTTCTTTCATTATTTGTCCTTTAGCAGCAGCCGCCTGCCGCCCCTGTAAAAGAACACACACAGACAAATGCCAAATTTTCTACTCTGCATGCATGAAGAATAAAAAATGCAAAAAAGAGAATCTCAGAGTATCATCATGCATGACTTAAAAAAGGACTCCATCGGTAGGCACGACAAATGGAAGCCAAAAAGCAGAGTAGAATAAGCTTCTTCGCGATACAATACAAAATAGAGTTACGCTACGATTCTCATTTTCTCTCTCGAGTTTCTAGAACGGCAATGCTCGTCAGAAAACCTCGGAATTTCTATTTATTCAAAGGATTTTTAGATGCTATTGTAGCAGGGAATTTTGGAATTGCAATTAGACTTTCAGACTTCAAATTCCATTACACATATTTCAGGTCTTCTAGAACATATATAGAAGTTAATGCCTCCCTATGGTTCAAAATAGTAGATGAAAAAAAAAATGAAATGTAAGTATCGCTTCAGCCTACTTACTTAAAACCATTTTTGGAATGAAATTGACAACTTTTATTTTATGTAGAACCACTTAATTATTTTAATTAGTTAATTAGTGTTGGATTAGTCATAATTATAGGGCTTTGATGTGATTTTAGAGTTGATTGATGACCTTGGGTCATTAACCTTAATGACCTTTGGCACTTAATTAATTGCTTGTGCTTATTCCTTAATGATGTCATTAGGGCTTAATTAATATTTATTTATTTGTTTAATCACTTACACTAATGATGTAGTTAACCTTAGTCAATCTAGGGTTAGTTGATAATGTTGTTTAATTCATTTAGCATCCTTGAGCATCATGTGTAGTAGTCCATCATAGTGAGACAAGTTAATTATCGTGTAGACCACGTGAACGAAGAGGGTTCGGATAATCCGGTTGCTAAGGAGGAACCTTCTCGGGAGTTGGGGTTTGATCTTGGTAGTGCTGATCTCGAGCTGAGTCGTCGTCTACGCTCTTGAAGGCAAGCCCGGTTCCGCCAACCCATTCCTTGTTTTTACAAAGTTTTATCACTTATGCTTTGAAATAATGCATTAGGTGGTAGGAGGAGTTGTGTGATATCCTAATTGATGCATTACCTACCTTGATACTCGGAAATCGTCCTTGACACCCGTTTTATTTCGAAAAGCGTAGTATGCTTAGTCATGCTTTATGGTAGGCTTTTCAAACAAACTATTTTAAAACGGTTTCTATGTATCACTGTTCGTTTAAGGCGATAGATCATGAAAGTAAGATCGGTCGGGAACTTGCTTCAAGGCACGTGAGTGATGTAGTGTTCCCGGCTTGTTAGTTAAGGACCGTTCGTTGTAGGCCTTTGGACAAGACTTTGCAACTACTCACATACCCTACGGGGCAAGTTCTTGCCTAGGAGATTCCATTACTAGGACGCGAACCCACGCAGGGAGTGGCGAGATGGCGGGAGTACAAGATACCCTCGTGGCCGTGTCCCCGGATTGGAGGTGTACATCTACTCTCGGGTGGCGTGGAAGGCACGGCTAGTTTTGGGAGACCCGAAGCTAAGAATCGATATTATTGTGGGTTAGAGTCCCACTTATATCGTGTGTTTAGGAATCCTCACCGAGTAAATCGTTTGAAACATCGTGCTCCTCGGTTATGGAGACTTGATCCTCCGACCATACATCGTAGCTTAAAGTTGGTTACTTGATGGTAGATGTAAAAGAGAGTTGTATGAATTATCTTGATCTGCGGCTTTAACTTGATTTAGGTTAGCTTAAGAGTACCTCATGGTTTAATAAAATGAAAGGTTAAGGACTCACTTTTAGTTGCTTTTACGCAAAAGAATTGATTCTTGCTTTGGACCTTACCTTGAATTCCTATCGGCCTACATTCACGAGTCTACCCCCTTTTCGTCGGGTCGGTCTTGCGGAGTACTTTTGTACTCGGGGTTTGTTCAACCCTTGTTGCGAGGTGAGTCCCATGCGAGGCCTGCTTCGCACCTTTGTTGCATGTCGGTCGTTGGCGGTGACAATGAGTAGTGTGGTTGGCTTAGGAGTAAAAGCATGCTTACACTTGAAGTGTTGTATAAAGTTATCGTAATGCTATCTACTACATTATGGTTTGTAATAACTTAACTCAAGTTTTGTAAGGTTTAAAACTTGGTTTGGTAACTATGGAATGTTTGTAAGTCTTCCACACCTTCTACTCGATGTATATTATTTTATTGTAAAGCATTTATGCTATTTACCCAATGTCTCTTGTAATGATTGGTCTGCTCGGAGAATCGTGGAAGTTTTAAGGAGTTCCAGCGGAGCTTTCTAAATTGTTTGGAACACATGCATGACCGTCGAAGTCTTTTGAGACAATGACGGGTGCTGACCATATTTCTTAGGAGGTTACGCAGTGGTATCGAGCGGATCGTTATTCTAGAGTATTGTAGTGTTCTTTGCAAAACTTCAAAAGGTTTTGGATCGATAAAACTTAATATGACTATTTTGAGTCCAAATTGCTTATGTTCTACCTATGTTCCATTCTTTAGTCCTCTTTAGGCATGTTTGAAAATCTTTGTGGTGGATAGCATATTAATATTGCCCTAATTATAAAAATTTACTTTATGTATGTGTTAAAAATCTTTTATGCTTGATCGTAGGTACGCTCATGCATCATGTTTAATTAACTTGTTATTAAATACCTTCCTTCTTAAAGTGGTTTGGGTTAAATAGTATCAATCCTATTCATGCTAACCTTCTGATCCCATCCATCTAATCTTATCCTATGATCTATTTGCTACGAGGATGGCTAGGACTACATGGGTTCCTATGAAGAGGACTAGGCCCAAGGGAGTCCCTAGGCATCAACTCGCACCAAGGAATGCCCCGAAGAGGGTGCAAGGGATGCCCTAGGAATGATGGTCTTGGCTATGTAACCTTGTTCCTACTCCGCAGGCAGTCAATGATGGAGCCAGTTGTAGTAATCCAGTTCCTACACCTCAGCAGGAAATGGAGAGAATGGCTAGGCAACTTGCAGAGGTGACCCAGGAGAGGGATGCTATTGCCACACAACTTGAGGCAGCCCATAGGTCAACTAATAATATGAGGATCATGAGAAACCAAGCTTGGCGGCGCGAAGACGTGGCCGGGAGCAGCTCTTTCACTCTGGAGGGTCACGTGCATGCCCTAGAAGATCACATCCACGAGATCAATGCGGATCGGACTCATATGGCTCAATTGCTGGATCCTGAGTTTCAGCGCCGGAGCCGCTCGGGATGACCTTGGTTTGGTGATAGATCCGGTAGCGGCGAGGCCTCGGAGGGAGGAAGAAGACCCTAAGGAGGACCTGAGGAGGGAGAGGAAGGCTCGGGGACGATGTGTAGAGGAGTGTGTGTGTTGTGAGATATCTGTGATTATGTAGTATAGTAGTCCTTTTGCTTTCTCAGAAACCATAGTATGGGTTGGGTTGTTAAGTCTATGAGTAGACTTTGTAGCAAAAATAATGTTTTATAAGTGTGGCCTGTGTATATGTAGTATGTATCTGACTTTCAAGTTCAATAAAGACATGTGAATAAAGGTTGGCTTGTTTGTGCAACAGATGCCAGCAAATACTCGCTCCATGGATCGGGCTGAGACCTCTCGGGATGGGGAGAATGCTCCCAATCCACCCCTAGTTCCCTACAATGGCGAAGCTCTTGCGCCCTCGTTGCTGCCACAACGGAGGAATTCTCGAGATGATTCATGAGATGGCAGTAAACCCGAAATGCGCCCGTGGCAATCGTGGGGCGGGGTAATTACAACAATCGGGATGAGACCACTTATGTGGACTTTACCGATACCCATCCGCCTCATTTACCGGGCGGCGGATCCGTTGGAAGGCGAAGATTGGCTACGTATCATGGAGCAGAAGTTTGAGCTGATCTATTGCACAGAGGTGCAGAAGCCCAAGTTCGCAGCTCAACAGTTAAGGGGTAATGCCAGTGGTTGGTGGGCAAACTTTTTAGCAGCACAGCCCGCTGGTCATCAAATCACACAGCGGGAGTTTTGTGCGGAATTTCGTGCTCATCATATTCCTAAGGGAATTATGAAGAGGAACGGGAGTTCTTGGCACTTGAGCGAGGGGGAGACATGTCCGTGATGGACTATGTGACAAAATTCAATCACTTGGCTCGGTATGCTCCAGATCGTGTGGACCTGAGATGAAAAGAAGAAGGAGCAGTTCCTCGAAGGTTTAAACACCAAGCTCCGTTCCATGATGGTCGCATGTGTCAATTTTTCTTATCATGAGACTGTCAATATGGCCTTGGAATGTGAAGAAACTAATAGGAAGCATAAGGAGTCAAAGGCCAAGAAGGGATTTTACTACGGCTTCTGCGGGGGAAATAATAAGAAGCGGCGAGAAGATAATCTTTCACCCCCAAAATCATGCACGCCCATTCTTTCGTCCACAACGAGTTCCGGCCACTGGCCGGCGGACGTCTTTCCGTCCTGCTGCAGCTCTTCGCACGCCCACGCCCGGCCGAATGCCCCTGGCATTCGTAACCAAAACCCACCAAATTATAGCCCTCCATGCTATAATTGTGGCAAGTTGAGCCACTATTCTAGGAAGCTGTCCATACCCAGGCGAGTACAACCCCAATTTTCCTAGAGCCCTTTGCTCCTCGGCAACGACAACCGAATCGAGAACAAGGGTGGAAATCCTAATGCTCGAGAAAGTGAAGAATGACAAGAAAACGAGGTCGGGTTTATTATACTCAAGTTGCTTGAGAAATTCGAGGAGAGCTTTGTCATGATGGGTATGTTTCCTATTGCCAATCACCCCCAATTACACTCTTTGATTACGGTGCATCGCATACATTCATTAATGGTAGATTTGTTAAGGAGCATGATATTCCTATAACTGAAACAAAAGAAGATTTCTTTATCTGGTCGCCGGGGGCGTATCTGTACTCGGGAGATGGTACGTGAGGTACCTATAGATCTGGGTGGGCACATTTTTCCCACCAATATGATCGTATTAAAAGAACAAGAAATAGATGCCATCATAGGCATGAATTGGATGAGTCAACACGGAGCTGTGATTGACATCCTGAATAGGTCTGTGAGGGTCAACTTACCTAATAGTAAGTCTAAGCTTCTCATCCACTTTCCAACTCTTAAGCGAAAGATTGAGGTGGTCAGTGCTACTTCAGTGAAGGAGATCAAGGATATTCACAGTAGTGGGAGTTTCCGGATGTGTTTTCGAGACGAGTTACCTGGATTACCTCTGACGGAGATATTGAGTTTGTAATTGAGTTTGAAACTTTGGTACGGCCTATATCTAGGAGAGCTTACGAATGGCACCTCTGAATTAGCGGGCTGAAGAAACAAGCTGCGGAGTTATTAGATAAAGGTTTCATCGAGATCAGTAAGTCTTCTTGGGGTTGCCTGACTATTTTTGTGAAGAAGAAGGACGGACTTTGAGGCTATGTGTTGATTATCGCCCATTGAATGAAGTGACTATCAAGAATAAGTACCCTACGCACCGTATAGATGTGCTCTTTGATCGGTTAGCGGGAGCAACAGAGTATTTTCCAAGATAGATCTCGAATCACGGGTATCATCGGATCAAAGATTAAGCCTTTGAAGATATTCCAAAGGCGCTTTCACCACCGGATATGGTCTTTATGAATATACGGTTATGTCTTTGGACTCACTAATGCACCAGCTCATTTCTCCTATCTTATTAACTCCGTATTTATGCACGAGCTTGATCGGTTGTGGTGGTCTTCATTGACGACATCTGGTTTACTCGAAGAATGAGGAAGAACATGCGAGACATTTACGCATTGTTGACTCGATTGAAAGAACATTAGTTGTATGCCAAGTTCGGCAAGTGTGAGTTACGGCTTAAAGAAGTGCAATTTCTTGGGCATGTTCTATCGGCGGAAGGTGTCTCTGCCCAGATCTGGCAAAGTGAAGGACATACTTGATTGGGAACCTCCAACTACGGTTCATCGGGTTCGCAGTTTTCTTGGAATGGCGGGTTATTACCGTCGGTTCATTCATTTTTTCCAAAGGTAGCCAAGCCAATTATGGAGTTGTTGAAAAATCAAGTCAAGTTTGTTTGGTCACCTGGGTGTGAGAAGGCTTTTCCAGATTTTGAAGAAGTCTTTGACATGCTCAGTCTTGGCACATTTTGATATCCGGAAGCCGTTTGATGTGTATTGTGATGCTTCGGGCATTGGTATTGAGCTGTACTTATGCAAGAAGGCGAGTCATTTGCTTATGCTTCAAGACGAGTTAAGCGTCATGAAGAGCATTATCCCACTCATGATCTTGAGTTAGCGGCGGTTGTGCATGCATTAAAAATATGGCGTCATTATCGTTGGGAAATACTTGTCATATTTATACGGATCATAAGAGTTTGAAGTACATCTTCACTCAAAAATTTGAGTTGAATATGAGGCAAAGGAGGTGGTTAGAATTAATCAAAGATTATGACTTGGAAGTGCATTACCATCCTGGTAAAAGCGAATGTGGTCGGCCGATGCACTTAGTCGAAAGAACCATTGTAATTGTTTGACAGTGAAGCCCGGGATGTTTCTTTATGCCATGAACTAGAAAAGTTGGGAATAGAAATTATGCAACAAGCTGCGTTTGGCCAATATCACTATTGAAACAACTATCGAGAGATCAAATCATTGCTGCTTTCGAGAAAAATAGCAAGGGTGTTAAGCACATCAAAGAAAAGGTTAAAGAGAAGACTAGCAAACATGAAGAATCTTGTTTGAAATTGATAAAGAAGGTGTTGTATGGTTCAAGAATCGTCTAGTTGTACCAAAAGTCCCTAAGCTACGTCAAAAGATCCTCGATGAAGCGCATAACACTAAGCTCTCTATTCATCCAGGAAGCAATAAGATGTACCATGACTTAAAACAGAGATTCTGGTGGACCAAAATGAAGATAGAGATTGCTCAATATGTTGCCAGATGTGATACTTGTCAGAAAGTGAAGGCGGTTCACGAAGTCCGGAGGAGTTGCAACCATTGCCTATCCCTGCTGACCAAATAGGAAGATATTGGTATGGATTTCATTGTAGGCCTTCCTAAGGTATCAAAAGGTTATGATTCCATCTGGGTCATAGTTGATCGCCTTACCAAATCAGCTCACTTCTTTGTTAAATCAATTTATCACCTTCGACTTATGTTGAATTATATGTGAGCAATATTACGAAGCTTCATGGTGTGCTTAAAGACTATTGTATCGATAGGGGTACCCAATTTATGTCAAATTTCACGGAAGTCTTTCAATGAGTCCATGGGTACGGAACTTCTTCACAGTACAGCGTATCATCCTCAGACGGGAGGTCAGACGGAAAGAGTCAATCAGATTCTTGAGGACATGTTGAGATCTTGTGTACTCAATTATCCGAGAAAAATGGGACGAGTGTCTACCATTAGCGAGTTCTCCTATAACAGGTTATCGGGGAAAGTATCAAAATGGCTCCTTTTGAAGCATTGTATGGTCGTCGGTGTAGAACTGCGGGTTACATTAGTCGAGAACACAGGAAAGGTGGTTCTTTGGTGTGGATCTTGTGAAAGAAGGCTTGAAGAAAAAAGTTAAACAAATCCGGCAAAATATGAGGGAAGCCCAATCTCGCCAAAAGAGTTATGCGGATCAAAGGCGTCGACCCTTGGCCTTAGGAGTAGGAGATTATGTTTATCTTAAGGTGTCACCAATGAAGGGAGTTAACCATTTTGGAGTCAAAGGAAAGTTAGCACCTCGCTATATTGGTCCATTCCAAATCATACGAGAAGTGTGGGCATGTAGCATATCGTTTAAGGTTACCCCGGAGACAAGCTTGTCAGCGTGCACAACGTGTTTCATGTGTCACAACTCAAGTGTCTTCAGTGGTCGACAAAGTTGTTGATGTTGAAGGATGCGACACTTGAGCACGATGACGTATTCGAATATCATTTGTCGGGTTTTGGATCGGAAAGATCGTGTTACCGAAATAGGACAATCAAGTGGTACAAGATACGTGGGATAAGCACTACGGAAGAAGAAGCTACTTGGGAGTACGAGGATTACTTGTTGGAAAATTTCCCGAGTTCTATGCTTCTCTCTAAGTTATAGCTCCCTCTATGAGTTGTAGCTAGTCTAGTGTGAGTTGTAAAAACCCTTGCCTTATGAACCTACTTGAGATGTGTTTGCTTGACACATTTCCTTTTTCCATTACTTTACCCAGACTTTAAATCTCGGGCGAGATTTCTTTAAGGAAGAGGCTTAACATCCACGATGTTACGGTAAACTAAAATCGACATGTCATGTCTGCTTTGTAATTATCCTGTTTAGGAAAACACGCTTGTGCATCGAGTAAAATAAGTTTATTTTCTAGGTTGATTGTGCTTACGAGTTGCATGTGATTGCTCATAATAGGTTCTTAGAGTGTTGAATAAGTCAAGCTCAAATTCCCTCTTTAAAATTCTATTTCCGGAAAACCTACTTTTACCCCCATTTCTCTAATTCAAAATCTACAAAGAATTTGGGGTGGTGTAAAAAGGAGAATTGTGGGTCTTGATGAGAGCTTCAAAGTTGGTGTTCAAAGTTTTCAAGTTTCAAAACAAAATTTCCAATGATTTTGAAAATACGGTTTTCAAACCTTTTGTCCCCCTTTGATTTTAAAAGTCATATTTCAAAAACTATGCATATTTTTGGAAAACTTTCTTTGGAGAAAATATTTGGTTTTGAAAAAAGATAAGTATTTCATAGTTTTGGAGATTTTTAGGTTTTTTTGAAAAATCAAAAGTTATTCAACTATATTTGTTGAAGGGTTTTTGCCTCTTTTCAAATTTTGTTCAAATTTCAAATTTGTAAGCCGAATCTGAAAAGTTCCTTTTGGGAAAGTTGAAGCTCTTGAAATTTTTAGGTGGGGTTGATTTTTTTGGAAATTTTTGAGTTTAGTTCAAAATTTTGGCGAAAATTTTAAATCTTTGTAAGTGGCAATTCGGTAAATACTGGGAACAGTAGGTCCCGACCCCCCTCTCACGGCCGCTCGTCGCCGGCGAGCCGTGCACGACTTCCTCAGCCGTCTGACGCGCCGCGTGCCCTCCACGTGCGTCGCGCCACCTTGACGTGTCCTGATCGCCGCCCTCGCGCCGCAGTATAAAGGGGGGAAGGACGGGTCGTCCTCATCCTTTCGCCGTCGTCCACAGCTCGCCGGAAATCCGCCGTCGCCTGTCGTCGCTGTCGAGCTATTTCAGAGCAATCAAACCACCCACCAGCTCCGCCTTGCGCTTCCTGAGCCCAGCGAGCATGATCATGGTCGCTCGGCGCCGCTAAATCGCCTGCGCGCCGTCGTCTTCTTCGCGACCGGCCGTCTGCGCCGCCGCGACCCGCCGCCGAAATTCGTCGCCCTCGTCAGTTATCGTCCAAAATCAGTTGCTCCCTCGTGTTCGCCATTGTCTTAGGCTTGGGGTGCCCCTTTCTTTCGTGTTTGGTGGCCAGGACACGCCGGAACGTCCACCTTGCCGCCGGAGCTCGCTGCCGCTGACCCTGCTCGTCGAGCTCGCCTTCTGACCACTCCGCGCTTCCATATTCTTGCCCGTCCGCTCCGTGGTGAGCTCCCAGTCGAGTCCATATGCCCTTAGTTTGGTCCCTAAGCCTCTGTGGTTGACGGCCACCGCGCGTTGCCGCCGGCATGGCGCGCGCCGCCGCCGTGGGTGTTGTTGCCGTCATCTTTTGCACCGCGCTGTAGTCAAATTGAGTCGCGAATCGTGTTCGCACGAGCGTGCTGGTGCTGATGCTCGAGTCGCCGTCGTTGGTTTCGTGTCCAGTCGCCGACGTCGTCGTATTCCCGCGCCGCCGAGCCGCCATTGTCGCCGGCGAGGTAGCTCCGCCGCGTCCGCGTCCCCATTAGCTATGTCAGCGTGTGCGCCAGGTTGAGGCGAGGCCGTAGGGCCAAACGGCTTGGCCAGAGCCCTCGCCGCCGGCGAGAAATCGCCGGTCAACCGCCGCCGCCGTCGGGGTCAACATCGGGAGGAAGGGGATGACCCTGTTCATTTCCTTTTCTTTTTCTGAAAAATGTTTTTAATGCTTTTATCTTTGAAAATTCATAGTTAATTTCTGGTAGCTCCAAAAATGGTGAAAATTTTTGTGTAGGTCCTTCTTTATTAGCTTGATTTATTGAGTATATCTTTGCCCTATGTTAATCATGTTTGATTAGAGTAAAAATTAGGCCTTTTAATTGATAAAGGCCTCTTGTTGTAATTTTATAAAATTATTTCTTCATCCAAATATCCTGCAAATTGTTTTACTTACTGTTTATGTTTTAATCTACTTAAAATAAATTTTTGGAATGAAATTGACAACTTTTATTTTATGTCGTAATTTCCCTTAATTATTTTGAGTAGTTAATTAGTGTTGGATTAGTCATAATTATAGGGCTTTGATGTGATTTTGGGATTGATTGATGACCTTGGGTCATTAACCTTAATGACCTTTGGCACTTAATTAATTGCTTGTGCTTATTCCTTAATGATGTCATTAGGGCTTAATTAATATTTATTTATTTGTTTAATCACTTACACTAATGATGTAGTTAACCTTAGTCAATCTAGGGTTAGTTGATAATGTTGTTTAATTCTGTTTAGCATCCTTGAGCATCATGTGTAGTAGTCCATCATAGTGAGACAAGTTAATTATCGTGTAGACCACGTGAACGAAGAGGGTTCGGATAATCCAGTTGCTAGGAGGAACCTTCTCGGGAGTTGGGGTTTGATCTCGGTAGTGCGATCTCGAGCACGAGTCGTCCGTCTACGCTCTTGAAGGCAAGCCCGGTTCCGCCAACCCATTCCTTGTTTTTACAAAGTTTTATCACTTATGCTTTGAAATAATGCATTAGGTGGTAGGAGTTGTGTGATATCCTAATTGATGCATTACCTACCTTGATACTCGAAAATCGTCCTTGACACCCGTTTTATTTCGAAAAGCGTAGTATGCTTAGTCTCGCTTTATGGTAGGCTTTTCAAACAAACTATTTTAAAATGGTTTCTATGTATCACACTGTTCGTTTAAGGCGATAGATCATGAAAGTAAGATCGGTCGGGGAACTTGCTTCAAGGCACGTGAGTGATGTAGTGTTCCTGACTTGTCGGTTAAGGACCGTTCGTTGTAGGCTTCTTGGACAAGACTTTGCAACTACTCACATACCCTACGGGGCAAGTTCTTGCCTAGGAGATTCCATTACTAGGACGAACCCACGCGCTAGGAGTGGCGAGATGGCGGGAGTACAAGATACCCTGCGTGGGCCGTGTCCCCGGATTGGAGGTGTACATCTACTCTCGGGTGGCGTGGAAGGCTGCGGCTAGTTTTTGGGAGACCCGAAGCTAAGAATCGATATTATTGTGGGTTAGAGTCCCACTTATATCGTGTGTTTAGGAGATACTCAAATTTGATAAATCGTTTCGAAACGTCGTGCTCCTCGGTTATGGAGACTTGATCCTCCGACCATGCATCGTAGCTTAAAAGTTGGTTACTTGATGGTAGATGTAAAGAGAGTTGTATGAATTATCTTGATGCTGCGGCTTTAACTTGATTTAGGTTAGCTTAAGAGAACCTCATGGTTTAATAAAATGAAAGGTTAAGGACTCACTTTTAGTTGCTTTTACGCAAAAGAATTGATTCTTGCTTTGGACCTTACCTTGAATTCCTATCGGCCTACATTCACGAGGAGTCTTCACCCCCTTTTTCGTCGGGTCGAGTCTTGCGGAGTACTTTCGTACTCGGGTTTGTTCAACCCTTGTTGGGTGAGTCCCATGCGCAGCTGCCGCACCGTGCATGCATCGGTCGTTGACGTGAGTGACAATGAGTAGTGTGGTTGGCACGGGCAAGCACTACACTTGAAGTGTTGTATAAAGTTATCGTAATGCTATCTACTACATTATGGTTTGTAATAACTTAACTCAAGTTTTGTAAGGTTTAAAACTTGGTTTGGTAACCTTACGATGTTGTAAGTCTTCCTTCTACTGCGATGTATATTATTTTATTGTAAAGCGTGCAATACTTGCGCAATGTCTCTTTTGTAATGATTGGTCTTGCTCGGAGAATCGTGGAAGTTTCGGGAGTTCCCGACGGGCTTCTAAATTGTTTGGAACACATGCATGGCCGTCGAGAAGTCTTTTGAGACAATGGCCAGTGCATGTGGGCCCCATATTTCTTAGGAGGTTCTGCCATGACGGCGGCCCAATATTCGCACCGAATATGGCTCCTACAAGCTTTGTGCCGGCTCCGCAACAGAGCAGGCTTGTTTGGTGCCCGCTTTCAAAAGAAAAATGGGAGGATTGGAATAAATTCTGGTTCTATATTTGGGTTGCCCACGAGATGAAAGTGGAAGCCGCTCGAGTAAGCGCGCGGGCAAACCCCTTGAGGTGTCTTTGATGACCGTGATGATTGGTGAGAAACATGGAGCTCACGACGCTTTCGGTCCGGGCGATCATCTTCTTTGCGAGCGTATGCTCAACGCCGTGCGACGGGTGGCCGTGACTTGGGCTGAGAAGAAATGATTACTATTGACGAATAGCCCTATGCGAAGCGGTGACATTCGAGCCCATAGGGACATCGATGGCTATCGTGGTCGACTTCCTTCTCGGCGCCCGGTTACTTTAACTCACATCTTTGAATACTTGGTTGGGCTGGAGAAAAAGGCCACTCGATTGTGTGGGCCGTGCGATGATAGGAGCACAAGAAAAAGCTTGCTCCAACTTGGCAATTCTCCCGAAAGAACCGTGCGTTTGGCACGCATGGGCATTGCCTATTCGGAAAGGACCCCCGGTTCCGAACGCGACAAAGGCCAAGAACGGCGATGATGTCGGTGGCGGAGGCTAGCACTGCCGCGGATCGGTATCGGGGGCACCCCTGATCCGGCCCCCGTTCCGGCGTGCAGTTTCTTCTGCGCCGGTCGGGCCGCCCGGCTGTTTGCCGCCGAAAAAAAAGAAGCGCGAAGCAAAGCCGAGCGCCTGGAGCCGGAGCCGCGATGTTCGGGTATGCGCGAAATGGCCGGGCCGGTTGTGGACCAAACACGGCGCGGCGCTAAGTTCTCGTTGGACTTCTTGGGGGTCCGGAACCCTTGCATGCCGAAATGGTGGCGGGGTGCGCATTAGGGCATAGATGTTAAATTCACTTCTTGGATGACACGAGACTAACATGACATTTTCGGCCTTTGTTTTGCGGGGGCGTCTGCGGCGGCTCAGAAACTCGATGGCCGGGACAGCGCAAAGTTTTGGACCCGTACGCTTTGCCGCCCGATATGGCCCGAACGCCGCCCAGGCGTCAGCTTCAAAACCGGCGCGCTCCCTTAGGTGTTTTTTAGATGACGAAAAAAGGCACAAGGTCGCGAGTGCACTGCGGCCGCTATCATGCTCCGCTTCGTACGCCGCTTCTGTGTGCTGCAGGCGCACCCTTTTGGACCCGAGAACCTTAATCACGGCCGGGGAAATGCAGTAAGTCCGTTCACCGCGAAATGAGTCGCACGACCCGAAACCGCCGTGTGTGCTGTTTGGACATGGCAAACTCTCCTTGGAGCGAGCCCCGGAACGAGTGCGACCATATGCGCGTGTATCGGGGTGCTCATCTCCCGAAGAGACGGCGGACCGTGAAAGGACATACCAACTTGCTCGTGCTCTAGGGGGCGGCCGGACGCCCGCTTAGTGCGGGTGGACTGTCGTGCGACGGCGTCTTTACTGGCGAGCTACCGTCGCTCGCGGACCAGTGTAGCACCTCAGCTGCTTAACACCGCCCCACCAAAGAAAGGGATTTGGCCAAGGTGGATCGTCGGAGCTTCTTTCGGCCATCACTTCCACGCGATTTACGTAAGTTATCGCCTCGTATGATCAAAAGTCTTTTCCATTTCGGGTTGTTTGAATTCTCATTCGAGCTTTTCTCCATGACAATGCATCGTATGTAGTCTTTGCGCTCGCCCAGCAAGATTGCGCCGCCGTCGCTTTCGTTGAGGTCCAAACTCACCGAAAGTGAGGCCAGTCTTGCGGAGCTGAAGGAAGAACTGGCTCAAGCGCGCACCCAAGCAATCGGGAGAAAACCGCACGCGAAGGCCGGCGCGCCCGCACCGCCCGGGACCCGAAAGGAACACCCGAACAGTACCCGAAATCGCCGTCGCCCGGCCGGCTCAATGAACTCTCATCTGAACACGCACACTTGCCATATTCGCGCGCTGGTGGGTTGGCGACGAGGTGGTGGTGCACTGTCATCGGGAGGATACCACGGTGTTCGACTTCTCGGGTTTCTGGACCGGGCTCGCCACTTTGGAGGCCGAGATGGAGCTCCCGGTGCATTTCTTCAGGCTGCCCTGGCTACCCCGTGCCTTGTGCAAGGCGCTAAGGGCGTGGGTTGTCCACACGCGGCGCGCTTCCGGCTCCCGATGACGTGGACCGCCTTACTGGGTCCCAGATAGGGACGTAGAGGCGGCTGTGAAGTTTTTCGACGCTTAGAGGAAACTGTGACGGTTGCAATCTCGGCCTGGCAGCGCGCGACGCGGCGTGGCGGAGGTAAAACTGCCGAATGTGTTTGCTCTTTATGACGAATCCGAGTTAGGAGTCTTTTCGTTGACGACCATTTTCGTGTTTATTTCTTTTAGGGAGATGAGGCGAGAAGAAGGCCATTATCCGTGATCGGGTTATGGCCTACATTCGAACTTGGGAGACGGGCGCGGCGGCCGTCGGCGGGTAGCACACCATCCTCCAACGCGCTGCGATCCCCGGAGATGACTCCTGCGCCCGATGGTGCCGCAGGGCAATCCGGCCGGTGCCATCGACTCCTCTCGACGGCGTCCACCGAAGCGGCCGTGCCCGTCCTCAATCTCCGCCGACGGCTACGGCCAACTCTTGATCTACTCGCCCTTCCCTTTCGCAAAAACTTAAACCGTCGTATTTGGCCCTGCGTGGCCGTGTACGTGGCCCTACGTGGCCGGGGTTCGGGAACCCTTGAACAATTTGAATACATTTTGTGGTGTGAGTGCCATATGTTACCGTAATTTAATTATTCGGTTGTTTTCCCCGCGTTCATGTTGTCACTTTCGCCGTAGTGACGCATCCGGCTAAGAGTTTTTAATAGATAATCTTGTGGCGTTACTTGTAGTCTCGGAGGCCCACCAAAGTTTTTGTTGAGCCTCCATGGTTTCACGGAGTCTTAGAGCGCCACGAATTTGGCGGTGGAGGGCACGTTCGGAAAAAAGTTGTTTGTTAAGCCCTCCGGCGTTGCGTGGAGTCTTAGAGCGCCCCCTCGAATTTGAGCGGTGGAGGCGCATTCGGGAAAAAAATTTTGCCAAGCCCTCCCGGCGTTGTGTGGAGTCTTAGAGCGTCGCCCCCTCCCCCGGAAGTTGAGCGGTGGAGGGCGCATTCGGGAAAAAACTTTTTGCCAAGCCACTCCGGCGTTGTGTGGAGTCTTAGAGCGCCCCCGAATTTGAGCGGTGGAGGCGCCCGGGAAAGAGTTTTTGTTAAGCCCTCCAGGCGTTGTGTGGAGTCTTAGAGCGCCCACCCCCAAATTTGAGCGGTGGAGGGCGCATTCGGAAAAACTTTTTGCCAAGCCCTCCCGGCGTTTGTTTTCACTTAGAGTACTTTACGGTTGTTACAGGGTGCTCTTGTGCTCTGCACAGCCACTGAATGGAACTCTGTATGGCCTCAAAGGCTAAAGTCGGTTGAGCCCTATCTCGGAGCGTTGGGATGTGGTTGCCAACGCCCATATGGGCGTACTGGTGCCCTTTCTTGTTTACAGGAAGTTGGAGCGCTATACCGCAACAGCTGGCTATCCCCTGGGCGTTATGCTTGCCCCACACTTGCTGCCGACCTGATTCCCGAATGTGGGCTAGTCGGCATGCAGGAGCTGGGTTTTCCATTCGTTCTTGGCGATAGTGGGACACGCGGTTCTACGCATCTCTGCTATTGCGTGCTTGCTGCTTTTGCTTAGGCAGTCGAGTTGACCCTGGCTACGCCTATTTGCTCAGTGCTTACAACTGAAACGGGAGGACTAGCGCTGACTCCCTTCCTGACTCCTCCCCGAGTTGAGCACGGCTGCGCCCTATTTGCTTGGCGCTCACAAGCGAAACGGAGGACGAGCGTTGGCTCCTTTCCCGACTCCTCTCATTCCTATTAACCTTAGTTTTGAAACGTGATGGGTTTGTTTTGACCGACATGGCTTTGCATGATGGTGGATGTTATGTATATATAGTACCGCTTGGATCATAGCACCGTGAAACACCTTTTTATGCAACAACTGATCGTACATTTGTTAGGTGAGTCATAAATTTTACCCGTCTTAGAGGTCGAGTAGTCTGGATTATATAATCTAGTCCAAGCTCTTGGTTTTTATCATGGCTACAGAGACCTTGATTTTTGTTTTACCAACTGCTCACACTGTTTGTGTCGTGCTGGAATGGGAGGTTTTGGGATCTGTAGTGTCATCGAGACCAAATGCGGCATTCACTACCCGGTCCTCACTAACCACATTAGGCATAGGCTCATGGCCCTTTCGTTGGATGTGGGTGCCGTATGGGTGTTGTGCACCCAATCGTGGTGCGAAGCAAAGACACTCCTTTCGGGAGTCCGAGGGACTTCGCCCCGTATATGCTTGAGGTGTTGCCCGTTATAGTGGGTGTGTTGCTCTTGATTGTGGTTACGGGCCCGCGAACCACCGTTGTAGTGATTAGTTAGGCCGAATATGATGAATAAGAAGTTGGCGTAATGGCTCATATGGCGTGTTTGCCGCATCTTTGCACGAATGTTTTGTTCGTGCTGCATTTTTCGCAACGCGTATATGGCGTTCTTTGCGTGCATTAGATATCCGCTTTGTTGACGGCGTTTTGGCATTTTTGAACTCGCTTGTAGCGCTTTTGCGCGCATTAAGGTCGTTTCTTGTGTTCATGGTGCTTCGCGTTTTTGCCGAGCTCATGCCATTTTGGCTATTGGTTGCTTGTAACGACAAAAACTTCTCCGAATAGGGATAATGGCGCATGTGCCATTGTCTTTTTCGGATTGGAGAAAGTAAAACGCGTCCTCGCTTTAGGGGAAACGTGAATTAAAGAATGTTAAATAGGGGTACATAGGGACGCCTCATTAAAAAACCTCGCACCTCCGAAAAAGGCTTCCCCGGTGAGGAAAAAGAGCGCGCCCCGAATTGTAACGCAAATGTTCAAAAATTTGAAAAAGAAAATTACAACCCCATTTGGGACGATTTCATGGATAGAAGCGTGCAAGTTGTCGGCGTTCCGGGTATGGTCTGGACTCGACGCCGTCATCGCTCACAAGCGTATAGACCCCTGTTTTCACCATTCTCGCGACGATGTATGGCCTGTACCACTGTGACTGCAGCTTCCCTTGTTTGTCGGGTTGCCGAATGAGCACCATGTCTCCGGGGTTGACGACTTGCCTCGACACTTTTTGTCTCTCCAAGCCTTCGTTTCGATGGTACTTGTCGAGGGGTTTTCCGCGGCCTGTTGCCTTAATGAGTCGGCCGCTTCGAGCCGAGTGTATCGCTTCCGGGGGTAGTAGCCATGATTTCGGTTCGAAAAGACCCGGTCGCACCTCTTCGGGGGTAATGGCCTCTTCCCCGAAGAGGAGTGCGAAAGGCGTGAAACCGGTTGCGCGCGACTTGGATATATTGTGCCCCTGGACCGTACTGTTAACTCCCGAGCCCATCCGCCTTTCTTCTCGGTGCTTTCGAGGGTCTTTGATATGGTAGTGAAAATGTCGCCGTTGACCCGTTCTACCGCACCATTCGGTCTCGGGTGATTCACGAGGCGAATGTAAGTTTGATCCTTAGATCTTCACGAGAAAGTCTGAACTTGGTGCTATCAAACTGCTTTCCGTTGTCCACTGTTATGTAGGATGGGACCCCGAATCTGCAGATGATTCTCTGCCACACAAAGTTAACCAAAGTGCCAGACGATATTGTTGCCAACGCCTTTGCTTCAACCCATTTGGTGAAGTATTCCGAGTGCCACCGCGGTGAATTTCAGATTTCCGGGGCTGGAGAAGCGGCCCAACTATGTCGATGCCCCATCTCCGTAGCGGCCAAGTTGGACATATCGGGAAGTTAGGTTCGCTGGCCCCCTCGATATTTTGCAAATTTCGCCAGCAGTGACATGATTTCACCGGTCGCTTGGCGTCCTCGATAGCGGTTGGCCAATAAAAGCCTTGTCTCATTGCTCGGTGAGCGATTTCATGCGGACCTCTTGTGTGCGCCCCGCAAGTTCCCGAATGTATGTCATGTAAGAGCTGGACCCCTCGTTCCGGCTAATGCACTTCAGAAGTGGCGCCACAACTCCCCCTCCTTGTACAAATTCTCTCCAATTATGGAGTATTGCTTTGTTCGGATTCCATCCTTTGCTTGTTGGCACCCGTCACGGCTCGTAGGTCCCGTAAATGAATGCCCATATCGGTGCCCTCCGTCGTCACTCGCGATGGCGTGAATTCTGACTGGTCGCCTCTTTGTTCCGCTTGTACCGCCGCGGCGCCAGACTTGGTAGAAAACATCGGCGGGCAAGGGGGTGTTCACGGGCTGCAGCTTTTGCTAACGCACCGGGCCCGTGTTGTACTCCGCCTCAAGGGATATACCGCAAAGTGAATTCGAGGAAATATTTCTCCATTCGTCATACCGCTTCCAGGTACTGGCTAGAGCCGGCTTCTTAGGTCTGTGTATTCCTTTCGAGCTATGCCCTACGACCACTTGCGAATCAGACTTAATGACATCCGCGGATTCCTAGCGCTCCGAGTTTCGAGACCCGGCGGAACCGCCTCGTATTCGGCCGTATTGTTGGTGGTGCGACATCGCAACCTTGCGACGTATCGCAATTTTGGGCCAGTTGGAGGTGTCAATACCGCGGATATGCTCCGCTCGGTGACACTGCATGCTCCGTCAGTGTGCACTTGTCCATTCGGCTCCCAAACCGGAGCTTGACTTGTTGTCCCCGCGAGGGTCCAATCTCGCGATGAAATCCTTATCACTCGCGATTTGATGGGCCGATCTCGTACTCGAAGTCAATGACGTATTCATTCAGCTCAGTTGCTTCACTTGCCTATTCGCCCTACCGCCCCGCATTTTACGAACGGGCGTCTAGGGGCCGAGCGGCATAAGACCGAATGTGATGAGCCACGAAAATAGTGCTTGAGTTTCCGCGACAGCCATGACCACGCATATGCGATTTTCTCCCGGCTCACCGGAATAGTTTGCCTTTGCCGACGTCAAAGCTTTCCGATACGGGTAGATTGGGAACTAGCGTAATTTTCCCTCATTCTCTTTTCTTCCGCGGGACCGCTCATCATGGCCAAGGATGCTTGCTACGTACCGGTAACAAGATCGCATTCGGCGATGGGCTTGATAATGTTGTGGCCTTTGACGGATAAGCTTTTAGGTCATCGAATGCTCGGCTGGCCAAGCCCGACCCCATACGAAACCTTATGAAGTCTTTAGGATACGGAAAAACGGAAGTCCTCGCTCCCGCTTACGGATATGAATCTCCTAAAGCGGCTATCCCGCTGTGAGCTTCTGCACTCGCTTCTTTGTCTCGGGCGGTTTCATGTTTACAATGGCGGCAATCTTGTCCGGGTTAGCTTCTATACCTCTGCCGATACCCCGGACATCCTAGGGCATCTTGCCCTTGCTAACCCCGAATATGCATTTTTCCGGGTTCGGCTGTGCCGCTTGCTCGTAGGTTAACGAAAGTTTCCTTGAGATCCTCAATGTGCGTGCTTTTTTTATCGCTCTTCACCACTATATCGTCCACGATTTACTAGGTTCTTCCTCTTTTACGCTTCCCGAAGACCTCATCGAGTCATTCGGGAGAAAGTAAGCTTCGGATTGCGCAGGCCCTCGGGCATGCGTTTGTAGCAAAAGGTTCCTCAGGGAGTGATAAAACTTGTTTTCTCTTGATCTTCTTCATTCACGGCCATATCTAATGGTATCCCAAGAAATAGTCCGGTAAGCTTTCAGGCTCGCAACCCGATGCGATATCGACCACCTTGTCAATTCAAGCGAGCGGTGGGTACGGGTCTTTGGGGCAATGTTTGTTAAGGTCCATGAAATCCACGCACATGCGCCATTTGCCGCTCTTCTTCTTGACCATGACCACATTGGCTAGCCATTCCAGATACTGCACTGGCCTGATCACATCTGCATCTAAAAGCCTTTGCACTTCTGCGGCTGCCGCGTCTGCCCTTTCGGATGACATCTTCCTCAACTTTTGCTTCCTTGGTTTTGCCGTTTTGCTAACATTGAGGTTATGCTGTGCCAGTTCCCTGTCAACCCCCTTGAGGTCTTTAGTTGTCCACGCGAATACATCCTTGTTTTCAGCCGAAATGCTAAGCGGCTCGGATGCCCTATTAGAAAGACTTGCCCCGATATGTACACACTAATTGGGCGATTCGCCGATAAAGGCACTCTTCTCGTGCCCTCGTCGGCTCCCCCGCTCTTCGCTTCTTTCCGCCGCGACCTCATCCGCATTCTCTTTTCTGCGGGCTTTTTTACTTCATGCACCATGTCATCCCGGGTATAGGTTTGCCGTCTATGTTTTCGGCCGCGAGTTGATCCCGTACACCGTGATTACCCCGAATGGGGACGGCAATTTCATGCATAGGTAACTCTCAGCGATGATGATGTCGAACTTGTTTATGATTCCCCTTACGAAAATGGCCGTGTATGGGCATTCCATGCGCACCACGTCGAAAGATATTTCTTCGCTCAGTTTCTCACCTCGCTGAAAGCCACCATAAGCGTTTTCTTCCCAAGTGCATCTATTTTCTTTCCACCGAAACCGAATAGGGCATTGCACACGATCAAGCGCGAACGCTGTCGGGTTTCCTCTTGTCGTACGCTTTGGTGAACAAGATGTCCACGAACTCCATTGTCGATCGTATGTTGTGCAAGGTATACACGCGACGAAGGCTGTTGCAACGAAAGCATCATAATGCGGGTAATCCCGGACGATTATCTTCTTCGGTGAAGGTGATGGGCTGAAGCTTCCACGCGGCCCGGGTCGACGGAGTCAGCTGGTGCTCACGCCTTACGCACCTCTGAAATTCTCTTCACGTTCTCTTGCTGTCATGCTCTATATTGGAACCTCCAATGATGGCGTATATATGCCCGTTGGAAGGCATCGCATTTGCGGGTGCTACGGTGGTATGATCTCGCAACTCCTTGGAAGTTTCTTGCTTTGCTGTTTCTTCTTGGTGCTGCCATTCTCGCCGGGATGGAGGATGCTACCGCCGAAACGGGCAACGGATGCGCGATCGGCCGGCCGCCGGTATTGCCGGTATGGCATATTTCCGCGTTCCCCGGTCTTTTGCACATGTGGAGCCGTGTACGGGTTTACCGACGGCCCGCTGAAAGCCAGAGGCGATGGGGGAACGTGTGTATTCTTTGCTCGGTGTCGTATGGAACACATGTTTTGCAGGTTCGGATTTTCCCATAGCGTCATCTATTTCCTTTACGCTCCTTGGCTCCGTTGCGTGTACTTGCAATCTCGGTGAAATGTCCTTTGTTTTCGCCGCATACGCAACAATATGGCGTTTCGGGGCACCGCCACCGCGCCCTCGACCTCGTCCGCCTGTTTCCCGGCCTCCCCGGTCTCCGGCGGCCTCCACCTCGGCTTTCGTGAGGCCGGCTATCGTTACGCCGGGGGTGCAGTTTGGATGACTCTTCTACGAAGGTTGTTGGCGTAACCTTGATTACGCATACCAGCGGTGTTGATTACGCCGGGGTGTTTTGAGGCTATTCCTTGAGACCTTACGCTTCTACAAATCTTCCTCGATATGGTGAACTTTGCATTTCGTGAACAAATGTTTCACCGTTTTGGGTACCTCCTTTGGTTAACACTTCGGCAGCCGTTGAGGCCCCCTAATGACGTGCGATGGCCGTGTCATCGAGACACATTCGGGACATGTGCCGCGTTTGGATGATGCATTCCCGAGATACTTAGCCATTGGCTCATCGTACGGGCGATACAAGGTGACGGATCCATAATGGTTTTCTTGTCGGCTTGGAGGCCTGCTGACGATTGCCAATAACTCCTCTTTTACTTTGTTTCCATGGCCGGATAGACAAAGGACGCAATGACACGAACCGGTCGTGCGCCACATCTTGCATTGCCGAGATCAAAGTTTTGGCCAACAAAGCCGTTGCCACTGCGAATATATTGCAGCCTCCATAGCTCGATATGAACCTTCTTGGATTGGATTTACCGTTGAAATGCGGGATTTTGGGCTTGTATCCGGTGGCCATGGGTATTTCGCAGTGGGGACGGAGGGGATGCCATGTCAACCGTATCAGGACCCCCCTGCATACTGGACCGATCCCAAGTACTACGACTTTGCACTGGTTTCGGCTCTTGCGAGTGCTGGATCTCCCGGCTGTAGCCTTTCTGGATGCCTTGAGCAATTCGATCCTGGGCTTGCGTGCTCGTCCGGCATCTTTAGGAGTTTGGAATTCTGCAACATCAAGTCGTCCGCCGCATTCGGGGCCTCGGCGGGTCGGCTTCGGCGTCGTCTGCGCACTTCCGCGGCGACGACCCCCTCTGCTATTTGATCTTGTGCTCCGGAGGGATCCGATAGCGTTGATGGCGGACCCTTCTGCTGAAGGGCCGGAATCGGCGGCGGGAGTGCTGACCCTGATGCCGTGACCTCGATGTGTGGCCGATCTGAGCCATTTGCAGCTGAAGGAACAACCTCTTCCACGGATGGCATTGGCTTTCTGACAGCTGAACCTCTAGCTTTTCCCTTTGGTGGCATGACAAGTCCGTGCGACAACCACGGTGGGCGCCAATATTGTTTGCCTTAGGTCGTACCCCCTAAAGGACCGAAACTAAAGAAAACTAAACACAAGAAACTACGAAGCGAAATAAACAACACAAACCTTATATTCCATGTTCTCCCGGCTAAACGCGCGGAGCCCAGTCCCTTACAATGGCCCTTGAAGGGTTTATTTATAGGAAGTCGTCTTCGTTTTGTACAAAAATGCCCCTAACAACCCTAGTTTCAACGTACGGGAGCCGACATGGGGTAGACATGTAAATGGCCCCGGGGCCCACCTTTGTCGGCCAACCGCCGACCGGCGCACATCCGGGCCGTCTTCCGCCAAGTCGCCAAATGCGCCCAAGCTTACACCGAATGCGCGGCTTGCCGCGTTATCGGAACTCGTCCGTGAGCCGGTGTATTCACCGAGATGCGCGCTTGCCCGCTATCGGTGATCCGTCTGGCACCGAATGTGCGCTGCCCAGCGCTATCGGTGATTCCGTCCGGCACCGAATGCGCGCACGCCGTGCTATCGGTGATTCCGTCCGGCGCTTCAGTGTCTTCACCGAATGCGCGCCTTGCCCGCTATCGGTGATTCCATCCTGGCGCTTGGTGTCTTCTCCAAATGCGCGCTGCCCGCGCAAGCGGTATTCCAGATCTGTGCCGAATGCGCCTGCCGCTATCGGTGATTCCGATCCGTGCTGGTGTCTTCGATGCGCGCCTTGCCCGCTATCGGTGATTCCGTCTGGCGCTTGGTGTCTTCTCCAAATGCGCGTTTGCCGCGCATTCGGCCTTGCTTTTGCATGCATCAAACACAAGAGGCGCGCATAATCAAAGGGGACGGGGTGGCCAATTTTGCCCCAACAACATTCCTTCACTCCATTCATTCCATTTTACATCTTGATGCGGGGTATGATGAGTCTCCTACGTGGTCCAAGATCTCGTTCTTTCTTAACTAAGACAACATATGCATTGCTAGTATGCTATTCCTTGACATACCTACTTAAGCTCCACATAAAGCCTTATTAGAGGTAGGATGTTTTTGAAAGGCAAACACATGATGTGCCTTGGTGAGGATTCATACACCACTTGAGTGACTTGAGGAAACCATTTGAGGAACATTAAGATTTCTTTTTGAAAAAAAAAACTTATCAAAAACCTCCGGCATGAAACTTGCTAAAAGAATGAGAAAAGTATATGCTCTAGTCAAAGGCGTACGTCTTCCAACATCCCAAGACTAAGTTAATGCCATAAGCCCTATGAGTGCTAGAGCAATATTGATGTGTTAGTATTGCTAATTTTTCCATTCAAGGAGAAGTTCTTTGTTGTGCACTTAGTATTATTGAGATGTTAACTTAGTGATAACACATGATCCGCGATACTAAGTCTTATTGTTTGCTCGGGACGAGCAAAGGTTAAGCTTGGGGGATCTTGTTGACGGCAATTAAACCCTGTTTTTACCCCACAAAAGCCATCAACAATGGTTGAGTTTGGAGATAACACCATGCCAATGAGTAGTGACATAGGTACAATTGACTTGGTTCCGATGTACGTGTCATTATTTGGGTGCGGGTGCAAACGAGGCACTTTCCGGTGTCAGACTCCGAGATGAAGATAGAACCACCAACCAAGATGGCCAATGGACAAACCAACTCCACATTCATCAATGTCGACCTCACGAAGACGAGTGTGCAAAAGATGAGCACAATGGTCGGGTCGGCCGACGACATTTGTGGGTCCAATACCACAATTGTGGTTACCATTGCATGGTGAAACTACGCAAAGATGGCCCTTTGGTTCCACCAAAGGCGGGTCGACGACCAAGGTTTGGGGCCATCTCGGACACTACCGAACACCGAGACATCGGGACGGCAAGGGAGCAAGGGCTGGGGGCCCACACGCCAAAGTCACAGTCGGCAGCCGGGCTTTGGTGGGTGCGCTGCGGACCGTCCCAGAACCT